>CM076582.1:498914296-498986091 GCA_034641835.2 Pinus albicaulis | reverse complement strand
GTCAAATCGCACCGAATTTGTCAGGTAAGCTCATAAACCATCCCTGCTATTCATTTTTTCCGTTCATAAATTAAAATTTAGGAATTTTCACCGTAGACTCTCTTGCTAAAAATCACGGGTTTACGCATACACGGGTTGGTAATGACAAAGTCGCGTATACACGCGACTGTGCACAAAGAAAGTCGCGTATGCGCAACCCATAAATGAAAAATGCGTAGCTAATGAACAAATTATTGAAATTTTGCAGGATGACCATATCATGGAGAGAGCATGAACACAGTGCAATAGACAATGAAGTCATGCAGGACCAAGTATCATTGAATATTCTTCGGAATTGCTGATTGCTCAAGCTTTTTAAAATGCCAAATATGAAGAGTAATGTATGGTTGCTCAAAATGCTTGTGAACTATTGGGAACTGGAAGAAGACTGTTTCATTATAGATCAAATGCCCATACGCATCGAAGTGGAAGATATATATTTTATTACTGGAATCTCCCAGAGGGGGGAGCCAGTAGACTTGCACGGTAAGCCTTTGGGAGGGCTAACCGTGGAATATTACGTCCACGTGTACTGCGTAGAGGGTTCCAAGAAAGTTGGAACTCAAATTGCTATCAAATATCTAAGAGACTTGCACATGAAAATCCTCCTTTTTACCATTGGGAGAGTAGCAGGATTAGCTTCTCTACACCAGGCATCTAGGACGCAAATGAGTATAGCAGTGGAATGCTTAACTCATGTATATGATTGGTGCACAGCTCTACTGATGAACATGAAACAAAAATTGACTTCTATCCGAAAGGCAAAGAAAAAACATTTTGGATATGGTACAATTTTGATGACATTCTTCTTCGAGAAGATTCCAGCGCTGAGACCCAGAGTGATCTCTACCATCAACAGCCCTAGAGATCCAAGAATTGCCCGCTGGGCAGACATGATGAAGAGATTGGGGGGAAGTGAAGCTCTCCGGACCACTTGGGATGATGAGTTCTTCCTTTGGTGGGGAGAACAAATCATCGCTGTGGACGACTATCCCTATGCCGGGATGGACTTTCGTGGCGATCCATATCTTGTCCTTCCACCAGGCGTGGCATGGGGAACAGTCGGTAAGTTTGCAATTTTTTTGACTTATACAATTTTTTGGATTTTTTCAAATATATATGAAAAAATGGAAAAGAAACATGTTTTTGATTGGATTCATAATGACTTACAATTTAAAAATGATCATGATACAGATATTGGACCAGTTCGACCTGAGGGTTTCCCGCGACACAAGCGTCGTAGAGGCAAAGTGGATACAGTGGATTCAGACAGGACCCTCCAGGCTATACAGAGGAACTTGGAGGGATTAACCCGCCAAGTACCTATGGCTGCAGTGGAAGATCTGTCGGAAGCCATCCAGAGACGGGTGGTAGGAGTGCCCCAAGACTGGGTACGGTTATTCCGTCGAGTTGCCACCACGATTGTGTTCTATAGGAACACAACTTCTGGGCAGGGACCTCAGGAGTAGATAGATATGATGTATCATATGACTGTATATTTTTTGAGACTGAACATGATCGAGGGCATAAGCCCAGTTTTTTGTATGACTTATGGATCCAAATTTTGTAAAGTTTTTTGAACACTCTGATAATATATATACAACGATGTTTGATGTGATGTAACAAATGTATCAAAATGTATGATGTTTTTTATGATTAAATTTTATTGTATGGAATGATTAATATGCCAATCCAGTGCTTGATTAGCTAATGAGTCTGCCATCCAATTGTTAGCTCGAGGAATATGAATGAAAGTTAAAAATTGAAATGATCTTTGTAACAAACGTACCCTCAAGAAAAATCGAAGTAAAAATGGATCTTGAACTCGATAAGTATTGTTCAACTACGACACCACCAGCTGAGAGTCCAAGAAAACTACCAACGAATGAACACCCAAAGATATTTCCTCCGAGAGTAGATAAAAAACTGTAGTGTATTATGCTATGTTATTGGAAGCAGGACCAATGCAGACCGCTCTTGATACTAGTAGCTGATCGGATGGATAATGAAGTACCCAAGCCACGGAAGCTAAGTTCCGGGTGTGTCTACTAGCACCATCGGCGAAACCAAAATGACTCATGACATCTGACACAGCCTGCCAAAGCAGATCAAAAACATCACCATCCCATCAAAGATCGAAAATCAACCAGATATATACAAAGAAAAACTACTATATACAAAAGCAACATGCCAGGCCGAAGCCTAGGCATAATACTTCTTCAAATAGAGCCCATTTCTAGGCTCCGGCAACTCGTTCCCTTCAAAATCAACCAAGGTATATGCTCCTTTCTTAAGGAATTTTTTAACGATGAAGGGGCCATACCACATAGACTTAAACTTTCCTGCCCCCAGGGCATATTTTTCTTGGGCATAGACCAAAACAAGGTCACCTTCCGAAAAAACCCTGGGTTTGACCGCCTTATCGTACTGAACTTTAACTCGGTTTTTATGCGCTTCATTCATCGTGGCGGCATCCCGACGCTGCTCATCGAGATGTTCTAGATGAAGGAGCCGTTCTTCAAGACTAGAAGTGTCAGGAAGAAGTTCAACAGCTAATTTAAGAGAAGGAATCTCGCATTCAATGGGAAATATGGATTCCAACCCGTGCACTAGCTGAAATCTTAGGCAGCCGCCCGCCATCGTCGTCCGTATGCCCAAAGTGATAAATAGCAGCAAAGCCACTGATGAAGCTTTATCAATTGTCCTTTGAAGAATTGTCTTCAAGGACTTATTCACGGCTTCCACTTGCCCATTGGCTTGGAGGACAATACGAGATGAACGTCCTCGCTAAAAACCCAATTTGAGAGCCAACTCGTACCATCATGCTATTTCGAAAATGACCGCGAAGTGATCGCATGTGAAAATAGGAATACCAAATGAGCACAATTCTGTTGAAAAGAAAAGAGTTGCCCACCATCATTCCCAAAAGTAGGCATAGCTTTAATTTCCACTTCGTAGGCTATAGTTCATCGTTACTATAATATACTTAGACCTTAGTCAAGGCGGGGTACAAGTAGTATAATCAATACCTACTTTCTAAAGGGACCGTACGCACGACCGGGTGCGCGGAGCCACGAGAGCGCATTTTCTTTACATAAACTTGACACGGATGACACTTTTTGACCGACTCCATACAATCCTTGAAAATCGAAGGCCAAAAGTACCCAGCACGCAAGATCTTTTGGGTTGTAGCAAGCCCAGATAAATTACCACCAAAAGCTCCACTGTGGCAATCATTCAGCACAGCCTCAGCTTCTTCGAGAGTTAAGCAACATCTCAGGATTGAATCAACCCCTTGACGGTACAAAGCATCACCAATAATCAAGTAATTCTTAGCCAAGTGACGTAACTTACGACGCTCATCTTTCAAAAAAGTAGAGGGAAAATTCACAGTCTGGAGATAGAAAATTATATCTCCATACCAAGGATCCTATGGAGAGATAAGAAACAAATGTTCATCCGGGAAGGATTCATCATAAATCATTTCTTCCCCACAGGGCAACTCGGAGATTAATTCCGCGAAAAATAATGATTTCTTGGACTTGGCAGACATAAACTCAAGATCAAATTCCTGCAAAATCACAATCCATCTATTATATTTGCCCCCAATCACTCGCCTACTGAGGACAAACTGAAATGGATTGGCTGCTGCCAAAACATAAGTTTTTCGTAGAATAATGTAATGCCGGAGTCACTACACAGCATGAACAACTGCCAAAGCTAACTTTACTATCGGAGTGTACCGGAGTTCAGGTCCTACCAAGCCTCGACTAAGATAGTATATAACATGCTCTGCAAGAGCATCATCTTCCTGGACCAGAACCATACCAATAGTAGATTCTTCTGCTACTAGATACAAAAGGAAATCCTTGCTATAATCAGATGGACTCAATAAAGGAGCAGAGGTCAATGCTTTTTTCAAAGCATTGAATGAGCATTGAGTGAAGTCATCCCAAAGAAATGGAACTCCCTTCTTCAACAATCTCATAAATCCCTTGGTAACTTCAGCATAATTTATGATAAATCTTCGAAGAAAATTAGACTTTCCTTGTAGACTTTGAAGTTGACGGATAGAGGACGGGGGAGGCAACCGAAGAATTGCCTCAACCTTGAAGGGATCTACCCTAATCCCTTCCCTAGACATAATGAATCCCAATAACCGACCGGATGTAACCGCGAAAACGCACTTGTTCATATTCAACCTAATCTTATAGAAACGACATCGTTCAAATATTTGCCGGAGGTGAGCAGGATGATCCATCCTATTTTGAGAATGAGCAACTAAATCATACAAATACGCCTCAATAATATTTTTGATGTCGTGGAAGGCATATGACATGGCCCGCTGAAATGTAGCCCCAGCATTTTTAAGACCAAAAGGCATCTTATTGGAAGCAAACGTACCCCAGGGACAAATAAAGGCAGTCTTATGTTAATCTTCAGGACACATAGTAATTTGATTATATCTGGAGAAACCGTCCATGAAGGAGAAAATCTCATTACCGGCACACTTGTCAATGATCTTATCGATAAATGGTGTGGGGTAATTATCTTTAGGACATGCTTTATTTAGGTCCCTAAAATCAATGCAAACTCGAATTGTTCCTTGTTTTTTATCTACGGGAATAGGGTTTGAAACCCATTCAGTCAAAGGAACAGGGAAAATGAATCCTGCCTTAAGCAGCTTCTCCACCTCAGCTTTGATAGCCGCTGCCTTCCTAGGATTGACTAGACGAAGTTTTTGCCTCACAGGCTTAGCATTTTCGTAAGTCTTGATCTCATGCTGGACAATAGATGGATCTATACCAGGCATTTCATCATAAGACCAAGCGAATACATCCCTATACTCTTTGAAGAGCTCGGTGTAAATTTGAATCTCTTCACGGGAACATTCAGCTCCGATGAAGACATTCTCAATAATATTGGGATCCTTGGAAATGTTCACCGGGATAGTAGGAGAAATCACAGCCATGTTCCCTTCAGCATAAACCTATGTTGGTGCTAAAGGGTTCAGGACTGGGCGAACAGGACCAGGAGACAAAGGACTTGGAAAACTTGTTTCAACTTCGCTTAAATCAGGTAAAAAGTAAGACCGATGATGCAAATCATCCCACGATCTATCTATACCAATCATAGCTTCCAGGATGGCCTCTTCAGATGGAAGAGTGGTATCAAGGCAATCCTAGGCAGAAGAAGAACTAAGTGCCCAAGCCGGAGCCACATCTCCATCCAACTCTTCCGGAGACAGAGGAGCTGGAATGGAGTCTGCAGAGTCAACAATAGACTGATAAGCAATCTCAGCTGCAGACATAGGAAACGCCATTCCACCCACTTGACCTTCCGCTAATGTGGCAGTAGGGGAAGGCAAGGTCCAAGGGTCCAAAAAATAATGAGTTCTAAAGAACTCTCTTCGAAGAGGAACCTTAGAGGATGAAATAGCGTTAATATGAACCGTAGGAGGTGGAATATCAAAAGTACCCATCAAGGAAGAATACATTCCAACCCCTAAATTCTCAACAAGCGACTTGGCATTATCCAATTTTGGAACAGATGAGTCAGTAGATGCATTCGGGTCTACAGGAGGACAGTCCAGTTGATCCACTGTAAAAATCCTCCCTTCATGAGGGAAACAAATAATTCGAAATAATGAGGATGCAATGGCATCCATCTCATAAATCCAGTTTCTCCCCAATAGAAAGTTGTAGTCCAAGCTTGCATCAACTACCTCAACCTCTATATTCACAGTTTTGCCCCCAACACAGATAGGCAAAGTTGGGACAATACCATGCGGTCTATGAGAATGACCATCAAACGCAGTCAGAAGAGTGGTAGATGGAACAGCTTTGGGAGATCCAATTGTCTTCCAACATGTGAGAGACATCACGCATGTGGAAGCACCCTCATCAACAACCGTCTGAAAGATGTTGCACTTCTGGTATGATGATTTAATATGAAAATCCATATGATGGGGGAGTCTCTTCTTAAAATCAAAAGTAATCAGAAGAGAATTTTTCAGATCAATAGCCCCAATGGCAGTGAGCAAAGCACTGCGCTGAGCCGGAAAGGACTGGAGCACCTCTAAAGCCGACATAGCACAAGGACTCTGCACCAGATCTAGCACAATAGAGTAGTTCTGGGTAGCTCTAGCATTTGGATTAATCGTCGAACACTTAGTGGATGCTTTGGGCATCCGAGGCATAGGCTCAATAGTAGGCCTTGTAATGTGAAGCGGCTTAGTAGCATCAAGAGCATCCTTAGCTTTCGAAGACTCTTCTCCGCCATAATCACGGGATCTCATAGCGACATCCACGTGAGCACTCATCATGAATAGGTTTGATGGAATTTCCCCTTCCTGGGTGTCCCCAGAGGAAGCCCCAAGATTTTGATTTGCGCCAACAACAAGTTGTTGCCCTTGGGGAAAAGGGTTTGTTAACACAGCCTGGGAACTGGAAGAACCCTGTTGAGCTAACAGGTGCTGCGCATCTTGAATTTTAGGGAAAAGGTGTGTAAGATGGTCTCCAGCACACAGCTTGCATGGAAACTTCACTTTCTTCTTATCCTTTGGACCCTCACCAACATGCTCGTTGGTTTTATTCGCATTACCCTTCCCATTCTTGCCCTTTTTCTTATTATTTCGTCCCTTCTTCTTCCCTTCGGATTGTTGATTTCTTTTGAGATCGGAATTTTGGACAACATTTATCGACAAATATTGGGAAGGTGATGACTCAGCAGGCACAGCCTGACCAGAAGAAGCAGATTGCAAAGACAAATGCTGTAATTGAGTAAGCAGGCTGGCTGCACCACTATTGATTGACCCAATAAGTCCATCACCATGAGGAACAGGCTTACTTTTGGATAAATCTAATTTAGAGCAAGGAGCATTGGGAAAATATCTATGAAGGACCCCAGACTGAGAATATATCAATTCAAGCTGTTGGGCCCTAAAAATGGCCTGCTCCTCAGAAAATACCCCAGACAGGGATACATCTTTAGAAATGTCTGACTGCAGAGATTTCAGAAACCATTCCAAAAGGAATTCTCCTGGAATATTAGCTTTAATAAGCCTCTTCCTTCTCCTCCATTCTTGAATATGGTCAAAAATGTGGGTTGCGTCGTCCTGCTTAAAATTAGCTAGGATTTCAGTCCCAGCATCATATCGGACAAGCAACTGGAAATGGTTTAGAAATGTAACAGCCAGTTCTCCAAATGTAGCAAAACTTCCCCCAGTTAGCTCAATATACCATTTGGCAGCGTTTCCAGTTAGGGTGTGTTGAAACAATCTCAACCTAATCGAATCATCGATCAGGGAGTTAGAAGAACACCATAAATGGAAAGTGGTGATGTGGTTAGCCAGATCCTCTCCATTCTTTCCTTCAAATTTTGGAATGTCTGAAGGTAGTTTGGTCGGGACCGGAGGCCACCCTGGACTATACCAAATCGGATCATTCGTTAACTTCGACAGATCTGGCAAGTTTAACGTTGCTAGAAAAGGTAAACGAGGTGGAGCCTGAGGATTCCATCCTTGATAGGATGAATTCCCAACATTCTGAAAAGAATACCCTGGATTTGATGAGGCACCAGGCTGCCAAAAAGAACTCGTAGAAAAAGGAGAAGAACCTCCTCCCCACGCCGAGTTACCAAAGACCGGACTAGTTCCCCCTCCCGAAGTGTTAAATGAAGAGGAAAGCCCCTGATAGGGGTTCCAGGAATTAGAAAGAGGAGAAAAATTATAATAAGCACTCGATGAAGGGAAAGAAGCATTCCCTTGGTGACCAGTGTAAAACTGATTCCCTGCCCCCGCTGTAGTGAATACAGGGTTCCAACCTGTAAAAGTAGTCGAATTCTGACCTCCAGACCAAGGGTTGAAACTCTGGGTCTGGGAAGTAAATGGAAAGGACCCTAAAGAAGGATTCGAACTAGGAATATGTCCAGTTTCGAAGGGGAACCCTTGAAAAGAAGCTAATCCACTAGCCATGGAAGACATGGGTGTAGATCCAGCTGCAACAGCGAAAAAGGAAAAAGAAGGAATCCCACTAGTGGAAATTCCAAAACAGAAGGGACCAGATTGAGAATCATGTGCTTGGGTGAAACCAGAGCCAAACACAGTAGCACTAGAAGCACTCGAAGATATAGCAATATTGCTTCCTCCTTCCACAAAAGCAGGAGTCTGAATGCCTGCAGCACTCACAGCTGAAGCCACGTTCCCAGTCGTGGCCATCAAAAGGTATGAATAATACGGAGGATCTTTCAGTCTCTCTGACTCAGGTCCGATGTATTCAACAACAAACAGATAATCAAGAGGAAGAGGAGATGGAAGTGACATAGAAGGTTCAGGTACTTCCTCTACTTGTACTTCTTCTTCCTGCGGAAATAAAACTTGCGAGGTGAGCGAAGCGCTCTTCTCAGAACCAACACCGGAACCAATTTCAAAACCTTCAGACCCTTGTGGAGGATCTCTCTCCACTGCGTCAGATGCCATAGGGTGGTAACCACCTGCTAAATCACTCCTACGCCTTCTTGAAGAAGGCTCTGGACTCTCGGGAGACAACCCCAGGATTCTCCTCAATCGATGAGGTGCTTGATCAGCCACTTTAACAAATTTTAATTACACTCAAAAATTATAAAGCTAGGCAAGCTAGGAGCAAAGAGCACTCACTACAAAAAATAATCTCTGAGATACAATCAAGCAAACAGCCTTCAGGTATTTCCGCTCCGGGTGATTAGGACCGAACACCAAAATACAAGAAAGCGAAATATAGGACCTCCCGAAAGTAGTCTGGGATAATTACATCCTAGGCCTACTAGTGAAGGTAACAAAAAAAGTTACGCCAACCTCCTAACGACAGCCTTTGCCGGCACAAGCACCCAAGATTCGCAAGGGCACCCCCCAGAAGTACTGCTGAAAGTGATGCGACGTCTGCCTCAGGTACCATGGGTATTCCCCCCCGCAGTCACTTATGTGGAACCTAGGAGTGGCAACTATGGGCACCAATCCGTGTCAGAAGCCGGGCGGAACGGTCTTGAGGTCAAATCCAGCAAATTGGAGAGGGGGTATCTCTCTTCTCGGCCTTCACTTCCCCTCGCGCTTGACTCTCTGGAGGATAGCTTTCCCAGTCCACCTAACGGAGTTGGATTTCGCTCAATTAATCAACTTCTATGTTTTGTTTGAGCGGCCTTGGAGATTTAACTCTCCACTCACCTAATCCAAGGCCCTACAACCTAGGTAGTTGGTGTATGACACTTAGAAAACTTGCTAGTTGATTTTAAATTATATCGCTTATTTTAATCGGCTGTTATGTTAAGTCAAAGGGATACGAAAATGAAACTTGTGGTGTTTTGACGCAGAAAAGAAATTAATAAAAACCAAACTACATGCAAATGCAGTAATTGTCTTTCGATGAAAAGCAACTTCTACACAGGTTCTACGAGATTAAAAAAATTTATTTTTCTTTTCAGATAACAAACTCACACTCGCAAAAACTATGAAAATGACTAAATGCTTAAGTGCACCTGATGCAAATCACTAAAAGCATGCAAATTCTAAGATGCAAAATCTCCTAAAGAAGAGAGAAATTTCCCAAAGATCCTTTAGTTTTATCTCTAATTGGTTGTCCAGAAAGCTAGTTCCCAAAATCAGAAACTCTTAATATAAAGACACCAAAATTGCTTGAAAACAAGAGGAAGAAATCAATGACAATTCCTTTCCAAAATCAAGTCAAAATCCAAAGGCAAGAAATCTCAACAAAGCTTCAAAAGATATAATGAAACGAAGAAAAACAATGCAAAAACAAAAGCAAATGACAAACAAGATGTTTTTGAGCTTTTGAATTTTATAACAAGAAGAGCTCGAAAATACCAAGAAAAACTATCAAATCCTAAGCCAAACAACACTAAATTTCAAGAAAAAACTTCAAAAACACTCCAAATCTTATAGGGATAACTAGTAGCAAGATTTATATGAGCAAAAGAAGACAAGAAACTCAGTCACTCAGCCTAGAAGAATAGTACAACCTTGGAGCAAACAAAAACTTCAAAGAACTAAGAAAGATTCTTCAAAAATTGCAACAAGACCTAGTCGACTGAACTCAAGAAAACCAACCAAGAAATGGGCAAAAATTGAAGTGCAAAGCAAGACACAAAGGTAGGAAAGAGTAAATGAGCAGGAGCTCTCTGTTCTAATAAAGCAGAACAACCAAGAATCCCCAGGAAGAGATCTTGGTACTCGAACCAGAAATGCCAGCACAAGAAACAAGACTTGCCAAATAAGCTAGTTTTCAACTAAACAAGAGAGAGAAAAGACCAAAGAATAATTTCTACACAATCCAGATGATATAAAGACACTGCAGGAACAGGCCTCCACAGGCAGACAAGACCAAAAAGCCAAGAAACCTAAAATTTCAAAATTGACCCAGATATACGCGACTTGACAGTTTTGAAACAAGCGTGCATATGCGACTGTGCTATAGGAAACCCGCGTATACGTGACTCCCTTTAACAAAAAATGCATGTATACATGTCTGTGTACAGAAAAACCCACGTATGAAAAGGTAAATAATAAAAAATAAAAAAGATCAAGCCTGGGAAAGTCTGGGCATACCCGCGTATGGGAATTTTAACACTGTTTTTTAGTGAATTTGTTCAAGTCTGTAGGAATGGGTGCCCAAAGCCATAAAGACAATCATGAATCACCTGAGGGTGAAAAATTATGCTATAACAATTAGTGACACATATCTTTTCCTACTTTTGGTAGAACACTCATATTCAGAAATTGTAGATTTCTAAAGATCAGTTTGGAAGGTGGAAGTTTTCTTCAATACTTCAGTTGGGGAACTGGTGAGGGTTTATTCCTATCACCTTGGGCTTATATATCAACATTCCTAGAGCTTCATTTCATATCTCGCATTAGGCCAAAATTTATTTACCTCCTAGTAGTAGTATTTCCTTCAGGAATTACGCTGTCCAATTTGCAGATCTAAAAGGAGGAAGGAAGTTACTAGCAGATCAGCTAGTAATCCTTTGAGGTACCATTCCCTCACATTGCCATCAGTCTTACCATCAGCCTGGAGTTTATTGTAGCACTTTTCAGTATGCATAAGGCCTCTCTTTCCCTCACAGCGCAGTTTCTATTGGAAGTTGTGTTGCAGCAGCTGCAATCATTATTGGAGGATTGAGAAGCTAGATCTAGAGCTTCCAGCTCATAGATCTGAAGAAGGGATAAGCCCTTCAAGATTAGAACTGATCTTGTAACATATTTCAGCCATCTATTTTATAGATCTAGGTTCAAATCTGTATTTCCTGGTAGATCAAGGATCAAACCCTAGGAGGGTGATTTTCCAAAGTTGTAGATTTGAAAAATCCTTTCTGGGTTATCTTGGGAATCCATCACATTGGCAAGATCTTGAATCTTGGCATCATCTGAGATCTAGATTTTAGTATATCTACATTTTCCTTTCTAGCCTGTAGTCATATGTTCATATTCTACTGAAGGGACTGCGCAAAATTTACTTTAGTGGCTTTCCAGTTACGCTGTACCTATTGTAGCATGTTTTCTGGGTGACTCTAGACCATCTCTTTGGCTAGATCAACTCATATTTTATACATGGTGTAACTGAATCTTATCCAATATAATAAAATGGCTTAGCTTCTCTATAAATTCTGATGTTGACTTAAGATTTATTGTTTATCTTGCTGCAATTCTTATATTGTGTTTAAGTATTACTGCATTCTCCCTTTTGGGATATTACATTGGTATTAGAGCATGATGTTTGGCTCAGCTTTTGGACACTTCATCTTTTGCATCAAAAGAAGAAGTAGATAGATTAGATCTATCATGGAGGATGAAAAATCCACCACTCCTTTATTTAGATCCATGCAAGATCTCTCCAAGGAGGTCAATCCAATGACGAAGGAAGGACAGAAAGAAGATCCAAGAAGAAGATGTGATGAGGAAGGTCCAAGCACTTCCTTTCAACAAAGAAGAAAACCAGAGAACCCTAGATCTCCTCATATATCCACTATGCCCACTTTATTTGAATAAGGTGAAAGGTTTAGAAATGAAGAAAGGAATGAATCTGAGATTCATGAGACTCTCACTCTATATCTTGAAGAGTACAAAGCACAGTCTAGAGCATTCAAGGAGAAGCTAACTCTCCAACAATTCTTCAGAATCAAAGAAGAAAGAGGATCCTATGGCAGCAATAGAAGAAAGAGGCATAATAGATTCTATTTGCCTAAATTTGATGGATCTTCCTCAAGAACTATTAGAGCATGGAGGAGAGAGTTAGATGCATTTTTTAGGCTACATCCTGTAGCTGAAGGAGAGGTTGTTCAAATTGCAGCACTTCATCTTTTAGATGAGGCTAATGATTGGACGTTTGGTTACATGGAGCATGCAAAGGTGACTAAATATTCAGATTCCTTTCACAAGTTGAAAAAGAAGTTTGATGTGAAGAAGATAGAGATGTGCCACAAAAAGACATTTCCTAAAGAGGAGGTTGTCAATCTTGTCACTCTGGACAAGAGGTCACTACATTCACCACCAGCTACAGAAGTACTTGCATCCAGAGAAGAGACACTTGCACCTTTTCAAGATGGTCTTGATCTCTTGACATATAGAGTCCCATGCATGATTCAGGAGATGCATGAGGGAAAGGAGGAAGATTCCAGTGATGGTACCCTTGGAGAAGAGCAGACGTCACTCTTAGCAGCAGTTGGAGGTACTATTGTCTCGGTTGGAGGAACTCTTGTGTTCTGTCAATAGGTTCCCACATATCAGTTGATACAAGGTATGCATATGCATTCATCACCCGTTGTTTCCATATATATTATTGGAACTTATGGGGACACGCCATCAGGAAAAATGCATGACCAAGGGTTAGATCCAAATGCTGATTTGAAGCACCAAGCTATCACAGCGTAGAGGATCCTTGATCTAATCAAGGAGGAGATGGAAAGCTATCCCAGTTTTTCATGGATGGACTACATTCAATCTCTTGAGTTGAAGTGTAGAGTTTCAGAAGAAGGGATGAACCTGATCCTATGTACAATAACTGGTTATGAGATCATATTGTGCCTTGCTTTGAGATAGCACACATATTATCATGCAGATCTATAGCACTATCACTTAGTAGTTGTGAAAATGAAGAGGCCCCATAATTCTTGGAGCATTCTGAAGGTAGCTTCACTCATGAAGAAATGGAGGAAAAGATGATGAATGGTAGACATCTAGATATGATAAATATTTTCTCCTTTGTTGATGACACTTTCTCGATGAGCATCTTACAGCTCAAAGAGAAACTTCTACCTACAGTAGATCCATAACCTCATTGGTTTTGGAAGGCCATGGATGAGAAGAAGGTCTCATTAAGAGATCTCATTGGAGGTGCACTTCAACATTTCATTAAGTGCAAAGTTCTTCATCAGTTTGAGGAAGATGGTATTCTACAAAGGGAGGATACCATGAATATGCAACACATCACTCATCTTCCATATTGGGGTGAGTGGGTGAGGATGATAAGCAAGGGGTTGCATGACCACTTGAAGATGTATGACATGGGCCAGCAAGCTTCGTTATGTTGATTGCCCTTGGGAGATTCTTGTCACTGCCCAAAGGCTCTTATTTCTTTGATCCATGCCTTGAGGAACACTTACGAGATGAAGAAGGAGGCATGGTTGCACTGGTTGCTCTTGGGTGAGTATGGTTACCACCCAATAGCTCATAATTTTCTGATTCATGCCTTGCGTATCAATGATACAAAGCAGTAAAAGAAGGCATGCTCATTTTGGTTTCACTAGAGAGAGATTGGCCACCACATGACATCTCCTATGTCTATGTGTTTTGTATTGGGTAAATCTTGGCATCATGCTCTCATGATGTGCATTGATGATGTTTATTTGTATTGGGCTGATGTGACATTCCATATGTCCATTAGTATGTTTTTGCTTCATGATGCACATGAGGAGGAGAGAAAGCAGCAAGATATCTTGTTGCTTTGGTTGCTTTTTGGGGAGTTTGGTTTGTCCATCTCACATGGAGGAGATGGAGGATGGCAGCAAAGGGCCTTACTCCAGTGGTTACTATTAGGAGAATATGGTTTGACATCTTTGTATTCCCGTATAGCTCCTTCCCTTATTCTTTTGAATAACGTTGGAATGATGCTTGGATCCATCAAGGCCAACAGGGCTAAGGAAGAGACCATATCAATGCTCAATCAAATTCATAAAACATGGGATGAAGAGATGTATTGTGAGATGGAGCTTTTCCTTTGTGGAAAGAGCTACTTTATTTTATGTATCTCATGTATTAATGATGAAGTTGGAACTCATGTGGTTGTCACTTGGTACTTCATGATGGAAGGAGGACATCTAACCATACAATGAAAGGGCATTCTATATGTTTTTGAGAGACAACTTTGGAACCAAACATACATAACACATTACAGAAAATGGAGGAAGCCTTCATTATGTGGATGACGTTTGGAGGGGAATAGATGTATTTGCATCTACTTTTGGAGTTGCTTGAGGAAAAGCAACATTTTTCCGGGGGGGGATTGTAATATTCCCAAATTTTCACATCATATTTGGAATATTAGAGTCCTTGATTTTCTTAATGAATTAAGTAAATAAAAGGGTGGAGGGACCCATAATCCTTAGTATGAATAAACATCCACTTTTTTGTTTGTGAATGTGGATTAATTAAGCCTAGATCTGCATAATAAGGTGGTTGAGAAATTACTTATGTGAATGAAATTGGAGAACCTGTCTCATTAATGAGATAGATCATGGAGGTTGACACAATCAACTAAGATCTTGAAGAGATCAAACAGAAGGTTGTTTCAGTCAAGTAAGATCTTGAAGATGTCAAACAAAATATCATGGGACATTCATGATAAAGTGATGGATTTGTTGTGCAAACAAAGCACACTTGATGAAGAGGGTGTACATTGCACCTAGACATGATGGTTGATTTGGTAAAACAATGCATTCAAACTTGGAGGATCTTGTCAATATGCACTGCGCAATCTATATGAGGGCCAAGGCTTGGGAAGGCTCAAAAATTATATAAAGAAGATGAAGACAAGGATGGAGGTATGCTGATTATTCTTGATGTAAGGATATTTTCAGATATGGAATTGTCATGTGACATTCCATTGCTTTCTTGGGTTGTTTAGTAGAGATTGCAAGTGTTGTTTAGCACAGGGTGTTCTTGGTCGAGAATCCCACCTATTTCTTATATAAACTCTAGAAAGAGTATTTTACTTCATTCTACATCAGGTATTAGTGCCACATCTCTTTTCCTGCTTTCTGCAGAACACTCATATTTAGAAATTGCAGATTTCTGAAGATCAGTTTGGAAGGTGGAAGTTGTCTTCAGTACTTCTACTGGAGAACTAGTGAGGGTTTATTCCTATCACCTTGGGCTTATAGATCAGCATTCCCAGAGCTGCATTTCAGATCTGGCATCAGGCCAAAATTTATTGACCTCCTAGCAGCAGTATTTCCTTTAGGAATTACGCTGTCGAATTTGCAGATCTAAAAGGAGGAAGGAAGTTACTAGCAGATCAGCTAGTAATCCTGTGAGGAACCATTCCCTCACATTGCCATTAGTCCTAACATCAGCTTGGATTTTATTTTAGCACTTTTTAGTAGGAAGAAGGCCTCTCTTTCCATCACAGTGCATTTTCTATTGGCAGTTGTGTTGCAGCAGCTGCAATCATTATTGGAGGATTGAGAAGCTAGATCTAGAGCTTCCAGCTCATAGATATGAAGAAGGGATCATCCCTTCAAGCTTAGATATGATCTTGTAACATATTTCAGCCATATATTTGATATATCTAGGTTCAAATCTGTATTTCCTAGCAGATTAAGGATCAAACCCTGGGAGGGTGATTTTCCAAAGTTGTAGATCTGGAAAATCCTTTCTGGGTTATCTTGGGAATCCATCACATTGGCCAGATCTTGAACCTTGGCATAATCTGAGCTCCAGATTTGAGTAGATATGAATTTTAATTTTCAACCTGCAGTCATATGTTCATATTCTGCTGTAGGGAGTGTGCAATGTTTACTTTAGTGGCTTTCGAGTTACGCTATACCTATTGTAGCATGTTTTCTGGGTGACTCTAGACCATCTCTTTGGCTAGATCAACTCATATTTTGTACATGGTGTAACTGAATCTCATCCAATATAATAAAATGGCTCAGATTCTCTGTAAATTCTGATGTTGACTTAAGATTTATTGTTTATCTTGCTGCAGTTCTTATATTTTGTTTAAGTATTACTGCATTCTCCCTTTTGGGATATTACAAAAGTCTCCCTTTGCCTGAAACTTCTTTGACCAACCTCTAGTGTAACCATAGGCTTCCCTCCTAAAAATCCTATTCTGAACTTCTCCTAATGCACTTTTTCCTTGAGGCACCTATAATTCATTGACACTCCTTGGAACATACTCTTATTTGTTCATTTCCATGTATTTTTACCTAGTTCTCCCTTTTGATGCCTTGACACTCCCTAACACTCCTAAACATCGATTGATAATGTCTAACATGTGTTAGAATTCCTTTTCATTCCTTGGCATGCCTTTGGACTACTTAGCTATCATGCCCTCACAACTACCCTTACTTTTTTTGAGACTTGGGAACCCAACCAAGTCTTCCTCAACTACAACAACTTGACCAAGTTATGGCTACTACAACTAGACTATTCCTTGTTCACCTAACAATTGACTATAACTCATCTTACACTACTCATGTAAAATTTTAACTTATCCCACTTAAAAAGTTACAAGTTACTAAGTCAAGGCTCATGTCCCATCGTGGCCGTAAAATAACTGAGCAACATAGTTTACATATTGACATGTCATAACACTTGGCACATCTAAAAATCTCTTGGCACTATGTGGCATGTGTTATCACCCCCTGAATTCCTTGGCATGCTTTGGAACTCCCTAGCACACCCTAGAACACCCTGACATGCTGATCCAAATTTATGTAACAATGCAATAGAATACACATATAACCATAAATACAAAGATGCATTAGAAATAACAGTTCATTTCATTAATATCAAAGAACCAAATTTTTTTTACAGACATAATGGAAATAAAATAGCTAGGGTGCTGGTAGCTTATCTTTGAGAAGAGATGTGGTGGCTACATGCCTCTGAACTTGTTACAATGAGACTTGAGGGCCTATTTTTTATTGAGAAATAATGGAAAACCCTAAACATCCAAAAACCTAACCCTAGGAGATGAAGTGCTAAAAGTGTGGGCCCTGTTTGGGTAAATTGGTACATCAACTTTCTGGGGATGTTACTTTGACATACGATCTTCGTTTGACATGCACAATACCTTGTTAGAAAGATATATTTGAGGAATACAAATTTTGATGTGAGAAACATCAAAGGAACTTCCATGTTGCTTTGGGTTATCCCAAAAATGTTGTTTAGGGCCTCTAAATGACTCCTAAAGTTAAGGACCCAAGAAAATACTATAAATAGTAAACTGCTACAATTAAGGAAACTGAAAAAATGAAAGGGACAATGGCGGGGCCCCAAGTGGAATAGGTAGGTGGCCACCAATATCCACCTAGATCACATGCCCTAGCACTATAACATTCCTTGGCACTGCCTAACATATAACCTTGTCGCTCCCTCCTTAACACACTTGAAACTCACAGATACTCTCTATCGCAGACTCTTATTCAAAATTCATTTCCATGCATTTTTAACTAGTTATCCATTTTGTTTCCATGACACTCGCTAGCACACATTTACACACCCTAACACCTAGCACATCTTGGAATGTTTCCCTGACATTCTAGAATTCCTTGGCACTACTTAGCATACCTTGTGACTCCCTCCTTAACACACCTAGAACTCACTGACACTCCTTGTCACACACACTTATTAAATCATTTACATGCATTTGAAACTAGTGTTCCCTTGTGTTTCCATGGCACTCACTAACACTCCCTAACATGCATTGGCACACCCTAGCACCTAACATATTTTTTCATGTTTCCTTGGCCTCTGGCATGCCTTAGCACTACATATATATTTTCACTCCCTTCTTAGAACACCTGGAACTTATTGACACTTCTTGTCACAAAATCATATTCATCCATTTACATGCATTATTTTGACCTAGTTCTCCCTTGTGTTTCCCTAGCACTCTATAACATTTCCTAGCATGTGTTGGCACACACTAGAACCTAGAACATCTTGGCGGCATGCTACCTTGACAATCTAGCATTCCTTAGCATTGCCTAACATACCATCTCACTCCCTCTTTAGCACACCTAGAACTCACTGAAACTCCTTTTCAGACACTGGTATTCATTCATTTCCATGCATTTTGACCTAGTTCTCCCTTGTGTTTCCATAACACTCGCTAACACTCCTTAGCACATAGTGGGAAACCTTGGCACTTGGTACATCTTAGCATTCTCCCCTATCACTATAGCATGCCTTGGCACTTCCTAACATAACTTATCACTCCCTCCTTAGCACAATTGGAACTCATTAACACTCCATGTCACACAATCTTATTCATTCATTTCCATGCTCCCTTGTAATTCCTAGCACTCCCTAACACTCCCTAGAATGTATTGGAACCACACCCTAGCACCTAGCACATGTTGGCATGTCTTGTCATGCCTAACATTCCTTGGAACAGTCTAGCATGTGTTTCAATTCTTGGCATTCATTACCACACGTTGACACTCCCTAGTTTTCATACCCTTATCAATAGCATTACTTTTTTTACGAATTGGGAAAACAACCAAGTCATTGAAAAAAAAATTGTTCCTAGCCCTAAGTCTCACTTTTTCTGAAACTTATTTCTCCAACCCCTTATCGCAATCATAGGCTTTCCTCCTAGAAGTCCTATTCTAAAATTCTCCTAACACACTTCATCCTTGGGACACCTGGAATTCATTGACACTCCCTGGCACACACACTTATTCATTCATTTTCATGCATTTTGACCTAGTTATCCCTTTTGATTCCTTGTCACTCCCCAAAACTCCTTGGCATGCACTCACACTGTCTGGGATATGTTAGCATGCCTTTTAATTCCTTAGCACACCTTGGTAATCCTTAGCTATCATGCCCTCACAACTACCCTTATCTTTGTTGCAACATAGTAACCCAACCAAATCCTATATTGACTACAAAAACTTGACCAAGTTACAGTTACTATACCTAGAATATGCATTTTTCACCTAAGAACTTCCTATAACTCATCTTAGGTTACTCATGTTGAATCTCAACACATACAACTTAACAAGTTACGAAGACAAGGCTCACATACAATTGTGGTCGTAAAACAATTAAGCAACATAGTTTACATTTTGACATGCCATAACACTTGACATGTATGAAAATCCCTTGGCACTATGTAGCACATGTTAGCATCCCCTATATTCCTTGGCATTCTTTGGCATTCCCTAGCATGAAACTGAGTCAGGGACTACCACTTTCCACCCAACCTTAGACTAGGAAACACTGTGGTCTTTCTTGCTGCCCAATAACCACCTCACCAAACTCCAGAGCATGAGTGAGGGGACCTGATATGGGGCTGAACCACATCTCCAGTTAAAACAGGGGCTCAAAAATCATGGGAAATTCCACCCACCAGTCAAATTAAGGTACTATCGAGTAATATTTATACTAAACTCCTAATAAAATGGTGGGAAATATAAATCCTAATAAAAAATGTGGGAAATCTAAATCTTTTTCACTCTTATGACACTCCTTTCTCATTACTCTCTCTTATTGTGCTACCTTCCAACACTAATATATCTCCTTTAACCACAAGTTTCCCAAGTCTCCCTATCTCTTAATGTTTTTTAAATATTTTATTCTTTCTTCAATGTTTCCTTCCATCATTGATATCCTTTTGTAATTGTTTTTTCCTCTTCCTTATTGTGTTTATTTATTTCAAACAAAATAAATTTGCAATGGTTTTTTTCTTGAAATCACTCATTCCCCACCTTATTCTCTAATTCTTCCATTACCATAGAGATCTTAACCACAAAAAATCACCATTATTATTCTAGCTAGCCAACCCTATCATAATGGGCATATGTGACCATCTCAATAATGGTAAAGAGAAATATCCCTTCTACCAATAAATTTTGATTCAAATATGGATTTTTCATACTAATTTAGCACAATATCCCTTCTTGAACTTTGTTTCTTCCTTTGAAAATGATTGAATTTTTTTTACAACGAACTCCAAAAAATAACCTTGTATGATAATGTCCACCTAATAAGTAATGGTATGGGTCATTAATGGTCCAAGTATTAAGGAGAAACCAAAGTCCATATGATCCAATACATGGTCCTATTTTGTCAACAATTTGGGCCCTTTGTCTCAATATATATTCTCTTCTTTGGAAAAAGGACATAAGCAAGCTGTTTTAGATATTTCAAAATGGAGCACTCTTCACCTATGTTCCTCTCATTTACTCCATGTGATGCGAATTCCAATTGTCATCTTCTTGACTTGGGCGTTCTTCTTTTGTAAATATGACACTTCACTATGCCATGAAAACCCTTCAAAATATTCTTAAATGATGGGAAATCCTCTTCATGTGTGAAGCTAGTGAAATGTGACAAGTCATACAAGATACCTCCAAATATTTTATTTTTTCCTTAGGGAATGTGAAAGATACCCTTAATACAAACAATGCATAAAAATTTGTAGCCATGTGCCCCAAATGTGCAATTTTTACACTTATGCAATTGTGTTTTCAAATATGTGAACTAAATAAAAAAACACGACTTAAAATACATGAATTCCTCTCAACATGTGAAAGAAAAAGTAACCCTTACCCTAGTCTTCCTTGATTGGCAATTTGGGCCTTTTATCACTAGGTACCATCTCTTCTTTGGAAACATGAAATAAAAAAGGTTTTATATGTTTCTAAATGGAGTACTCTTCACATATGTCCTTCTTCTTTATGCCACGTGATACAAATGAAAAATTTCATATTCTTGACTATGGCATTCTTCTTTTATACATGTGACCCTTGACTATGCCACGAAATCCTCCAAAATAGTATTAAAGGATGGGAGAACCAATTCATGCATGAAGATATTGGAATGTGGCAACTTATCCAAAATTCCTCCAAATATGTGATTTGTGCCTTGCGAAATGTTAAAGGTACCCTCAATGGAAAAACACATAAATATTTGTGGCCAAGTGGCCTAAATGTGAGATGTTTCCACTTGTGAAATTGTGCCTCATTTTGATTCTCAAAATGGCACCCTAGTTGTGCAAGACTCACAAGGTGTCACTTTAGTTCAACTCAAGGTTGTTGGCATGATATCCTTATTAACGAATACTCTCACTTTGGATTATTATTGAATCTTGGGGGTATCCCAAAGCACAAATTTATGGGGTCTTTTACGTGACTAGATCACTAGCACTGAAAACCATCTTTACATTGATGGTTCAATATCTTGATGATCCCTATCCTATTTACCACAAATTTTATATTCATTATTGCTTTAATTGGCACACATCTAGTAGATATTGATGGTGTTCATGAGCCTATTTCTGGTTCTCTTCTTTATGGAAAGAATATTATCTCCAACACCATTATTCCTACCTTTGTAACTATCAATTTTTACATCTATCCCATTGGGGATGTAGCTTTCGTCGATGAATGGCTACAGAACAAGGACCATATGAGCCAATCATTCATGTTGTTGATGTAGTTCCCACACAACAAACATTCAATGGTCTATCATAGCCAAAAAATTTATGATGGGTTTCATAGATACCCAACCTATGACAACGAACTACATTCTATTTCCGAAGCATGCAAGCAGTGAAATCAATTCTATTCTACCAAAGGAAATGGCCATCCACACCAATTGTGGGCCTTTTCCTACACTAGATAATCCTTGGGAGTTAGTGCCCCTGGATTTTATGTTATGTTTCAACCAAGCATGGTAACAGATGTGTTCTTTTGTTGTTGATTTATTCGTTAGGATGGGAATTTTGGAACCTTGTAAGAAGATTGTCGCAACAAAATCCACTCATAAGTTCTTCTTCGAACATATTTTGGTTCATTTTGGGTTTCCAAAGGCCATATTTCTTGATAGGCATAGTAGGTTTAATGTTTGGTCCATACTAGACATCAAGCTTGACCAAATCCACTGCCTTCCATCCCAATATTGATAAATAAAAAGAAGTAGTCAATAGGATTATTATAGATGTATTTAGAGTATACAATTGAATGCATCAACATATAAGTGTTGAAAGCCTTCTATATTTTCAACAGAAATTCGACATAGCTCTTCATATTTCTATTGGACACAAGCCTTTTCATGTGTGCTTAGGGTCCCAAAAATTGGCGCAAATTGATGTATCTATATTCATGGTATAACACATGAAGATACCTCCTATAATTGGATTAAGGTAAGTAAAGCAACCAATTTTGAGGAATGTATCTCACAAATTCAACAATGAGTTCATGAAATTTTTTAGAAAGTTGCTAACTCCAAGTACAAGTAGATACAAAATCCATTGGGTTCCACATAAGTTTTAGGTTGGTGATGAATTATTTTTGGACTTGCATAAAAGGAAATTGACAAACTCCCATAAGAAGCTCATAAAAATTTGACACAAGCCTTACACCATCACTAAGGATATGGGTGATAATTCTTTTTAGGATAGCCATAGGATTATTTATATTACTTCAAAGGCGTACGTTAGGATGATTTATGCTTGACGGAGTGCATACCTAGAAAACGTTCCTTTAAAAATATAAAAAGATAATCGCACCATTAGTGACATTAGTGACATAGTGACATTTGTGACATTAGTGACATTAGTTATTGTGATATTCTATTGAATGGCATTAGATAACTACAAACAAGAGGTTTTAAGAATTGAAATTTTAAAAGTTTATTTTATATGAAAGTATGTGGATCATTGTGACTAAATTTTTAAATATTACACCACTCTAATATTATTTCTCTTATGACTAAATTTTTTAAATATTATCACTCTAATATTATTTCTCTTAAATGACTAACATTTTTAAATAAAATTTCTCTTACATGCTCCATGTTTGAGAGGTTGTGTGTATGAGAAGACCATTTTAGGTGGGCCATATCTCTAACTTGCTTGTTTTACAATCCTCTCTACCTCAGAATTACATAACCAAAAACATGTTTCTGTTCATTTGGGCGATGAAATTAGGGGAGGGGGAGGCATGGGGGGTTGAACCCATGACTCTTGCAATCGATATCAATCTCATACCATACCCAGATGGAAGCACATAGGAATACGAGGAGGAATACCTTAACAATAGTGCCAGTTCAGATTTGAACCTGACCATCATGTCTATTGTGATGGTGTTGTTTCCATATTTAGGGAGAAAATGTGAACCAAGATGGATTGAAGAAAACTCCACTACAGGTTTCCAAGGTGTTCAAGGATGGAATAAGAGGTATGCCTTCAATATTCTTGTTTCTTTGTACCTTTTTGCATGGTTTTTGGGTGGCTATAGATGGAATTTGGATTTTATGGCCTCCTATTATTTATTATTGGTGTTTTTGTTATCTATTGAGGATGTTACGAACATTTTGTTTGTTTTAAAGGTTGTAGAAGCATTAGGGCACACTGAGTGAATATTTATATTTGAGGGGTTGCACCACAATATCAGAACTCATTTATAATATGTGCCATATCCTGTACTTCTTGGAGAAATTCTCCTCAATCATGGTATTTCCTCCCAAAATTCACATTCAATATCTTTCCTCACATCCTTTGCGTTCCTACATTCTGCATTCGATTAGGTTCATACCCACTAGGGAAAGCATAAAAAAATGGAATCGAGGGGAAACAATGCAACCATTAAAGCCGATAATTGATTCAAACCTATAACTTGGATCATGTGACTTAAACTGCATGTATAGATTTAAGTTCTAACATAGGCTCCTAGTTGGGGATGTGGTCCTCTCTCGGTAGCACATGATGACCACAAAATCTTATTCCATATATACATCCAAACATAAATTATCCATATTTTATAAATCCAATATCTTCTTCCTTTGTGTGTGTGCACCATGAAAAACTTGGATATATTGATATCGGGGTATTCATAGGTTGCTACCTCTTCCATTTATAATCTGAAAAAGAGTAAAGGAAGCTCTTCTTATTCTTCTATGTAAGGATGTCTAATACCATTTATATCCCTTTTGATGAAGCTTTGATGTAGGTATAGAAGGGGTGTGTTTTAAATTTGTATCATAATGACAACTACAAAACTAGTTGCATATGTAGCACTATACTGTGTGGAGGAAACAATGAAAGGAAGAATGGTAAAGAAGAAGAAAAATTACTGCAGACTGTTTCTTAATAAGATCTCTCTTAAATCAATCCTCTTCATTGATGTCTTATAGATCTTATAAACTCCAAACCTGGATGGCCTAGGCATGCAAACATTCTAACCTACTACATGAACCTAAGTATATGGTTGTATACCCCAATTAGAAAATAAAATTCTCTATCATTGTTTATGCTCAATGACATGCAACAAATGATGGAATTCAACCTCCTCAACAATAAGAATTTGCTAATAATAAACTCCCCACGAATTGAATCTACCTATCAATCAACTACATCACAAAAAATATAAATTATGCATGGTCATTATTAAATCTGGAACTTGAAACTGCATGCAATATGGAAGGCACCTATACTTTTCTAACAAAGGAAATATCTCAAGCCTTGGCATGTATGAACTGAATGAGACAAACTATGCTTGAAAAAGAAAACCCTCATTCGACCTGTTGTTTTATAGATTAGAAAATTTGAGGTAAAAATAAACCAACACATCACTATCATTCAAGAAAAAAATATGGGCTACTTCATATAGAAAGGGTCACATTATCCCTTCTATCAAAAAACACACAAATTGTGGCATTTGTAAATAGAAAATTGTCACTGAAATATTCCCTGAAAACCACCATTTCTCACTGTTTACTGATATTACCACTACATTACATGTGTTCTATGGAAATATGAGAGTTATTTTACAAAAGGAGAGGCCACCAATTACTAGAAATCTATTGGTGTAGCTTCTGGTATATAAAACTAATCATTTGCTACAGAAAAATCCTCATCCACTAAGAAATTCTAACCATATGTTCACTGAATCATAAATGTGATCAATCCCTTCAAAGTTTAACTCTTTCAAACAAATCCAAAACAAAGAACTCTTGAGACATATCAACTTGAAAAAGAACTTCATGTAGGTTGTAAAGAAGAACATAACTAATGAGTAGATCCTACCTACCTATAAAACTATTTATAGCTTCCATCATTGGCTATCACTCGTTTTTCCATTATAGTCACCCAAAAAACCTACAAAAACTCCTTCTCACATATTGGATTGTGATTTTCAGAAAGAGGGGCCACTTGTATAGTTTTAAAAATCAGTGCATGAGTATCCCACTTTTACAATAGGCAAGCAATCCCCTACTGGCACTCTAAATACTAGTTTCATCCTTTAATAACTAAGGATCAATTTGATGATAGGTTTTAGATAAACACAGCTCGGTGTTTGTTGAAAATTTGGGATGATTCATCAAATTCTCCAAAAGGTGCTGCTTCAAATCCTTAGCAGCACAAGAACCACCATCACTAGAAAACACCTATTAAACCAACCATATCATCATCAACCTTTGATCTGCATCATAAGAACCCTCCGTTTTTTCTCTCTTTCCTTAATTGAAACATGCAGAGCTGTTGATCATATAAAAACCATTTGAATATGTTGTAACTAGAATTTTGAGACAAATTCTACAGAACTAACCAACTTACTCAAGTAAAAGAGATAAAAACCTTCAAAATATATAATGAAATAATTATAATATTAGGTATTATCAAATAAGAGGGTGACCAAGGGTTCCATTTTTAGAACAAGAAGCATTCCATTACAAGCAATAGGAGATCTAACACTCATATGAAAAAGTGTTAACCGCAACAATAACAAATCAAATTCGAAAGAAAGCACAAGAAACAAGGTGAATTAGGGCTTCCAAACTTGGTGAATATCATCCCTTGATAATTTTAGAACTTTAGTCTTGAAAATAGGAGCTTGCCAAACACACAAAGGTGGTCAAATTAGGGTTTACTTTAATAAACATTGTTTTCAATGGCTACCAGATCTCACTCTAAAACACTTCCACTAGATTAATTCGAACCACTCCAAACTTGAGCCATGAATCAAGAGCTTGTACTTGCCAAAATTAATAATGTTAAATATATCCATGCCAAAAATAACAGTCTGACTCATAAAAATGAGGAAACATGAAAAATGGCAAGAACTATTATGAGACAAATGCCAACTACAACACTCTTAAAAATACACATTTCTTAAAATGGCATCCTCTCGCATGTTATTGAAATTAGTATTAGTGAGCTCATTTTTCTAAAAGGAATATATGCTCATAATCAACATATAAGCCTTAAAACATTATTTTCTAAAAATATCAGTGTCATGAAAACATTCACATATTGCCTGGAAAGAGATAATTGGCATTGTAAGATCACAAGAAACATTAATATGTGATCACTTCTGACATGTGGACCTTGGAACCTTTGTTCGTAGAAAATAGGAAAATTTTTAAAAATAGTGATTTCCAAACATTTTGGTGAATATTCCTTTGAAATGGATTCTCATCACTAAGAAACCTGATCCACATATCAGTGAATGCTAGGTTGATGAAATCTAGTTGGATCTTTACTCTGCAGTTGCGCGTGCAAATATTAGGATTAAATATGGTGATTAAGGGGTGTTGGAAATTGGGAGGCTTTTAGCTTATCATTATATTTTCATTTCATTAGTAATTTCTTGTGAATATTGTTGGCTTATTATTAATTTTATTATGTTTCTTTCATGAAAAAATTACCAAAAATACAAATATGAAGATCATATAAAAAAATGAACACAATATATAGGCTCCAAGCCAGGGAAAAACCCCTCAAATGGGCAAACCCAGAAAATTCTCTTATTGTATAATCATATCAAATGAGATATCCAAGAATCATAACCACAGAAAAATTTCACCTCTAGATTCCAAGTCAATCCTTCCTTCTTTCCAGTAGAGCCATCAGTAAGAGACCAACAACAAGAGCTGTACAAAGGCAAGTCTTCTAGAAACCCTAACTCAAGAAGAAATTCTCTCGTTCAGACTTTGGCCCTCCAATTCTTCTCTGCCATTTCTTCGATATTTCAAACCATAATCCATCAAGTGTGTGTGTCCAAATGAGCTCCATCTTCCCTCTATTTTTATACCTTAAATGGGGTGCGAATAGACACGTCCATTGGGGCAGGGCCGACTTGACATGTAGGCCGACTTGGCACCTAGATGGGTTTCTTAGCCAAAATTACATATTTTTTTATTTTTTTATTTTTATTTTTACAATAGGTCCAAATAGCATTGCAATTTGGTAGCTTGGGATGTACTCCAAGCCCTAGGGATTGGGGTATGGATATTGGAGTGACACAAAAATTCTTTGTGGGCTTGGAACCAAAGCTTGGGGTGTTGTATCCATCCACATGGGGCCAAAGCCAAGAGTAGGTTTATGTGATTTGACACATGGAGGTGTTAGAGGACCCTTAAAGGAGAAAGGGGCAACAAAAATCAATCAAATTGGAGGTATACAATGTGAGATATTAAGTTTTGTATGCTTTTGGTGGGTTTTGTGGCACATAAGTCAGGTCAGATTGGTGTGTTTGTGTGTCCCAAACCAGGTTTGTTGACACCACATGAAAAGGTATAAATATAAGGTGAATGTAAGAGGTTTATATCACATCCAAAGTGCATATTCTCATAAGAAATTACATTTCTTAGGTAGGAGAAACTCAAGGAGGAAGGTCAAGGCTGAAAAAATACTTGTTTTAGGTCAATTGTGTCTCTTACAGGGGCCGAGTTGGAGCAAAAAGAAGTCACATGCCTTAGGAACAAATTTGGGCAGTTTTGTGAGGGTTTCTGTGTGGTGCATTTCTTGTTTGGTGTGCCATAGGATTACCATAACATTTCAAGGAGGAGGATCCCTATTTGGGATCTTGGGAAGCCTTAAGGGAGGTTGTAACCCTCTCTTAAGGAGAAGACAAACCAAGAATTTCTAATAAGGAGAGGCCACAACTGTGGAGGATGTTTGGGAGGTGAAAAGAGGTGTTGTAGAAACTTCTCAACAACCCTAACCAGTGCAAAAACTTGCAATACTCTACACCATTCCATGAGGAATGAAAAGTATGTATTTATTTATGTGTTTGAGTTTAGTAGATGCTAGTGGATGAGGTCCTAAAAGATTAAATTTGTATTGTACACTCGTGGAATGTTGGAGGGAAGCACAAGAGTGGACCAAGTGTGCCCTAAGTGCAGTGCATTGAAGGACTAATGAGCTACTAGGAGATTCGGAGTTGATGAACTCATTGATTGATATTTGGGTGGCATTTTCAACTTACTTACATCTCAAACTTGGCATATAAAATACAAGAAGTCTATTATGTGGTGCAGTTTTCCACCTCATAGTGTGTATCTCAAAATAATTTATAAAAAGGAACATCAAGTTCTGGAAATTGTTGACACTTACATAAGCATAAGAGATATCATTTTGTTACAAATTCTGTGAACATCTTAAAATTTAACACCAAGGGAGAGAAAATATTTCAAAATGATAGGTTCAAATTGAGGGATGATATGGAAGATGCATCAATGGTTGTCAAGGTCATGTATCTATTGCAAGAGGCAGAGCAAAGATATTTATTGATATGTTTGGTCTAGTGGATGCATTAGAGCTTGGCGCTTGTTGAATGATTGGTTTCCCCTTGCTTTTGCCTTTTTGAATAAAACTCTATTGTTTTAGATTCTTAAGACAGTTTGATTTCCCAAAAAAATTTCTTATCTTCCCCAATCAATCTATATTAATTATGTGGTCTATGAATTTGAATGTTCTATGTTGGCACTCTTAATCTAGATATCAAGAGGGTCGTGGTATACAGTAAGGACAAAGCCTGGGTAGATTTTAAAGGTCCTATCTGCTTGATTTTTGTACGTTTAATGACGTTCAATCAAGCCTCATAAATTTCAATAAGTTCCCTTCCAGTTAGATAGACAATCCTATTTGAAGAAGTTTTTATCGTCTTGTAATTTTTCACAATTTGTCTTTCTTGGTAAAATTGTGAGAAAATTGATGAAAAGTTTAAATTCATGCTAAAGGCCCATTGGGAAAATATTTTTGATTTGTATAATTTTTTTGCCTTAATCAATGCATGAAGTTCCCCAAGCAGCTTGACTTTTGCTTTTACAAATTTACTGATTTTTTTAAAGGTTCATAGGACGTCTTCATGGTAAATGTTAAAGATTAAAATAATGCAAGTGATGTCAAGAGTTAAGTATAATAGGCAACTAGTAGTTACTACGAGATGAAAAATTCCTTTTTAATTTGGAAGATGATAATGGAATCTCTATATATGTCAGAAAGTGTGTTTGAGAGTCGAAAGGAAATTACCACATTATTTATTCTCTAGTGGTTCCACTCTCTCTTTTCTATGGTGTTGTTTGATCTCAGTATCCCTACCTTTGAGGTTATACTATATCACATAAGGTTTATCCATTATGGATTCACCTTGACTCTAATA
The DNA here is from genome assembly GCA_034641835.2 of Pinus albicaulis. NCBI lineage: Eukaryota > Viridiplantae > Streptophyta > Pinopsida > Pinales > Pinaceae > Pinus > Pinus albicaulis. The sequence goes on along the minus strand of CM076582.1, from coordinate 498,956,382 downwards.
TGATATTACTATTTATGTTTTCTTTAAGTTTATTCAGGCCCTTCCATCAGATTGGAGCAACAAGTGATAGATTGAGTTCTAAATTACTTTAGATTGTAGAGTGATGAGACCTCAAGTATTCTTTTAGCCTCCCCTTGGAAGATTAACCGATATGTTTTAGATTGGATTGAAGTTTTAGTACCATACATCCTCATACTCACAGGGTTTAGCTCTAAATGGATCCAAAGAAAGGCACCTCTCACCTATTGTATTACCTCCCAACCCCAACGAAGCAATCAATGATCTATTTAGAGTTTCTTTCCTTTGACGTCGAATGGTAGGAGCTATAAGCTTCCTTAATCCTGCATCAGCCCTAGCATCATATAGATGGATTCCCATATGGTACTTAAGGAATCCGACAGTGAACTAGTGGAACCCCCATTTCCCTCGTTGCCATTTATCATCAAATCCATGAGACTTTGATCTCATTCGCTTCACCAAAAGAGATTTCTCTCACCTTGTTGACTAGTATTGAGTTTTCCAACTCCTACGTTGGACATTTTCACTTAATATCACTACACCTATGCTACTATTATATACACTTTATTTTTGGTATTAATTATTTACCTGGAATTTACTTTCGGTTTTCTTGTATATTTATTTCTCACATTATATAGGAGTTGATTTTGCACTCCCAGATTGTATTCACAGTGGATGTATGATGTATTCTTTAGTACCATTGAGCTAAATTTGTAGTTATTTGTTGGACATTAATAAAATTATCTTATGTTAAATTATATTTATCCATATATTGAGGAAATTCCCTAGGAATTCCTGTTGTTATTATTTGATGTAGTTTTCTAGTACCATTGACTTATGGTGGTCATTAATCAACATTAATTAAATTTCTTGCTAGTTTAACCATATGGATAATATACCATGTTTTATTTGTAATATTGTCTTTGTTTCTAAAATTCTAATGAATATATTTTGCAGACTTGTGAATATGCTAAGCTATATCTGCAATCTGACTTACAGGATGACAAATTTTGACTATTTCACAAGAATGATTTTCACAACAACTTTCATAATATGGAAAGGACTGATGTGAATTATACGAAGTGAATCACCAGTTGTAGTTGTGATTTTAGGTAGCATGGAACCTAGATTTAAAAGGGTGAGTCTTACGTATGAAAATTTTCGATTGAACAATGCAAATTATATTAAATATTTGAACTTTTTTGTTTGTTGATAATGTACACTTATAAATCTAGTCAACAACTAAGAGCATGCTACTCTTTGTTTTAATTCTATTTTTTGTAACATGATGTCCATATTTACATTTGCTAGAGATGTTGTCTATTCAAACATTCTACAAAATATTTATATATACCTTCCAGAACATCTTTATCTCTTCAATGGGAGACAATCTCTTTGTGGTTATATTAGTTTTCTTAAACTTTGTCTACATGCCTTTAGAAAGATAAAAGATTGATTTTTGGATCACTAATAACTATGATTTTGGTTTTTTTTAGCTTAGCTTGACCCTTAGGGACTTGAACCATGAATCTCATGATTTACATAATACTTCATAACATGAAGATTTCCAATTAATATGCCCTGCGTGGTATCAATAATATCTATGGTTTTTATCATTCTTCATATTTCATGATATCTAGAATATCCATCTCATCCCTTTTTTTCCCAAGTAAAACCTTGCAGGGAAACACCCAAGAACTTCCCATATTTTCTGATTGTATCCAGTGCATACCCATTAGCACTGATGACAAGGCCAGAATTCATTGGGACATTGAGTAAGGAACAAAACAAAAGCATTGAGCCTGGGATATTTACCCCAAGACCTCCTGCATGAAGCTCAAAACATTCAACTACCTCAACTAGCCCACTGGGCTAAGTATTCATATTCACATTCTTCACCCTACACAATTTTTTCATCCTTAAGTATTTCAAATGAAATCAACTCAATATATTAGTTAATAGCTCAATATATTTTTGCATGAAATTTATATATATATATATTTTTCAACATTTTCATTTGGAGTGCCTCAAATTCCATATATAGGCATATTTTCTTATATGGTGATCTAAGATCTTTTCATCAAGGAAGACAGAATGGGAGAATCCCTGTGACAATTTTTTTTTTGTTATTTCAGATATGAGAAATGGCAGTGTAACCAATTACTTAGAGGTTTTTTTATTATGCTACAAACCATTAAACAAGTAATTGAGAGAAGACATAATGACTCAGCAAAAACCCTAGGATCACCCATTTTTTATCCAACAACTTAGTAAGTCAACTTCGTAGAAAACCTTTAATGTTTATGATTTCTTATTTTTGAGTAGCATGTCAAAGAATCTATGACATTACACTTGCAAATGGATATTTTTCATTGATTTCCTTCTAGTTTTCAAGTAGAATCTATAACATTGTTGGTGTTAGTGGTTATTTATACAAATTAGAAAACGTTAGAAAAATTTTCTTTCATTTTCAAGTGGTAATGAGAATGGGACTAGTACTAATTCTTGATTCTGTAGATTATAACATGGATCCTTAGAGAATATAAGTACTCAAGAAACATCCTATCAATAAAAAAATATATATATCACAAAATATATGCATAACACTTCATGAAGCCACAATATATCGATACAATATTGACATTACATTGAATTCGTGATTGCCTCGTAGTTTCTTCAATCGGTTATGGGATGCTTATCTTATCTCAGGAGTTCTGTTTGATTAAAATGAAATACATCCTCAAAAGAAACTATGGAAAAGCCTCATGTTTGGTTTAGGAAGCCGAAAAAGATTGAAGAGGAAGGGAATTTTCAATTCTTGTTTTATGAAGGCACTGTGTGAAAAAAGGAAGCATAAATTTGTCTTCATGTATAATGATTCTGCAAATACGAGGTATGTATAAGTAAAAAAAATGCTAACAATATCCATATGTATTCTTGAAGGGTTCATGTTAAAGAATTTCCTTGAATCAACGTAAAGTACCTTGAAGTTTTAAAGGCTTCTAAGGCTGTAGGATCTAGTATGCATATCACATATAATCTACATGTTGTAAAATCATGATCGTGTTTGGAAGTTGATATATTGTGTGATCAGAAGAAAAACATTGTTGAAGACACTAAGAAGTGACAAGCTCGAGTTCAATATCCTTGTGGAAAGATGACAAAGTCTAAGCCTATATCTCTAAGGAATTCGAAGCTATCATATATGTATATAATTTCAGGTCATTAACTCGGTGAGGTTCGAGGTTATGAAATTTATGGTTATTTATTTATAAATCAATTCGAGGTCTGAGCTCACTGTGGAAATCAAGTCTCTAATATTTGTGAATTCCAAGCATTGTTTATTCTCTTGGAAGGTTCGATCATACGCTCTATAAAATTTTGAACCTATTATTATGGAAATATGAAGTCAGTTGTGGAAGCCTGCAAGTATATCTCTGTAACATATACAAAAAGGATCAAGTCTCATATATGTGATTTAAACTGAGTTTTTAACTCTACAAATAGACCAAAATTCTAAAGTTTTAAATTTAGTAAAGTTGATCAGAAGTAAAAGTTAATATCTCTGAGGTATAGACCAAAAGTGTGAATATGATATAATCATATTCCTCAATAAGACTGAAGGTCTCCGAATAGAGGATGTCCATCATTTTTTGGAATTATGATTCCATATGTTAATATGTTGTCCTTGATGGCAACCTACTTGATGAGTTGCCTTTTGATATCAACCTATTTATTAAATATGTAAAAATTATGTATCTATAGGTCATATCAGATGTGACAGAAAAATTAATTCCAGTCAGTGACAGAGAAATGATAAATGTAATGTTTCACAATGTATATGTAGGTTTTATGAAGGAAACCTGAGTATACTCGTAGGTTTGATGAAGGCAACCTGCGTATACATCCAGAATTAGTGTATACGTAGTTTTTATGAAGAGAAGTCATGCATACACACGGGTACGAAGAAGCCGAGTGGCGTATGTACTTATGCACTCAGTTTATGATACCACGGGTCCTTATCATGGTTTTAGCCCACAATATTTAGCCATGTATCATCTATTTGATTCCATCCAAGAATACCATCGGCACTTGTGTGGTTTTGGCTCATGGTATTGGTAAAGGCTCAAAATGTATAAGGAGAAGGAGATCATAGTGCAAAGGGTACAAGTGTATGGGTTTTGATTGAATAATTCACTCTAAATTATATCTGCATGGAATGGGTTACATTTTATTAATAGATCTCAAATAATGGTGCACTTATGAATTCAATGATGGATCAGGATCTCTAGACCTGAAATGACTATATATTTGCTTGATCTGTTTGTGAGATGTTTAGATCTATGATCTAGTGCATGTTTTCTGAAGTGAAGGGTATGATTTGAGTAATTCTATTGATATGAAACTTTACACAATCTTGAATATTTACAGATCTATATGCTAGTTCGTCAAAGTGAAAGTGCGTATACACACGGGTTTGTTTCAGAAAAAGCATGTATGGAAGTTAGGGTTTTTTTTTAAGATTGCTGAAGAGATTGTCTAATCATTTATGCTATATTTATGCAGCCTTTCAATGAAGTTTTCATGTAGATTTGTATTGTTTGAATATTGTTTATGCTTCTAGTTGATTATGTATAAATATGATCAATGACTGGGTGTTTGAATATGATGGATGTTGCTGACAAAATAATGGTTCTATAAATTTGAAAAAGTATGCTTGAATGTCTCTGATTTGTTCTGAGTTTGATTAGATTCCTAAATTCCGTATATAAATATATATAAGAAGGTTTGTCCACAAAGCGCGTATATACACAAGTTGCAGTGAGTAAAGTAGCGTACACATTTATCTTTATGAATGATAGGGGTTGAATTTGATTTTGCATGTTAATTCAAAAGTCTAGGTTTATTGCTGTGATCTAGTTATAGTGATCTCACTTTTCTATTTAAATATTGGGTTGTGACTATTGGTGTTGATCTATTGGAGCGCGAATCAGAGTTGACAGCAAGTGCAGAGTGCATGGGTGCAAGAGTTCAACAACGCAGTGGTTCCTGAAGACATGTGCAGTTGGTACCAACAGAAGTTGAAGACTTTGATGATAGATGCATTAGACTGATTGAGTTTTTTGGAGCCTTTCATTTTTGGAAGTGTTGTAGCAATAATTGCAGAGCAGATGCATGGAGTTGCATGGCACTTGTAAAGGTTGCAGGGCGAATGCATGGAGTTGCATGTCGCATGTAAAGATAGTCCTTTCTTGTTGAGAGGGAGTGTGGAAGATTGCAACAAGAAACAGTGAAGGAGGCATCCTAAAACATCATTCCTGATCATAGTTGGAAAATAATCACCTAAATTAGGTGGGGTCCACACAGGTGATTTTTGTCGCAAAGTCTATTTTTAGACTATGTCTATTTTTAGCCATATGGATCATGTTCTATAAGTTGCGGGATGCTATTTATGGATGGTTGGTCAAGTTGGAAAAATAGATGGATTTCTATTTTTATACATATTGGGCGAAATCTATTTTTAGATTGCCAGTCTAAAAATAGATATGTCAAATATTATTAGCTCTTAATAATATTTGGACTCTAAACAGTATCTTATTCTCTTGGAGCACTTCAGTTAAGTGCACAGATGTGGCACAGGAGCTGACAGAAGGAATTACGCCATTCCTAAGGGTTATGTGGAGCTATTTCATTGATACTTCAGTTGGATCTCATGTGACAGAGTTTGGTGGAGTTGATTGAGGGAGTTAATGGAGTTGTGTTCAGTTTAACTAATCTAAACATAGTTGAGCTATTTGTATCTAGTTTAACTGATTGATACAATTAGTGAGAGTGGTGTGAATTAATTATTAATTAATTCACTAATTATAAAATCATTAATCAACTAAAGAATACATCATTTAAATTTAGTGCATGGACAGTTTCAGTGGAGACCAGTGCAGAGATAGGTGAAAGGGCAAGTGTGACTATCAGTTGTGACTATAAATGATGCATGGTTTGCATCCAAAACTCAGTAGAGATGCCTATAAAGACTGCGTGAGCAGGGATGGGGTAATTCATTCTCATCAAGAGGAATTCTTCAGTAGGGATTGCGCAGTAGAGGCATGCTAAAGGCTGGCAAAGATCGGTACATGGGATTTGCAAGATCGGGCCTGATTAGTGTGTAGCAAGTGGATATTATACTGAGAGCTTGTGAGGAGCTTTGTATGATGATTGTTACATGATCTCTATGACATATATAATATACAAATAGTTGGGGGTTTTCAGCTTTAAGCTTTCCTATTACATACTATGTTCATATCTGTGAATTTTTATGGCTTCAATGTGTGCATGTAATTGATTTTATTTCCACAATTAATGATCAATGGTAGAAGAGATTCTGTATTGTGCATGAAGATAAAATAGTTGTGATCAGGAGAATCTCGGTGGGTAACATATCAGTTATTCAAATTTCTACATAGATGAGTGCAAATAAGCTCAGAATTCTGAGCATCTTTTTAGTTTTCATTTTTCAGCTAGTTTTGAAATAATTCATTAAGATTTGAAACCAAGAAAAAGGCCCTAAGATATTGCTGATTTAGTAGTTTGGTTTGAAGATTGCGGCACCTTTTAGTCTCAGATCAGATTTTAGTTTGCAAGAAAAGGTGTAAATTCAGTTCAAAAGTTTTTCGATCACAACATATGCATGTTTGGGATTGGCCCAATGGGTCAAGCTACTAATCGACGCTATTCTTGAAATCTCACAAGGATATTCCATCCCCATGTGGAGCCACTATTAGGGTCCTATAATAATAGGGTTCATAATTTTTTAATTGACTTTGATAGTCTTGTAAATATGTACATACCTTGCTTTCTACAAGTTGTTTTCCCATATTTGAAAATAATAAAACATGAAAATAGGGTAAAAATCCTAAAAGAAAGATACCAAAGATCTACTAAGATACCAGGGTAAAAGTCATAAAATGAAAATTGCTTCCAGAGATCTAAAAAGATACTAGATACCAATCCAAATGCCTTAGAACATATTTCCAAATACCCATACCTGCGTAAACAGGTATTTTCGAGAAAAAAAAGCATGTATCATTCTGAAAAGGAATTTTCTAAATAAATTGAATACACTAAAAGTCTAATTTCTCCAAGAAAGCTTCTAGTTACCAAAAAAAGGCCTAAAAAGAGTCAAAACCCTATCAAAATTTTGATAAAACCCTGTTTTATATTGCGTTCAGTTTTAGAAGAAGAACATTGAGTTTATTTAGCTTTTGCAGACTTAAAAGAATCCTAAAATTGCCCAGAAACCCTTTGCAGGTAACCCAACCCTCAGCACCCAATTTGAAGCAATTTTTAGTCCAATATCCATTGAAAAAAGACATAAGAAACCCTTGTTTCTTATTTCATAATCAGTGAGAGTCTGAAATACAGTCGAATCCAAAATTGAGGTTGAAACTCAACAAAGGAACTAGTTGTACCCATTTTTATCCAAGAACTTCTGTCAAAGTCAAGAATACTTCTATAAAAACATTTAATATTACAGAAGAAACCAAAAAGTCTAACAAAACAGAGTTTCAGTAACCTTAAAAGCCTAAAAATTCCAAAATCCACTCCAGCTATGTCCTCTAAGACTGCCATCATTATGAATCCTCTACAACCTCTTGTTGTAGACATTGAGCACATCCCTTTAGCAAGTGTAGACTACAAAATAGCAAATCCAATAGTTGAATTTAATCTGTTAGACTTCCACTGCTTGAGCTATGAAAAATCCTTAGATTAGGTTGAAGAAGTCCAAATTTGGGAATCAAACTTGCCCAAATATGTTGTTCCAGTCACTCACTGAATTACTATAAAAGTCAAAGAGTAGAGAGAAAGACAAAACAGTTTGCTGATTTTTCAGTCAAAATAGAATTTATTACAGCAGTAAGGCAATTTTTACAGAGGATAAAGAGAATCAGAGTGAAAGAGTATAAGATAAAGAGATAATATTTCAAAAAATAGATTTGAAATATCTTGTCTAGCAAAGAGGACACCAAGGTAGCCAGCTGCACCTAATCCATAAAAAATTTCTATTTTATTTGGATAAATAGGACAACTTGCTAATTTGTTAAGCAATTGTCACTATTTTGTTGTAAAGATATTTTATTTTCCCTTATATGATTCCTAGAAGCATTCTAGGATATTTTGTAAACATTTTTGTATAAATACTTCACTCTTTGAAGTAATATTGTGGAATAAATTGTTGAAGATTTCTATAGTCATTTTTGTTGGACTTGAAGGCTTTTGTGTTGCAAATTTCAAGTAGTAGACTGGATCAGATCAACTAGCATCATATTTCAGGATTCATGTGATGAGCCATTGAAGTGAAGTATTTTCTACTTGTCATTGTTTATCTTCTTTGTTTCATGCACCCATATATGTGTTCCAAATTTGAATGATAATTCAGGAGTATTATTTCAGGATTTTTTAAAGCACCATGTCTTTACTGTTTATAATTTCTGTGTTTTCTGCTGATTTCTAGAGTAGAGAACCCTTAATTTCTCCCTCTTTCGTTTGACCTCTGCCTACTAATTCCTTTTTCTGGATCAAAGAACCCTTCATTTCTCTTTATCCCAATCAAACCACTTCACCAAAACATCCTTCCAAGATCTTCAAAGACTTATCTATCTTGCCCTGAAAACATTTGAATTTTTGACCTTGATCCTAGTTCTGTCTGTTTGGCTTTTGACTCCTTAGCCCAATGGAAAATCAAATTTCCCACTATCCATATCATTAAGTGATTTTTACCACCAAACCAAATCAAATCAAAACCAAATTTCATAATCACAACTAGCCTAATATCTTATAAATAAATAAAAAGTTAAATCTTAAAGAGAGAGCCCTCTCTGAAGCCTAGGAAGGCTAGATCCTAGAGTTTAAAATTTGGTTTGTAGTTACCTCTGTGAGTTCTTTCTTTAACCTTGAGAAATTACTGAGTGATAACATGAGCGATGAACATATGAGACAAAATTATGGGAACAACAAAGTGTGTTTTTTATTATACAGGTAGGAACATGCATGTGTTAAAAATTCACACACATTATTAACACATATGCATTCTTGCTAAAACATTTAAGTTCATACAAAAATGAGATAGAGATAGAGATAGTGAGAGGGAGAGAGAGAAATGATGGAAAAAACAAAGTGTGTTTTTTCTTATACAGGTAGGAACATGCATGTGTTAAAAATGCACACACATTATTAACACATATGCATTCCTGCTAAAACATTTAAGTTCATGCAAAAAATGAGAGAGAGAGAGAGAGAGAGAGATAGATAGAAAGAGAGAGAGAGAGAGAGAAAGAGAGAGGGGAGAGAGAGAGAGAGGGGGGGTGGGGGGAGAGGGGGAGAGAGAGAAGGGGGTGGGGAGGGGGGGGGGGGGGGGTAGGGGAGAGTGGGAGAGAGAGAGGGAGGGGGAGAGGGAGAGGGAGAGGGAGAGGATGCATTATTTCTAAAAAATTTAAGTTCATGCAAAAAATGAGAGAGAGAGAGAGAGAGAGAGAGAGAGACCTGGCCTTGCCAAACACGGGTTCATGAAAACATGTGTTTAGAGAGCAAGAGAGAGAGAAAGAGAGAGAGAGAGGGGTGGGAAGAGAGAAGGAGGGGTGGAGAGATAGAGATTATTAACACAAATGAATTCTTGCTAAATCATTTAAGTTCATGCAAAAAATGAGAGATGGTTGGGAAGAGAGAGAGAACATATGAGACAAAATGATGGCAACAACAAAGTGTTTTTTTTTCTTCTTATACAGGTATGAACATGCATGCATTAAAAAAGCACACACATTATTAACACATATGCATTCTTGCTAAAAAAAAATTTAGTTCTTGAAAAAAATGAGAGAGAGAGAGAGAGAGAGCGAGAGAGAGAGAGAGCGAGAGAGCGAAAGGGAGGGAGGGGCGGGAAGAGAGAGGTAGGGGTGGAGAGAAAGAGATTATTAACACAAATGCATTCTTGCTAAAACATTTAAGTTCATGCAAAAATGAAATAGAGGTGGGAAGAGAGAGAGAGAGAGAGAGAGGGATGGGAAGAGAGAGGGAGGGGTGGAGAGAGAGCTTATTAACACAAATGCATTCTTGCTAAAACATTTAAGTTCATGAAAAAAATGAGAGAGAGAGAGAGAGAGAGAGAGAGAGAGTATTAACAAAAATTCATTCTTGCTAAAAATTTAGGTTCATGAAAAAAATAAGAGAGAGAGGGGGGTGGGGGAGGAGAGATTATTAACATAAATGCATTCTTGCTAAAACATTTAGGCTAATGCAAAAAATAAGAGATAGAGGGGGGGGGGTAATAGATAGAAATATGTAGAGAGAGGGGGGCTTGAAGGGCAGGGGTTGACTTGAGAGGGAGACTGCTGGTAAAAGGAAGAAAAATGGTATATAGGTGGAGAGATAGAAAGGGGTAGAGAGAGGGAAGGAATTGTTTGGGGGGGAGGAGAGATATGAAGATAGATAGAGATAAATAAATATATGTATAAATGTGGAGAGTGAGGGGGAAGGGTTAGGGAAAAGAGAGAGAGTTTTGGGGGGGTGCGGGGGGGGGGGGGGGGTATAGAGTTATAAATATGATGATATATGGAAAAATGACATGCTCATGTTATAGAACATATGTGCATTATTTATTTAAAAAAATAATTGACATGAACACCTTTTTCAATTATGTAGTGGATGAGATGCCGACTTTGGTTTTAGGTTTGGATTACCAAACCTCTTTTTTTGGTCTACATAAATGAAAACACATCCATTTTTTACAACTTCTTGATTTTCAAACATGTTTTTATATATTCTCTTTGCACTCAACGCTAATGAAATGATACACTTACATTAAAAAAACATAGGTGTTTTTGCTATATAATTTGATTGGTTGACCTATTTTGAAAGGAAAATAAATGGAACTAATATAGATGAATAATTACACAATTGAAAAATAAAATAAATTTATAAATATGTTAAGGCCATCATAGTGGGGCCTAATGGTTGATCTTGTCATTTCAAGGTTTTACTATGTTTCTTTATTTTAAAAACTGTAAAATCAACATTAAAAATTACGGAAAAATAACATTGTATAATAACCATTTGTTATCTACAAATGTATAATTTTTTTCCAAAAAATTCCGTCATTTACATACTAAAACTTGGGGCCTAACATGAAATTGTGCATTATTTCTTAGATAAAAATGACATACCAATATTTTAAAAAGCACCATTTTTTTCATAAATAAAAGTTATAGGTTTAGGAAGAAAATTTAATTATCTACGTTTCATTCTTTTACAATATTTCCTATAAATTTGCTTAAGTGCCTCTAATAATTCCTTTTAGTGCTCAAATTTATATTTATCTAAATTTCCATTGCAAATAATGTGTCATAATCAGGTATCATTATCTTACATCAGCCCTCCATCAAGCTCTAAAATAGTTAATGAGAATTATGTAATGCGAGAATTGAAACAATGCCTAGGGTTGTGATGAAAAAAAATCCCTTGGTGTAAAAAGAATCTCGAATGAGAGCTATCGATGGAAAGCCATAAAAATTCGATGAACCTTACTAGGAACAAAAAAAGTGAAACAAAGATATGGCTAGCTTAAAACTAAATCGATGCATTAGAACAAACAAAAGTAGCCATACAACATAGGGAAATGCAATTAACACATAGGGAAAACATAAGAACATAGAGCCACATACCAATTTCCTTTTTCGCTAGCTCCAAAGGGTTTTGAAACCTAAAACAAAGGATATGAGTAGAGCTACCAATTTTCACCCAGGAACAAGGCCAATTTGGAACCATTCTAATTGAACAAAAGAATTATTTTCAAAATGAAAATGAAATAATTGAACTACTCATATATGACTAGGAAAATGAAGAGTTGTCACCGCAAACAAAGCTCCAATTTCCCTCAAAATTTTGGGCCTTAATTTCATTCTCTAACAAATTATACTTAGTTTATTCAAAGGGAGAAAATAATTCAGATGCTTAAGTAGTAGTAGTAGTAGGCTGATGTTAAAAAAAATGAAAGCCTAATTTTTAAAAAATCTTATGAGAAAACCGAAAAATAAGTCACGTGTTGAGATTCAACAAGAAAATTCAACACCCACGCCTAGTGCATTACGAACATGGTTGCATTAAGCACCCAGACTAGGGTGGGGCCCATAGTGCTATTTTTGGGTGCATGTATATTTTGGTTATCCCTTAATTAAGATAGACATTAAATTATAATCTATTCTCAATGTGGACTTGAATCAGTTAACTGAAAGTGATAAATTCAATTATTTAGTGGATTTCAAGTTAGAGGTAGTTAGTGAGGCTTGCAGAGTAATTTTAGTTGTAATAGAGATCGAAGTGAAGTGGTGCATGATTTGGTGCAAGTTTTAAATAGTTTAACTCAGTTAAGAGAGTTAAAATCAGTTGTGCTAGTTGTAACTGGAGATACACTAGCGAGAGATATAGTGAATTAAATATTAATTAATTCATAATCATTGATCTCACATGAAACTAAGAATTTACTATTATTAGTTGCATGCATGTCAAATCCAGTGGAGACCCAGTTGAGTTCTAGGTGAAAGTGAAGTTGACTGTCAGTTGTAGGATTATTGGCTTGCACACTTGCAACCAAACACCCATTGGAGTGCCCATGATACTTGCGCAGTCAAGGCAGGAAGGAATTCATATCTTTTAGGGATATTTACCATAAGGGATTGCGTAAGAAAGGCAAGCTGTTTGGAGGCTGAGAATTGGCTACTTGTTGGTCAATTTTGCATATGAAAATGTGAAACAATTAGCTGAGTACTGGAGGGCTTATGTGAGAATAGTTCTGTATACAATTATTTCATGATCCATGCTTAATATACAATAGAAAATAGTAGGTTTTTTAGCTGTAAGATTTCCTCGAGAAATTATCTGTGTTGTGTGTGATTGATATTTCTTCATGTTCATGTGATTGGCGGTTGCGTTTTTAATTCCGTTAAAGAGTTGTAGAAGCAATTCAATATTTAACTTTAGTACATTGTTATATTGGGTGAATCCAAGATATACATGCATGTTGTATAATTTCTACATGGTATCGAAGCACGAGAAATTGCAAAAGTGAAGCAAGAGCTGAGTTTGTGACTGGATAAAATTTGAATTTGCAAAAAGACTTTCTTGGTGCTACAGCTGATTCAAGATCGAAATTGATTTCAATAGCTTGAGGTTAGAGTATGAACTCGAGGGCAGCTCAAAATATATTGCTTGGAAGGGCAAGATGGAGGTAGTATTCGAATCTAATGGCTTGAAGGAATTCATTGACAAAGATGTTCCTAAACCCGATGCTATAGATGCTGCAAATCTTGATGCATGGAAATAGAAAGTGGCAAAGGTGAGGAGGATCCTGCTGGAGGGAGTACGAGACCACATTGTCTCAAGCCTCCATGGAAAAGCCACACCATACACAATGTCGAAGGCTTTGATGGATCTCTTCCAAAGAAACAATGACCATAGGAAATTGGTGCTCAAAGATAAACTAAGGAAGATCAAGATGGAAAAGGACGACACCATTCCAAAATATCTAAAAAATTTTGTTCATGTCAGGATGAACTAGGGAGTATTGGAATAATAGTTTCTAATGATGATTTTGTGAGCTTGGCTCTCCTAGTACTTCCCAAGATTTGGCACAGTTATCAAGACTCTGTCAATGGAAAGGAAAAATTGCCAGATTGGGAACGACTGTGGTTAGATTTGGTGCAGGAGGAGTTTAGACAGAACACCAGAGATGGATATTCATCTAAGAATGAGGATGAAGAGGATTGTGCTTTGGCTGCTAAGGAAAGCAAGGGGAAGGGGAAGAAATTCCATTCAAAATCTGAGTCCATGAATGGCAAGAAGCAGGACATGTCCAAGGTGAAGTGTTTTCAGTGTCACGAGCATGGGCATTTTGCTACTAATTGTCCACAAAGAAGAAGAACAAGAAGGTTGGAGGATCTACAGTTGGTGAGGCCCTTGCCATGCAATTTGAGCTTGACTTCTCATTGATCGCATACATGGTGTCCAGTGCATTGGGATCTGTGTGGTATTTGGATAGTGGTGCTTCCTTTCACATGACGGGAGATAAGGAACTTTTCAGTGATTTGGAGGAGAAATATCTCCAGATGCATATTGAAATGGGTGATGACAGGCGATACATTGCTACCGAGATCGGTACCATTACCTTTCGGAGGGAGTTAGGTAAACCATTTCAATTAAAATATGTAATGCATGTACCAGGTCTGAAGAAAAATTTGGTCTCAGTCGCAATGTTGGAGGATAGAGGCTATGATGTTGTTTTTAATGATGGAAAATATTTCCTACGACATAAAACAACGAGACAAGCCAAGAGGATAGGGATTGGAGTTAAGAATCTCTACAAGCTAGAGGTAGATGGCTGCACAGAAATGATGCGCAAGGCAGATCAAGTGGTGAGCTAGGATGAGGTCGAATTATGACACAGGCGATTGGGCCATCTTCACCATGGAGCCTTGAAAATATGTAAATTCCACCTTTCATGAGAAGGAAAACCGAGCTTCGAGGATCCTTGAGAGAGTTCACACAAACATGTGTGGTCCTTTCTCGGTTGCTTCAACAACAAAACATAAGTAGTATGTAATATTTGTTGATGAATTTCTCGTAAGTACTGGATCTTATTCATGTCGAAGAAAGATCAAGCATTCTCTAAGTTCTGTGAGTTTAAGGCACTGGCGGAGAAAGTGTTAGGGAAGCAAGTGAAAGCTATTAGGAGCGATAATGGTGGATAATATAGCTTTAATGAATTCAAGAACTTCTGCAAAAAAGAAGGAATTCACAAAGAACTCATAGCACCTCATAACCCACAACAGAATGTGATCGTGGAGAGGAAGAACAGAACTATTGTGGGTGCAGCACGAGCGATGTTACATGATCATGGCCTACAGATGCATCTGTAGGTGGAAGCATGCAATACAACGGTACATGTGAAAATGTTTTTCCCTCATAGAGTACTTGGCATGAGTACACCTGAAGAGGATTTCATTAGTAAGAAACTTGATGTTTCACACTTTAAGATTTTTGGCTCATCTATTTATGTACATGTGACCAAGGATGCCAGGAAGAAGCTGGAACCAACAACTGAGGTTGGGATATTTTTTGGATACACTGAAACACCCCATAATTATCGTGTGTATTTTCCAAACAATAGAATGACTGTTGTGCGACGAGATATCAAATTTGACGAGGAGAAAGCCATGTGGTTGTCCCTTGAGAGGGAGCTGGACTTGCATGCAGAGGAGGAATTTTTGGTTCCCAATGATGAGTCTCAAGGTGTGGATCAACCACATGAGGAGGTTCATGGAGTAGAGGAAAACACTCATGCAGATCCATCCATCAGAAATGGCAGAAGGTGCACCACATAAGATGATAAATTGAGACTTGATGCTGCAGAGAATGTAGGAGCCCCTAGTTCACATCGCAGACAGAGATAGTCTCCTGACCGATTTACTGGATACATGGCTCTTATGAGAAAATGTATTGTGACTGAACCATCTTCCTTTCAGGAAGCAGTGCAGCATACAACTTGGGTTGATGCAATAGTGGAGGAGTATGACTCCATTGTTAAGAACAATGCATGGAAGATAGTCCTAAGATCAGTTGAAAAATCAGTGGTTGGATTGAGATGGATCTACAAGGTAAAGCAAGCTACTGATGGGAGTGTGGAGAAATACAAGGCCAAATTTTTGGCCTGGGGATTCTCACAAATCGAGGGGATAGATTATGATGAGACTTTTTCACCTGTTGCAAGGTACTCTTCCATAAGATCCATCCTTGCACTCTCAGTGTAGATGGATTGGCACATTCATCATATGGATGTAAAAACTATGTTTCTCAATGGGATCATTGAGGAAGAGGTGCACATAGACAACTTGAAGGTTTCTAGATCTTCAATAGTGAGTCGCATGTGTGCAGACTCAAAAGAGCATTGTATGGGCTGAAGCAAGCACCACGTGCTTAGTACACTCGAATAGACAACTATTTCACCGAACTGGGCTTCACCAAAAGTGAAGTAGATGAAAATTTTTACCAGATTGTGGTTGAGGGGAAGCTATTGATCATTGTTCTTTATGTTGATGATCTAATTTTGACTGGTGATGAGTAGTTGATACTCTCATGAAAGGAGGATCTTGCAAGGGAGTTCGAAATGAAGGACATGGGACTCCTTTATTATTTCCTTGGATTGGAAATATAGCAGCAGGATGGTGAAGTTTTTTTGTCTCAAGGAAAGTATGCAAAGGAGATATTAGGTAAGTTTAACATGGAGAGATGCAAACCCATAGATACTCCTCTTCCATAAAATTGTAGGAAAGAGGATGCTACTTCTAAAGAGGTAGTGGATGCTGCTATCTACAGGCAATTAGTGGGTTCACTAATGCATTTGGTGAACACAAGACCATACATTTGCTACGTAGTTAACCAGCTGATTCAAGCTATGGTTAAGCCTACCAAGCTCTTTTGGAAGGTGTGGAAGCATGTCCTGAGATACCTGAGGGGCACATCAGATTATGGTCTATGGTACATACGGACAAAGGGTGTGAAGATGCATGGCTTCACAGATGCAGATTGAGCTGATAGTCCATCAGACAGAAAGAGTGCATCAGGGGGGATCTTTAGCATTGGATCGACAACAGTTTCCTGGTACAACATGAAGCAACAATCCATGGCACTCAGTTCAGTGGAATTGGAATACATGGCAGAAATTCAAGCTGCATGTGAGGCTATCTGGATGAGAAAGATCTTGGTTGGTTTGTTTGGTTCTCAGATGGATCTGACAGTGATTCATTGTGATAATCAGAGTTGCATTAAACTCTCATTAATCATGTGTTTCATGATAGGTCCAAGCATATAGATATCTAGTACCATCATCTCAGAGATTGTGTGCAGAGAAGGATAATGCTGCTTCAGTACATTCTCAGGGAAGATCAAGATGGAGATGTTCTGACGAAGGCACTCGACAGGAGAAAATTCGAATACCATAGAGACAGGATCGGGGTGAAGGATAATCCCTTACTTGTTCAGAGGGAGTGTTGATATTCAACAAGAAAATTCAGCACCCATGCCTAGTGCATTAAGCACCTGGTTTCATTAAGCACCCAGACTAATGTGGGGCCCATAGTGCTATTTTTGGGTGCATGTCTATTTTGGTTATCCCTTAATTAAGATGGACATTAAACTATAATCTATTCTCAATGTGGACTTGAATAAGTTAACTGAAAGTGATAAATTCAATTACCTAGTGGATTTCGAGTTAGAGTTAGTTGGTGAGGCATGCAGAGTAATTCTATTTGTAACAGAGTTCGAAGTGCAGTGGTGCATGAGTTAGTGCAAGTTTTAAATAGCTTAACTCAGTTAAGTGAGTTAAACTCAGTTGTGCTAGTTGTAACTGAAGATACACTAGTGAGATATCTAGTGAATTAAATATTAATTAATTCACAATGAATGATCTCACATGAAACTGAGGATTTACCATTATTAGCTGCATGCATGTCAGATCCAATGGAGACCCAGTTGAGTTCTAGGTGAAAGGGAAGTTGACCATGAGTTTTAGGATTATTGGCTTGCACACTTGCAACCAAACACCCATTGGAGTGCCAATGATACTTGCGCAGTCAAGGCATGCAAGAATCCCTATCTTTTAGAGATCTTTACCATCAGGGATTGCGCAAGCAAGGCAGGTTGTTTGGAGGCTGAGAATTGTCTATGTGTTGGTCAGTTTTGCATATGACAGTGTGAGACAATTAGCTGAGTACTGGAGGGCTCTTGTGAGAAGAGTTTTGTATGTAATTGTTTCATGATCAATGCTTAATATACAATAGAATATAGTGGGGTTTTAAGGTGTAATCTTTCCCCAGGAAATTATTTGTGTTGTGTGTGATTGATATTTATTCATGTTCATGTGATTAGCAATTGTGTTTTTAATTCCGCAAAATATTTTTAGAAGCGATTCAGTATTTAACTTTAGTACATTGTTAGATCGGGTGAATCCAAGATATACATGCATGTTGTATAATTTCTACATCATGCACATGATAGAACGGGACTATAAAAAATTCCTTCTAATGGGAGGTCTCAAAGGAATGTACCTTATCATTTTGTAGCAAGATCAATGTTTGAAACATTAAACACGTCAAGTAGAGAGAGGCCCAATTTGCACACACACTTCCTTGAAAAAAAAATTCCTGCTATATATAAAGATATAAATATGATCATTACCAAAAGAAAAATCGATGGAATTAAGCATTGACAAGCCACGATATCTCCTAACATTCAAAGAATGAAAAATAACATAACTACTTCCTCCTATTGCAACACCAAAAAAATACGCACACTTGAACAAAAAATCATGAAACCATCCACATGGAAATAGAACTCTGACACCTTGCACACCCTATAAAACCACCCTCTAGGGTTTAGCACACAACACAATTCCAACCCCAAAGACTAACCACATAGAGCCAAACAATAGGAAAACATTTTGGCATTTAAGCACAATAAAGATAAAAAAATGCTAAGAATCGCTTGCGAAAAAAATACGGTAAAGCCCATATGCCAACTTGAAGAGGAGAGAACAATACTATAGCACCTAATAATAGGGTGCAAAACCCAACATATAAAATGATGACATCCTTGACAACGAACATCACTACTCTCAAGACTCAAAATATGCAATTTGATTCCAGCCCAAAGCCAAACACCAAGAAAACTAAGGTGACAAATTTAATAGAAGAGACACCAAGAAGAAAATACAATAGCAAAGTGAAAATTATAATGATTTCATTTAGGGTGGGAGTTAACAAATCAAAAGTTTCAAATTGAGTAAAACTAAGATTAAAATAACACACTAAGAATGAACTACAAAAATGGAAAAGAACCAATGCCAACCCTAAAAAGAATGAACATGAAGGGTGGACGTAGGTGGGAGAATTGAACATGATGCCATCTAGATTGAATAAATCCAACCTACCTTGCATCTCTTGGAGAAAATTAGCAACCAATCCTTACATTTTTTGGAATTCTACCATATAAATGCAAATTAATTTAGATTTCGACTTGAGAAAATTAGCAACCAATCCTTACATTTTTTGGAATCCTACCATATAAATGCAAATTAATTTAGATTTCGACTTTTATTATTATTATATAAATAAAATAATATTCATATTTCGAATAATTGATATATGTCACCATCTCATAAAATACTATTAGTGTTTAAAACTTAAATCAACATAAATAGCCATCATAAATAGCCATCTCAAAAAATAATTATAGCACTTGCAACTTAGATGGAAGATGTAAGACACTAATAAGAAGACTAACACTATAATAGGTTTTCCTCATCGTTTAAATGGATGAGCACGCAGTAATTTAATCTAATTCAGTCAAAACTTTTAGACACTATCAAAAGTTTGCCATAATCCAAATTCTACTCATATTCCAAAACTTTATCACAACACATCCAAACTCTACTCATATTCCATGTTGAAACTTTATCACAACACATCCAAATTCTACTCATATTCCATATTGAAACTTTATCACAACACATTTGTCATTAATCAATCTATAAAAAGAAGAGAAATTGCTACAATAATTAACCTGCTCCATTACCTGATTTCTTTATATTACTTTAAAAGACCACAAACAAGACCCCGGCACAAGTCACATGCCATGCCTCCCTTCGAAGAATCAATTGGCACGACTTTGCAGCTCGAGGCTGCATTGAACCTACCCCTATTTTGATGAGCTACATGTGAGGAGGGAGGGAGCGAAATTTCTGTTTCAATATAAATACAAAGTATCACTATCTCTCTGAGTCCGTGTAACACGCTCAAACGGGGAAAGAAATTAAAAAAAATAACACGAGCACTGCCGCATACAAATTACAAACAGCATTTTCCCTCTGTATGGTCTGAAATTCAATGTCGCATTCTTCATTTTCGTCCACTCTCACACCTTAATTTCATCAAATTCTGCACCAAAATATTTTGACCGACTATTGCTTATTATCGCCTTCTGTTACGCTTTATTAATTAAAGGTCGAATATCGTTTGAGCTTCTACTCAACTTTTGACTTTAAAATACAAATTTAAGTGCACATTAGTGACAACTCCCTACTTATTTGACGATCTTTCATTCTTCGCTATTTTAATTTATGTAGCCATCCCCTGTTGTTCCTCAAATATTAAAAAACATGGCCGGTGGCCCTTATCGGTTCTCACTGACTTCGAGAATGAATTCATTAATTTAAAGAGAAGAATTGTGTTGAAAATATTAAAGTCACCTGCTAGCTTTGAGTAGGGAGAAAAGAGTACAAAGGCAGCAACAACAGAGATTGAGTGCGCAGCACCGTGTAATAAAGAAGAATGGGAGAAAATGTAAGGATGAATTTAATTGTTGATGGGCCGCAGCCACAAATGACAGAGGATAAATTGATTACGGTGATGGGCAGAACCGTTTTACAGTGGAACAAGGATTTTCCCATAGATCTGAACTACGGAGGAGCAGAGTTTAATTAAAATAGTCAATTCGGGCATTTAAAGCCCTCAACAACCAGAATTGATGAAAATGTGTTTAAACAGCGGAAAGACTTAAAGTTTTCTGAAAATGGAGGACAAGTGGTCCCCACCACTTTAGCGCAAATCGCAAATCGCAAGTTTTGAGTCAAGTGTCTTGTTGATGTAGAGTATCGCGATGCGATGCGATGTGGTCTCACCACAATCGCAAATTGCAATCGCATGTTACATTGTGTTATCGCCATATATGTTTCGCCGTTGAAAGCTGCGATGCGATCGTGCGATCGCGCCATCGCGCAATCGCAAATCACAAAGTTGTAAGATCGCCCTCCGCCCATGCCAGAGTTTCGTTGATTGTTTGCGATGCGATTGTCGTGCCATCGCACAATCGCATGTCGCATGTTACAATTGTGTTCTGCCACATGTTGAATCGCCGATGTCGATGGTGCGATGCGATTCCATCGCAATCGAAACATCGCGCTTGTTAAACCATTTCACCGTGTTTGTTTGATTGTCGATATTGCGATTGTCGCATCATCGCAATCGCAATATCGCACATCACACTTTTGTTTGATCCACCGATCCACCAATCGCCGATGGCCGACTGCGATGTGGTCCCCACTCATACGTCGTGCATTTGATATTTTTTGTTGGTCCGCAAAGGTTTTCCTTTGTAATTTGTTATTTTTTGTTTTATGTCTTTTTATTCCTGCTGCACCATATAAAGTGAAAAAGGCCCGAGAGCCTGTGTATTATTGAATTGTATTGTTTTGTTATGGTTTTGCACAACAGTGCGTGAGAAAAGAAGAAAACATAGTAGTGTTGGTTTTCAAAGAGATGGAGTGTGTTGTTCGAAAGACAGAGAGTTGTTATGTGAACTGCGTCTGTAGCAGTCACTCTTTATGTTACCCCTCTATGTTAAGAGGAAGATTTTGTAACAGTCAATTTTTTTTAAAAGTAATAGAAGTTTGTTTTTACAGTCTGGAACTCTGTCCACTGTCAAAGAATTTTAATTTCTCTGTGTTTAAAGGAGAGAATTTTATTCTCTCCATTCCTGTTGTTTTGGAATTATCAATATTCCAACATGGTATCAAAGCTAGTTTAGGCTCTTTGAAGGTTTCAAAGAAGCTGAAGAAGAAGAAGACTTGTTGCAGTGTTTTCTCCAACAGTGTGAAAGCTCAACAGAAGTCAAAGTTCAGGTATTTCTCAGAAAACAGAGTTGTTGTTTCTGGTTAAAAGAGTTTGTTCTTTCAGAGGAGGAAAGACAGTTTGTTTAAGTTCAGTTTAAAAGCAATGGCTAGACCAAGTACAGGAATGAGTATTGGGGATACTCAGCTCCCACAGTTTAATGGAAAGAATTATGATTATTGGGCCATTACCATGAGAGCCCTGTTTGTCTCACAAGACTTATGGGAATTTGTAGAAGATGGTTTTACTGAACCAGCTGATGAACAGGATTTTAATGCCTTAACTCAAGCAGAGAAGGATTTACTGAAGAGCAATAGAAAGAAGGACTCTAAAGCCCTCTTCTATTTGTATTAAGCAGTAAATGAGAGTGTGTTTCCAAGGATAGCATCAGCTAAGAGATCCAAGGATGCATGGGAAACTCTGAAAGTAGCCTATCAAGGTATGGAGAAAGTTAAGACAGCAAAACTTTAGTTGCTGAAGAGAGATTTTGAAACTCTTTGCATGAAAGAGTTAGACAATGTAGACACATTTTTCACACATGTGATTGGGATTGTAAATCAGATAAGATCCCATGGAGAAACTCTTGAAGAAAGAAGGATTGTGGAAAAACTTTTGAGGAGCTCACCCTCAAAGTTTGATGTTATTGTTACCACCATAGAAGAGACGAAAGATCTCTCACAGTTCACAGTGGATGAACTTCATGCCTCACTAATAACTCATGAACAGAGATTGAGCAGAGATGAACACTCGTCTCTTGAGCACGCCTTCAAGACCCAGATGCCTTCAAGAAGAGGAAGAGGTTAAGGCAAAGGAAGAGGAAGAGGCAGAAGCCAGAACAGAGGTGGAAGGAATAGCCCTTCACATTCACATGGAAGGAGCAACAGTCAAAGTCAGAGCCACGACCAATGCAACAGCTAGCAAGGTGGACATCAACACCAACATGCTCATGGACAAAGGTATGACAAATCCAATGTCCAATGTCATTATTGCAAGAAATATGGGCACTATGCCAATGAATGTAGAAATAAGCAAAATGCTAATGTAGCAAAAGAAGAAAAGAACCCAAGTAATGTGCTGTTAGCATGTAATGTAGCACAAGATAGAGAAGATGATGTTTGGTTCTTAGATTCAGGATGCAGTAATCACATGACTGGAAATAGAGCAATGTTTACCAATCTAGATGAAGATGTAAAATCTGAAGTGACCACAGGGACTGATACTAAGATCTCTGTCAAAGGAAAAGGCAGAGTTAGTATTCGAGCAATAAATGGGGAGCAGAAATTTGTTCCCGATGTATATTATGTTCCAGGTCTAAAATGTAATCTTTTGAGCATTGGGCAGCTCATAAATAAAGGTTACAATGTAATTTTCAAAGATTATGTGTGCACAATAAGAGATATACCTCCAAGCAAGAAAATCATTGCTAAAATAAAAATGACCAGCAATAGAATGTTTCCTCTCAAGCTCAACACTGACTTGAAGGGAAAAGGAAAAAACATAGCAGCTGTAACACAAGAAGCCTTTTAGAAGGAAGCAAAAGATGAAAATTGGTTATTGCACCTGAGATTTGGACATCTCAATTTTGGAGGATTAAATTTGCTGCACAGAAAAGGAATGGTAAGAGGTTTACCATTGATAGAGAAGCCTGACAGCCTATGTGAAGGCTGCATCTTGGGAAAGCAACACAGAGAAAACTTTCCATCAGGGAAAAGAATAAGGGCGAAAGCACCCTTAGAGATCATTCACTCATATTTATGTGGGTCGATGCAAACAACATCAGTTTCAGGCAGCAATTACATGCTGACCTTCATAGATGATTTCACAAGAAAAGTGTGGGTTTATTTTCTGAAATATAAGAGTGAAGTCTTTCAGAAATTTTTCCACTTTAAAGCTCTTGTGGAGAAACAGAGTGGGCAGTACATTAAAGTTCTCAGAACTGATAGAGGAGGAGAATATATATCAAAGGAATTTCTGCGTTTTTGCAGAGAGAACGGCATACACAAGTAGTTTACCACAAGGTACACACCGCAGCAGAATGGAGTTGCTGAAAGGAAGAATTGAACCATAATGGAAATGGTGAGAAGTATGCTAAAGGCAAAACACTTGCCGAATGAATATTGGGCAGAAGCAGCAAACTATGTTGTGTACATTTTAAATAGATGCCCTACAAAAGCTGTGATGAACAAAGTTCCAGAAGAAGCGTGGAGTGGCAGAAAACAGGTAGTCACTCACATGAGAGTTTTTGGATGTGTGGCATATGCACACATTCCAGACAAGTTGAGAAAGAAGTTGGATAGTAAGGGGGAGAAGTGTATTTTCTTTGGATATTGTGAACATTCCAAAGGATACAGATTGTATAACCCATCCACAAAGAAGTTTATAATAAGCAGAGATGTGCAATTTATTGAAGAGGAAGCATGGGATGGAATCATTGAAAAAACAGTCAATGTTAAAAACTATTTATCTCATGATGAAGATGAAGGAGATGTGGTTGAAATTAACAACTCATCCGTTGCACAACCTCCACCAACACAAGGACAACAAGGGACGCCTCAAGCGGCAGCAAGAACGCCCTTGAGAAGAAACAAGAGCGCATCACCGAGCACACCACATGGAGCAGATTCGAGTGCTTCTTCAAGCACGAATACACCAAGTGAACGAGGAACAAAGTTCAGAAATCTTAATGAAATCTATAAGCAGGGAGCAGCAAATGAAGGTATGAATTCCTTATTTGCTTTGTATTGTCAAGTAGATGATCCTATTCATTTTGAAGATGCTATTAAAGATAGAAAATGGATAGAAGCTATGGATGATGAAATTAATGCCATAGAGAAGAACAAAACATGGAAGTTGGTTGATCTCTCAGAAGATAAAGAAGTAATTGGAGTTAAATGGGTCTATAAGACCAAGAGAAATGCTGAAGGAAAAATAGAGAGACATAAGGCTAGACTTGTTGTCAAGGGATATAAGCAGAAGCATGGAATTGATTATGAAGAAACTTTTGCACTAGTTGCAAGAATGGAGATAGTAAGAGCAGTGCTATCAATAGCAGCACAAAACAAATGGAAAATATATCAGATGGATGTAAAATCTGTATTTTTAAATGGAGTTTTAATGGAAGAGGTATATGTTGAACAACCTCTCGGATATGAGAAGAAAGGCCAAGAGCATAAAGTCTGCAAATTGAAGAAAGCTCTTTATGGGCTGAAGCAAGCGCCAAGAGTGTGGTACAGTAGGATAGACTCCTATCTACTGGAAAATGGATTTGAAAAGTGTGAGGGAGAACCCACCCTCTACATCAAAGAAAAGGATGGTAAAATGTTGATTGTTGTTTTATATGTTGATGATCTAATATTTACAGGTAATGATGATTACCTTGTTAAAAATTTTAAAATAGTCATGAAAGAAGAATTTGAAATGACTGATATGGGTTTGTTGAGATACTTCTTGGGAATAGAAGTGGAACAAAATGAAAAAGGGATTTTTATATCTCAAGAAAAGTATGTGAATCAAGTTTTAGAAAGATTTAATATGCAGGAGTGCAAAGCTGCAATCACTCCCACAGTAATGGGATTGAAGTTGAGTAAAGATGACAGCAGCAAGGATTTTGATCCAAGTCTGTACAAAAGCATAGTTGGCAACCTCATGTATTTGACTGCAACTAGGCTAGATATTATGCATGCTGTTAGTCTAATTTCCAGATTTATGGAGAAGCCAAAAGAAGCACATTAGCAGGCAGCAAAAAGAATTTTGAGGTATGTGAAAGGAACTAAAAGATTTGGCATTTTGTATACTACTTCAGAAAATTCAAAATTAGTTGGTTACACTGACAGTGATTGGGATGGAAGTTTAGATGATCAGAGGAGCACTTCGGGTTATGTTTTTCATATGGGTTCAGGAGTCATTTCATGGGCTTCTAAGAAACAGCCTATTGTAGAATTATCTACAACAAAGACAGAATATGTGGCAGCTACAGCAGCAGCGTGTCAAGCAATTTGGATGAGAAGAATGTTGAGAAGTTTATGCCAAGAACAGGTAAAAGGGACAGTGATTTATTGCAACAATAGCTCAGCTATTGCATTGTCAAAGAATTATGTGTTTTATAAGAGAACAAAACACATAGATACAAAATTTCATTATATCAGAGAATTGATGAACAATGGAGAAATTGTTTTACAGCATTGTAAAACAGAGGAGCAATATGCAGATATTTTAACAAAGCCATTAGGGCAGAAGACCTTTGAATTTTTAAGAAAATTTTTGGGTATGATTGATAGCCCAGTAGCTGACTTTAAGGGGGAGTGTTGAAAATATTAAAGTCACCTGCTAGCCTTGAGCAGGGAGAAAAGAGTACAAAGGCAGCAACAGCAGAGATTGAGTGCGCAGCACCATGTAATAAAGAAGAATGGGAGAAAATGTAAGGATGAATTTAATTGTTGATGGGCCGCAGCCACAAATGACAGAGGAGAAATTGATTATGGTGATGGGCAGAGCCGTTTTACAATGGAACAAGGATTTTCCCTTAGATCTGAACTACGGAGGAGCAGAGTTTAATTAAAAAAGTCAATTCGGGCGTTTATAGCCCTCAACAACCAGAATTGATGAAAATGTGTTTAAATGGCGAAAAGACTTAAAGTTTTATGAAAAGGAAGGACAAGTGGTCCCCATCACTTTAGCGCAAATCACAAATCGCAAGTTTTGAGTCAAGTGTCTTGTTGATGTAGAGTATCGCGATGCGACGCGATGTGGTCTCACCACAATCGCAAATCGCAATCACATGTTACATTGTGTTATCGCCATATATGTTCCGCCGTTGAAAGCCACGATGCGATCACGCCATCGTGCCATCGCGCAATCGCAAATCGCAAAGTCGTAAGGTCGCCCTCCGCCCATGCTAGAGTTCCATTGATTGTTTGCGATGCAATTGTCGCGCCATCGCACAATCGCATGTCGCATGTTACAATTGTGTTCTGCCACATGTTGAATCACCGATGCTGATGGTGCGAAGCGATTCCATCGCAATCGCAACATCGCGCTTGTTAAACCATTCCGCCATGTTTGTTTGATCGCCGATATTGTGATTGTCGCATCATCGCAATCGCAATATCGCACATCACACTTTTTGTTTGATCCGCTGATTGCCGATGGTCGACTGCGATGTGGTCCCCACTCGTATGTTGTGCATTTGATATTTTTTGTTGTTCCGCAAAGGTTTTCCTTTATAATTTGTTTTTTTTTTGTTTTATGTCTTTTTTATTCTCGCTGCGCCATATAAAGTGAAAAAGGCCCGAGAGCCTGTGTATTGTTGAATTGTATTGTTTTGTTGTGGTTTTGCACAGCAGTGCGTGAGAAAAGAAGAAAACACAGCAGTGTTGGTTTTCAAAGAGACATAGTGTGTTGTTTGAAAGACAGAGAGTTTTTTTTTGAACTGCGTCTGTAGCAGTCACTCTTTATGTTATCCCTCCGTGTTAAGAGGAAGATTTTGTAACAATCAGTTTTTTAAAAAGTAATAGAAGTTTGTTTTTACAGTCTGGAAACTCTGTCCACTGTCAAAGAATTTTAATTTCATTGTGTTTAGAGGAGAGAATTTTATTCTCTCCATTCCTGTTGTTTTGGAATTATAAATATTCCAACAAATTGAAAACCACAGAATAATTAACTGTTGATTTAGATTGAAAGGCATGTGCACAATCGCCAATTTTGAAAATGTGATTATGAAGTTGTATAGTCATGAGAAGTTGTACAATCATGGTTACTTGCATCAGCACAAACTCACCACTAAGAAACACAGCTTGAAGGAAAAGCAAACTACCATGGTCCAATTAATCACAACGTTCTACTATATGCATTTATTGTGCATTCGGGGCCTCCAACGCAACAAAGTGAACTGTGTATTTTGCAGCGGGGCGAGATGCTCCCGGTGCACAATCCACATTATTGCTGTGGTAAAAGCCTTAAAAATATATATTTTTAACAGGTTTTAATTATGTATTTTTAACATGTTTTAATTATGATAGATTTGATATTTTGTGATTTATAAAATAGATAAACGTTTTGGATTAATCATATTATTAGATAGGATTTGGTTGATATTTCGAACCAACTAATGTGGTTAATACTCATAACAAGATGAAATAATAAGAAATATTTTTAAAATAAATTTTTTACTGATTAATAAATGTTAAATTAATAAATATTATAATAAAAATATAAAAAGTCTTATGTAATTTTTAATATAAAATTGTTAGGTTGGAGATTTAATTATTTAAATATGATATATAGGGATTATATAACATAAAGGATTATATATATATATATATATATATATATATATATATATATATATATATATATATATATATATATATATATATATATATATATATATCAATGGGAATAAAATATGAAAGACTAGACAAAAGGAAAAAAAGGATATGCAAGGGGGGCAAAAAATTTGTCAGCTTTAACGTTGTTTCATTATATACCAAAATATCCATCAAGGAAGCCATTGATGTTGTTAAGTGGATCTCTGACTAGGACACTTCTATGTTAGTTGGCCTCTGCATCACCTCGACCTTTTTCAGTTTTCAAGGTGAGTTCTATGAACATAGTTGTGGTGTTGCTATGGGATCCCCTCTCTCACCTGTAGTCACCAACCTTTTTATGGAATATTTTGAATCAAAGGCCTTAGCCTCGACTCATTTTCGCCATAGGAAGTGGAAGAGATTCATGGATGACACTTGTGTCATTTGGCCCCATGGTAGAGAGAAGTTAGATCTTTTTTTGAGCACCTAAATTCCCAATCAGATTCCATCAAATTCACAATATATGTTAAGGTTGATGGTTTTCTTCCTTTCTTGGATATCCTTCTCTCTAGAATGGATGATGCTTCCATTTCCCACAAAGTTTTTCACAAGAAAACTCACACAGAACAGTATCTTGATGTTGGTTCTCATCATTTTCTTGCTCATAATTTTGGTGTTATTTGCACTCTTTCTACCTGTGCTCTTAGAATCTCTAATGACAACCACTTGGAGTTGGATAAATCCCATCTTCTTGAGGTTTTTGAAAATAATAGGTATAGTAGATCTGAGGGCCATAGGGCTTTTCAAAAGGCCTATAAAGGATTAAGTGAAAAATATACTCGTGTGGATCCTGTTTCCAAGGTTCATCTCCCATTTATCTAAGGAACCACAGACACGATTTCCCATGTCCTCAAAAGAAATAATGTCTCCTCTTCATTCAAACCCCTTTTTACTATTATAAATTCTCTCGGATCTGTCAAGGATATTGTCAACCCAAACGACATGAAGGGTGTTTACATGATTTCTTGTTCATGTGGCATGCCCTATATTGGTGAAACTGGTAAATCCATTAGACAAAGAATCTGGGAGCATGCTGCAGACATTAGGCACAATCGATCTCGCACATCCGCTCTTGTAGAACATGTGGAGAAATCGTGTCACCATGTATGCATTGAAGACTCCAAATTCATTGCTAAGGTCAACCACTTTCATTATAGGAAGCTTAGGGAAGCCATTGAGATTGAGTGTCATGCTAAAATCTCAATAGGGATGATGGTTGGAAGTTGAGTAAGAGCTGGACTCCAGCTCTCTCTAGATGAAATTTTTGCCCCCCCCTTGCATATTTTGACTGTTCTTGTTTTTTCATTTTTTCCCCTTTTTATTCTTTTGTCTAGTTTTTCATATTTTATTCCCCATGATATTTTTCTTATATATTATCCTTTATGTTTTTATTTATATAATGATGCATCCAAACAATTTATTCAATAAGACTGACAAGCTTCTTCACCTTGTCCTAAGGATGAACCACATTAGTTGGTTTGAAAGGTGGACCAAATCCTATTGATGTGATTAATTAGGTTTTAATTATTTCACAATTTCTTTTTCAAAAATTTAACTGTATTATTTGTGACCCAATTTTATTTTGCCATAAAATCCTAAATTAAGATAATTTAGGATAATCAAAATTATACCTTCCCACTAAACCATTGCACTATGTATTCAAAATTAAATTTTATCAATAAAAATATAATTTTTAATTAAAAGTATTTTTTACACAATTTAAACTTCAATTTTAACCATCATAAGTTAACTAAAAAGATTATTTAAAAATAAAAATAAAAATTTTGATTTTATTAAATTAAATTTTAATAAAAAAGATATTATTTAATAATTTAAAATTATTTTTATTATTTAAAACAAAAAATCAAAACTCTCCTACTTTACTTTTAAATACATTCATTTATATTGAAATGATAACATTTTGATTTTATTAAATTAAATTATAATAAAAAAAATACTATTTAATAATTTAAATTATTTTTATTTATTAAAAATTAATTTTATAGTAATAAATAAAATTGAGGTAGCCCAATTTTGTGAACATAAACCAAACCAATAACCTTAAAAAAATTTTAACCTAGACCGTAAGGATTTTTCATACTGGAAATTTTTTATGATTGTTCTTAAAGATGGTCCATGTTTCTCTATTACCAATAAACAACAGTAACGTCTTTTTGTCAGTCTCCCTACATGGCAGTTATATAAATTTATTATACAATATTTACATGGAATTTATTTGAATTATATGAAATATCAATAAACAACAGTGATGTCTTTTTGTCAGTCTCATACATCGCAGTTATATAAATTTATTATACAATATTTACATGGAATTTATTTGAATTATATGAAATATTGAGATGTTGTTTAATTATTTTATATTTTGAATTTGTCAAAATTTTGGTAAATTTATAGGTTGTAGTGTTTTTTTAAATACATAAATAGATTTAAAGTATAGACAAATCTCAAGAGCACTTAGATTGTGAAAAGTTCAAAACTCAACTTATTATTTAAATAAATTTTTTACAAAAAAAACTATAAATATAAAGGAATAAACTCAGAGATCCATCATCCATCTAAGAAATAAGTCCATGAATAAATCAACTCAATTTTACAAATGAATAGTGTCATATTTTAAGCTTTGAGATTGGAATAGAGTAAACTACATTGCCGAAGCACTTGGATTATGGAAATTTCAAAACTCAAAATTGTAATTCCAATAAATCCCTTAGCCAAAAAATCTCTAAAAGATAAAAGAGTAAAAGACCATTTCCAAGGATGCTTTAATTACAATGACTCAACCAATTGCCCTAACTCTCAAGGCTATATATCTAGATGTAAGAGTTATTAGTTTGTATTTATTTGATATATACAAGTTATTATTATTTTTTATGAAAGTTTAATTTGCAGTTACAAAATACTTTGAAGTAGTGGTTTAATGTATGTGTAATTAGCAATTATGTTTAGAGAGATTATATTAAATAGTCTAGAAAGCCCATACACATAAGTAGATCAAAGCACATTTTCATCTTTCAAAAAAAAATCATAAAACATAGAACGATAAATAAATATGTGCACTCTTAAAGTACTCTTGTGCAAAAGTCATTGGTTCAAAATCAGTGGATGTCCATTTACATACCCTCAATTGAAATTGAAACCCTTTTTAAAATAAATATACTTATTGATATAATTAATTAATAATAACAATGTGTTCTAAAATAAATATATTTATTGACATAATTAATTAATAATAACAACTTGTTCCCAAATAAATATACTTATAAACATAATTAACTAATAATTTTAGTAATAATAATTATAAAGTAAAATATATATTTATTATTATTAATAATTTCATGGAGTATATGTGATGCCATTCAGAGAAAAATAAATAAATAAATAAAATAAAATTATTTATTTAGTTATCTATTAACCAGTCAAAAATTCCAAAATGAACCCGTATCAATTTTGCAAATTTTTTAATATATTTATGATTAATTAAATGGTGATTTGTATCAGTACATTATTGGGAACGATAATTATATTTAGGTTCGTCACTCACATATTCCTTTCTCGAAGAAGGATCCTACACAGAGTATTTGCATGAAGTGGGCCTGATTGAAGCTTGAATTCGATCACGATGTCGAAGCAGAGTAACCCATTCCCATATCTTTCATATATATATTTTTTTTCACCAAGAGAAAAATCGTTGTTTAGATTATATATCATAGGAAAACAGTCCATCATCCAATACATACGCATCTGAAGAGGAGAAAACCATTTCCCAACAGGAGAAAAGGGTGTCCCATTTAGATAGGGGTAAAAAACACATTTTGTTACCCTCATAGAAAACGCATTGAAACCATATAGGATCAAAACTGTATACAGATCCCTATTAAGGATCCAGGCGGCCAGGCTACTACAACCTAGGTGGATAATACATGGAGAAAAAGGATCAAAATACAGAGATACAAAACAGACTTCATAGTGGATACAGAGCATTCATAACCATGAACAAAAACCGAAAAGGAAATGTGGTTCAGCCAAATGAGTGCTGACTATCATATGCGATGCAGCAAGAGCGCAGCATAACCATCTAGAATAGAGCAAGAAATCTGTGCTGCATCAGTCAGGCAACAAGAGCAAGACCCAATACCAGTATAGAAAGTGAGCCCCAAATCCAGCATAGCATCCCATAGAAGGCGAGAAACCAGGGGCCATATAATGACACCAAAAACCGCATCCTATGATATCCAGGACCATAGATACCAGTTGTCCAATCCCATGTAACCTGCATGTAAAAAACAGAATGGGATATTACCGCGATCCAAGGTGGAAGTATCTACAATGTGATAGTGAAGGAGGTCCCAGCCCTATTTTTGCTGAATTTAATGACTATAATGAAGCCAAAGCCTTGTTCCAGCCCAAGTTTAGAAAGTTTATCTGCCCTGCTGTTCAGCTCTCTATAAATATGGTGGATGGATGCCCTCTGAAATTGAGAAAGAAGGTGGGAAATATGATCGACCCATCCACAGAGATGTGAGCATCGGAGTGTAGCCCTGCCCGAGATACCTTCAACTACAATCTGGGAATCCCCATATATATCAATGCAAGGAATCTTCAAGTGGAGAGCCACAAGGAGTCCGCTCCATAGGGCCAAAGTCTCAGCTTTATTGTTTGTTCCAGGGCCGCCATTCCAGAAGATATGGTAGCGTTCCCCACTCTCCAATTTAAGCCAGGCCCCACAGCCACAGATTCCCTCCTGCTGTGTTCCATCGAAAAAGAGAGCCGGAATATTGATCTCATGAGGTCTATACCTGATGGACAGGTCCTTTACGACCTCATCCGAAACAGAGTGACTTTGTAGCCATTCCAAAATCCGCCAGTACATCTTATAGGGGTCCCACAGCCCCCCATTGAACAACATGTTGTTCTTAGAGCACCAAATCTCCCAGTGTACATAGAAGGGCAGAGCCTTGTTCCCATCATCCTTTGATGCCCAGTAATCATATGCATGGACCTGTGACAGTGGTCTCCAAGATGGGTAGCCAGCCCAGTGAGATATCATTTCCCACAGGCCCAAAACTATCTTGCATTCAAAGAATATGTGGGAGACAGTTTCCAGCTGTTGTTTGCGCATGGTACAGCGACCCGGTCCAAGCAATCCTCTTTTTTGTAGATTCTCCCACGTGAGGATCCTCCCTTTCCTGAGAAGCCAGTTGAAAAGAAGGATCTTGTGGGGAATTCTCCACTTCCACGCCTTTGTGAACCCAGGGATAACATGGGAGGAGGAGCCTCCAGCAATTATGTTCGAATACAGGTCCTTCACACTAATGTTGGGACCCTTGTATGATCCACCCCACACAATCCTATCACCTGTAGGATGAAAAAAGAAGCCAGCCCCCTGGAAAGCGTTGATGATGTTCTGCCAAGAATCCCTGTCATCATCCTGTAAGCCAAGTCTCTCAAAGGTCTTCCAAACAGGAGCATCGTTATCCCAATGAGAGATTAAATCGGAGATGAAGATGAGCCCTCTATGAGACAGCCTGTGGTAGAAATCCGGGTCTGATCCATGGTCAGTAGAAGCGCCCAATATGTAGGTGCACGGGATAGGG
Organism: Pinus albicaulis; assembly: GCA_034641835.2. NCBI lineage: Eukaryota > Viridiplantae > Streptophyta > Pinopsida > Pinales > Pinaceae > Pinus > Pinus albicaulis. The sequence goes on along the minus strand of CM076582.1, from coordinate 498,922,620 downwards.
ATCCGTCTACCATCGCCAAGTTTCCACTGCACGTTCTTCTTGATAATCTCAAAGCATTTAGATATACTTCTCCATATCATAGAAGCACCCTTATGTGGTATCATTGGGCCGAGGATGTAAAGTTCCATAGATCTAGAGCCCACATATTTGTCCAGCATTATGTTCGACCAGATGCCGATACCCGCCAAGGCCCTCCATAACGATTTGGCTAATAAAGCCAGTGAGAATGTCCTTAGATCCAACAGACCCCACCCGCCCATTTCTTTAGGACGGGAGATCTCCGACAATTTACATAGGTGGAATTTTTTTTGGTTTCCCACCCCAGACCACAGAAAATGTGACATGATAGCATAAATCCTATTGCAAATTTGCGTAGGAATAAGGTACAGATGACCCCAATAAACAGTGAGCTGCAAGAGAACAGCTTGTGTGAGAATGAATCTCCCGCCCAATGTGAGCCACCGATTGGTCCACTTTGAAATTTTGTTCCTGTATTTTTCAACTAACCATTCCCAGTGTTTGTTCAAATAAGAGCAGGGCTTTAATCGGAACCCCAAGTAGGTGATGCCATCAGATGTTTTGGGAGCACATACCCCCAGAATCTCAGCAATATGAAGTACTTCTGCCTCTTCGCCATGATCATATAGCAGTTTAGACTTAAGCTTATTGATGACAAGGCCTGTGGCCGAGCCAAATCTGTCCAGCAAAGAGTGAAGGAAAACCCAGTTTTTGCGGAGGATGCAACCAAAAACCAGTAAATCATCAACAAAAAGAGAGTGGGTGATCCTGACCTGTGGAGAAACCAGCATACCTGTAAAATGTCCCTCCCGAGCAGCACTATTAATCAGTCGGCTGAAACCATCCATGACAAGAAGGAAGATGAGCGGAGATAGTGCACAGCCCTGTCTCAACCCACGTCCAGCGTTGAAGAAAGTAGATGGGATCCCATTGATGATGACACTATACCGCACCGAACATATACACGCCATGATCCATCTAATGGCAGGCAATTGCAGACCAATCTTGTAGAGTGCCAGTCTAATGAAGGACCAGTCTACGGAGTCATAAGCCTTGTAAAGGTCGACCTTGTAGATAATACCATCCTGCTTCTGACCATGCATAGTGTGCAAAGCTTCCTGCACGATGGCTACAACATCATGAATTGATCTGCCATTTAGGAAGCCATACTGTTCATCCGAGATTCACTTAGAGAGAGTTGCCTTCAGCCTGTTTGCAATCAGCTTCGAGGATATCTTGTATAAGACATTGCAAAGTGCAATAGGGCGGTAGTCTGAGAAGGTAATAGGGTCCGATGTCTTTGGAATGAGCGCTATAAAGGTGGAGCTAATGGCACCCGGCATCTGTCCCTTTATTCATATCGTCTCAATCAACTCCAGCAATTCGTCTCCTATAAGGTCAAAAAAGCCGATAAAGAATTCTACCGGCCACCCGTCTGGCCCAGGGCTTTTGTCCTTGGCAAAAGATTTCAAAACTAGCAGTAATTCCTCCTTAGATATGGGTGCCATGAGACCCTCAGCAGAAATCTGGTCAAACATCACCCGGATGTGATTAAGAACCCACTGTTGGTTGAGGTAAGAGATCCCCTCATTTTACTTATAGAAATCTCCAAAATATTCTGCTGCATATCTCCTAATATGTTGGTTCCCTCCTTGTTACAAATGTTCCATATGGCATTTTTTGCCCTTCTGCCTGATGCGCACGCATGGAAATACTCACTTTTATCGTAACGGGCCGAAACAAACGGGTTAATATTTCACATGCATTGAACTAATTCATATGGACGTTATAGAGTAAGATCACGGGCGAAGGATTCGGATAGTTTTTGGGATTTAATTTATCTTCATGTAAATTTTGCGATCTGATTTTAGTTGAACTTAATTATCAAATGGATTGAAATTGTAGATTTTTCAACGCATACTGATCCAAACGCAACGCATACTGATCCAAACTCAAGTACCAAGTCGAGATTATATAATCCATACATTTAATATTTACAAGTTTAATAAACATATTTTTTTCCTTGGATTCTGACTAGATTTTATTTTATTTAATCATAATGGCGTAGGTATACGTGAAGGTCCTGAAACTACATTAACAAAAATTAAACGAATAATAATTTGGCACTACTCATAATACAATAAATGAGCATTCATGTGTTTTCAGCCGATGGATCGACGGAATGCACCATGTGTGCCAGATCCAATGTATACTGTTTAGCGGTTTTACCAAGTATCACACACTTTGGCGCGACTTTTTTTTTCAAAATATTTTTGTTTTAAGGATTTTTAAAAGGCGTTGCCTAAACATGTTAGGTTTTGGAATTTTGGTTGGAATATAGTGATTTTTTTTTTGTTTTGTTAAATTTGTTGTTTAAAATGAGTTTATTTTAATTGTATATATAGATTAATATCATGAAAATTGGTGATATTTGGATTATGAAAAGTTTACAACTCAATCTTGTGACTTTGATTTTTTTTATTTTTTTTTGGCCTATTCTAAATAATTTAAACACAAAAATAAAAAATAAAAATAGATTAATTAATTTATTAGTGTAATTTAAATATTTTAAATATTTAATTTTTATAAATTTTAATTAAAAAGGTTAAAAATAGTAAATTTCAGCTACTTAATTTATAAAAAATAAATATTTAAATTTTTAAGAATAAATATTTAAATTCTTAAAAGTTTGAAGTTATTTATTTAGTAGATAGATTTTTCAAGCTAGGCTAGGCAAGTAGGCTTACATAGGTTGAAATGTGTAAACACTTTAAAAAAATATATATTATTGAATTTATTTTTTTTATCCATCAAAATAGGCAGAATATATTCACAAACCTCAAATGTTTTAGCTTATTTATATAGTTCAGCTCAAAAATTTATCTACAATATTATACATTCAAATGGCATTTTATATTTAACAATGTATTATTTTAAATAATATCATATAAAATTATTATAGGAGTAATTCTTAAGTGTCATTTTTTAGAGTTTTTTTTCTAAAAAATTTGTGCCACTTAGATGGTGGAGAGTTCAACCGTCAAACTTGTGATTTCAATAAATGTTAACTAGATTTTAGACAAATTAAGTCGAAAAATAAACCAATAAATCTTAACTAGATTTTAGACAAATTAGGTCAAAAAATAAACCATAAAACTTTCCAAAAAGTAGCACTTGAAAACTACTCATAAAAGTGTATAATTAAATAAGAGATAGTCTAACTTATGGATGAAATAGACTTTTTCACCATAGCAAAACAATTTCAAGAAAAAATATGAATTTTTGTTATTTAAAACACATTTTTAAATGCATAAATGAAATTTACATTATGAAAAATCCCCAAACACTTAAAACAACTTAAAATCAAAATCAAGTTTTTAAAAATGTCTACTGAATTTTAATTTTTAATTGAACCTAACTTGCTAAAATATTATGAAAAAAAAGTCATTTTCGTGAATAAATTACACTACACGATTAGAAAAAAAAACGAACTTTGATAGTAAATTTAAAAAATTAACTAAAATTCCAAAATAACTGAAAGGTAACTGAATTTCTAAAAAAAGAAAAGATTGTATCGACCATATCCTTTCCAAGATGACGTACGCCGCAGTTCTATAACTCCAAGATGACGGACGCCACAGTTTCGCAACGGTCTTTCCTTTTTGGACTGTGCCATCCCCACTTGTGTCATTCCTTTGAATTCCTATTGGCTCCTTAGTATGCCGAGGAATATCTGCATTTTATAGTCATTCTTTCACCTCAGGTTCATTCCAATATATTCTCGTGACAAATTCCCGTGACGACGGTTTGGAATTTGCTTTGGAATTTCTCATGCGCCCCCTTGAAATGCGGGACTGATATCTCGACTTTATCGTTATTCCTTGAGCACGTGAGATTCATTGAAATTCCTATAAATTCCCCCTCGTCCGCCATGACTGCAAGCCTGAAGCAAAGAAGCAACCAACTGAGTCGGTCTCAGTTACATAAAAATGCAGATGGGGCGGGAATTCTGCGTGGCCTTTTTGCGAACATCCGTTTTCGGCTTACTATGGATGGCCATGGCGAGCGTAGAAGCTTATCACTTTGATGACATTTATGCACATTATGGCGGACGCAAAGCCTCTGCGTCTCATAACTATAAAGATGCGCTCACCAAATCCATTATCTTCTACGATGGCCAGAGATCGGGTAAACTTCCGGCAAACCAGCGGTTGAGATGGCGGGGGAATTCTGGACTTTCTGATGGAACTGCAGAAGGAGTATGTCATATTCCACCCGATTCAGTCATCCCCTTATTGATATTATTACAGTACTACCCAGCTGGTTTTGAATTGTTCTGATAGTTTTTCATATCATATGGCATTGCATTTCAGGTGGATTTGACAGGAGGTTATTACGACGCAGGAGATAATGTGAAATTTGGTTTGCCAATGGCTTTCACTACAACTTTGTTGTCATGGAGCGTTTTGGAGTTCGGAGAGTTCTTGGGAAATGACCTCAACAATGCAAAAGATGCCATCCGTTGGGGTACAGATTACCTCCTTAAAGCTGCTGCACATCCGGGTGTTCTGTATGTACAGGTAATATCATTATTTTCTTAATATACATACAATCAAATCATAGAGTCAAGCCTGGAATCTCAAATTAATCTTTGTGGAAATTTCATCACATGTTTCAAGTTTTAGATAAGTTCGTGAGCGTCAGTAGGCTTGTACTTAGGTTTTTTTAATTAAAAGAAAACGTAGACTCTTTATATTGATAATAAAAGATAGGAGTGGTCTAATGAGACGAGGGAATTGTTTGGACGATCAAAATTAGTTGGAATTTGGGCCAAAAAAAAGTTAAGAAATCTTGTAGTAACAATGTTTGAATCATGATTTTGATGGTGAAAATGGATTCAAGACCATCAAAAACTTCTAGAGCACCCAAAATATTAAAGTTTGATAGTTATAATGTAGATTTACAAAAATCCCGACCAAATTTTCTTAAAATCTTACCAAAATTTCCATAATTTTCAAGACAAAAAAAAGTCTACTACAAACATCTAAAAACTTTCTTTCTTTCCTTCTACTTTTACATATTTCATAATTCAAAATGTTCAACAATACTAAAACCACAAACAACATTTAAAGACTATTACATTTTGAACTTTCTAAACTATATTACTCATAATGCCTTGTGCCGTTATATGTAAATGTTATTTTAATACAAAAACTGTATCTATCATTAATACTGTTCTACTCCGGTTCCAACATAGTCTCTTTTTATTTTCCATTGTTTAGCTGTTTGTCTTGTCTTTCATGAATAATTAATTTATCTGCATTGATCATTACACTATGGTTAAATGATGAGAAATAAACTTATTTGTTTTTCTTTTTAGTTTCGGCTGTCTAATTCTGTTTTCTATATAAATGATCAATTTTATAAATGATCAAAATTGAGTCTCTAAAAAGTTCTTACCAAAGTTTTGCTAAGTCTCATCCAATTTTTAATATAAAAAGCTTGTAGATAATTATACTTGAAAAAAGTAGTTCATTATTTTAGCTTTATAATATCAATTTTTTTACAATAAAATGTATGCTAAATTTATATTTATATATATATATATATATATATATACTAATCTTATTGCTAGCTAATTTACCAAAAATAGTGACAAGAATCCAATTTTTCAATATAAAAAACTTGTAGATAATTATACTTGAAAAAAGTAATTCTTTATTTTAGCTTTATAACATCAATTTTTTTACAATGCTAAATTGATATATATGTATATACTAATCTTACTGCTAGCTAATTTACCAAAAGAATAGAGACAAGAAATAAGTATATTTCCAGATAACCAAAAAAATAAGTGATACAACTAAACAAGTTATTTAAGTTAATCTATATCTAAATCACTAAATAAATACTTTTAAGATGAAAAAAAGCCCTCGACTGTCAAAATACTTTTAAGATGAAAAAACATTGTGTAAAGTCAAATTCCACAGAGTTCCAAAGCAATATGGAGTTATTAAGTCTAAGTTAATGATGGCTTCATTGTCATTTTATATTGTTGATTGAATATCACATGATTCTTATCAGAAAAAATAATAAGTTAATCATTAATTTATTATATAAAACTACACTCAACTAGATTACCAATTCCCAAAATTAATTATTTTGACTTCATTCATTTGTAAAATTCTAAAATATTCCCAAAATATTAAAATAATAATTATTTTAACTTCATTCTTCAAAATCTCTACCATGAAGATAAAAATGACCATTACATAGTGCTTAGTATTTGCAACCTATGCTTTGATAATTGATCTATATTATGACTTGAACTGTATTTAATATCTATACAGGTAGGCGAGCCGAACCAGGATCACCAGTGCTGGGAGAGGCCCGAAGACATGGACACTCCTCGCAATGTCTATAAAGTAGACACACAGCATCCTGGATCAGACGTTGCCGCAGAAACCGCTGCAGCGCTTGCAGCCGCCTCCATAGTTTTCAGGACAACAGACCCTGCTTATTCTCAGCGCCTCCTTCAAACTGCAATACAGGTATATTATTTACAATTCCTGAACTTCAAACATAATATACTTATTCTTAGCAATATCTCAATTTTTTTTTTTTTTTTCATTTGACCGACGACTTTGCTGTTTGGTGAGGAAGCTGTTTGATTTCGCGGATAAATACAGAGGCGCTTACAGTGACTCCCTCAGTTCCGCAGTTTGTCCATTCTACTGCTCTTACTCGGGATATCAAGTAAGAATTCTTTTCATTAGCATATGTATATTAAAGAAGTAATAGATGATGATATGATTATCATGGCATTGGCTTTTGCTTGCAGGATGAATTGCTGTGGGGAGCAGCATGGTTGCGAAAAGCCACGGGGAGCGCGTCATATTTGAACTACATTCAGTCAAATGGGGCGTCGCTTGGCGCAGATGATAATGGTAATTTTTTCAGCTGGGATCAGAAGCATGCAGGAGCCAGAATTCTTTTGGCTAAGGTGAAATTATGCACCAACCTAAACACACAGCCGTAATTTTATTGGATTATGCAGGCATCATTCTTGCGCTCTGTAATGTTACTCCAGCGTCATTATTCACCCCACTTTTGCCTTTGTTGCGTAGGAAGTTCTGTCAAGAAATATACAGTCCCTTCAGGAATACAAGGGCCATGCGGACAACTTCATTTGCTATCTCGTGCCTGGAACATCATCTTCGCAGGCGCAGTACACACCAGGTAAACTAAAATAGTATTCACGTTAGAAATTTCTTAGTGTTATTACATCGGTATAATTCATATCACTCATACATATCACTCGTACCGTTCAAAGCTAATTTATTTATTTGAGGTTTTGCAGGGGGCCTGCTCTTTGAAATGAGTGGTAGTAATTTGCAATATGTGACGTCCACAACTTTCCTGCTTTTCGCTTATGCAAAATACTTGAGCAATGCTCGCCAAGTGGTGAACTGTGGGGGCGTCTCAGTCACTCCAGACCGAATCCGCACCCTTGCCAAAAGACAGGTACAATAACCAAGTACTGTTTGTTATGGCTTTTGGGCGCAGAGAATACCGTTAGGCCTAATGGTGATGATCATCTTATGAAATATAATATATATTTTTTTAACAGGTGGACTACATACTGGGAGACAACCCACTGGGAATATCATACATGGTGGGCTACGGTGCCAAGTTTCCGGAGCACATACATCACAGGGGCTCGTCGTCGCCCTCCATTTACGTCCATCCCCAGAAAATTTCATGCAGCGATGGTTTCCAGTGGTTGCATAGCAACGGTCCCAACCCAAACACACTGGTTGGTGCTGTCGTCGGAGGCCCCGATAACAATGACCACTTCCCTGATGACCGTAACGACTATTCGCACTCTGAGCCCACCACTTACATCAACGCTCCACTGGTCGGCGCCCTAGCTTTTCTGACACAGTTATCTTCCTAGTTTTAGCCGCTGTAGTAGCAGTCAATAATCCCGTCAAATTCCTGTGTGTATATACAGCAATAAAGATTTCCTTTCGAGGTATTTGCTTCCATGGTTGGCAAATCGCCGGGAGTTTTTGTTACTTCTATGTCTTTGTTGGAAAAAAAATTGGTAACTTGTGTATCGGGTTTCTCTCATGTGTTTTTGTGAATATTTCACTTATTTTCAGAGACACAAAGTTTAACTAATAGAATAGGAAGAGTGTTTGACGGGAAATGGGAAAATAACGGTTAGACAAAGTGAGATTAAAGAAACTTTACATAAATGATAAATTTAATTATAACTAGCAATTGCACTTAATGTTGCAAAG
>CM076582.1:498606336-498914196 GCA_034641835.2 Pinus albicaulis | reverse complement strand
TTTGCTAAGTGTTAAGGTGTACAAATCTGCAACATTGGATGAAATGTTAGACGATTCAATAGTTTTACACCGTCTGATCAATTGTTTCCTCCCAACCGATTCTTGATGTTTAACTGAATTATGGTTGAATCAATTTACTGGCGATTTCACGACTTCTGTCAAATATGTGAGCCTTGGTTAGTTTCTTGACCGTCTCAGCAGCAACTAGCAAACTTGTCAGAGCTTAACGCATTGTTTTTATTAACTTGAGAGATAAAAAGATGGAGACTAAGAGCATCGCGGGTTAGATCTCAAAGCTGAACTCGCTGGTTTGTGCATGGAGCTTAACATCATTTATTGTTAATCCATGGTGCCACGCTCTTCCTCAAGAAGCTCAAATCCTCCTGCAAATGAAGGAAAGTTTCAAGAATGATCCCCACAATGCATTGGACAACTGGATGATAGGCTCTGTCAATGTGCCTTGCAATTGGGATGGAATCACCTGCGAGAATTCTACAGGTATGGTTACTGAAATCGCACTCGAAGACAAATCTCTCGACGGCCCTCTTTATTCCAGCCTATGCAATCTGCAGAGCTTGGAAAAACTTCATTTGGGTTTCAATAAACTTGCATGGGATTCTCCCACCGCCCCTCACGAATTACAGCAACCTCCAATCCCTCAACCTCAACACAAATTCTTTGTCCAACACTTTGCCAGACCTCTCTGGACTAAAGTATTTGAATATACTCGACCTCTAGACCAACAGCTTTGCAGGGCAAGTCCCTCCTTCTCTGGGAAATTTACTAGAGCTCACGTCCCTCCACCTTGCTAGAATCCCTTTGCTCCTGGTACAATTCCCCAAGAAATCATGAATTTGAAGAAACTCAACACCTTCTACTTGGCCACCTGTAATTTGATAGGAGAAATCTCCCTTCTCATTTTTAATTTCACAGACTCTTTGGGATCTATTAATGGTTTGAATTATTTGAATCTTTCAAATAACGAGCTCTCATGTTCCATTCCCAGCAGTCTTGGTGTATTGAACCTGAATTTTATTGATTTATCCAACAATCAGTTAAACGACATCATTCCCAACTCGCTCATCATTGCTGGAAACATAGAAAGCTTCTTGGGAAATCCAGGGCTCTATGTTGAAAGCTACAGTAGAGATTATACTATTAGGGTTTTCTCAGCTTCTTCCCATTCTCACAAGAAAGACAGAAGAATAAAATTGGTAGAAGCTTTTATTGCAGGTGTAGCCATGTTAATATTGGTCGTTGGACTGATACTTCTCCGGCGTTATGTTCGTCGACAAGCGAACAAACTGGAGAAAGAGGAAAACTTATCATGGAAAATCACAGTTTTTCATAATTTGAACTTCAATCCAGAAGAGCTTTCCGGGGTTTTATTACTGAAAAAAGAAGATAATTTAATTGGAAGAGGGGCATCCAGCAAGGTTTATCGCGCTGACCTACCCAACAATGAAACTGTGGCAATGAAGCACTTGTGGACAATCACCAAAATGGATATGGATGATATCGATATGGACAAACATAAGAAGAAGAAGAATAACAAAGATGACAAGGCTCATCGATTGGCCAAGGCAGAAGTTGAAACTATGGGAACCATTCGCCACAAAAACATAGTGAAGCTTTATTGTTATCTGTCCAACATGCATTCAAATGTGTTGGTCTATGAATACAAGCCTAATGGGAACCTGTCTGAATATTTGCGGAGCAATAATGATTTGGATTGGCCAAGGCAATACAGGATTGCATTAGGGGCAGCTCAAGGATTATCATACCTTCATCATGATTTCTCTCCTGCAATCATTCATAGAGATGTCAATTCTACCAATATCTTGTTGGATCAATTTTATGAGGCCAAGATTGCTGATTTTAGTGTTGCAAAAGTTCTTCAAGCTGGCAACACAGGAAGGGATACTGCATCATATTTTGTAGGTACTCACGGTTACATTGTCCCTAGTAAGTTTTTAGTATAGCTTGATAGTATAAATCTATACTAGTAATATAAAAATACTATAGGTGGAATATTACACATATCAAAAAATGGATTCTTGGTTATTGATGGAGCTGTTCAGTTGGAATCTGAAAAACGAAAGCCAATATCGCCCACCTTGACTAAATTGGCTAGTCAAAAGTGCATTTTTAAATATGGTACCTGCCATTATAAAGTTTTTGTAAAGTTAGATGTTAATTTGAAAAAGGTGATCGGAGGTCAATTTCAAAACCATAAAGGAATTTACATCTATAAAATTGAACCAGAAGATAGAACAAGACATCAATGGAAAAATAATGTGTTAAATTTTAGATTTTTATTAGAATACCTAGTATTTTTCTTTTTCAAAATATTTTTGAAATTTGTAAAAAATAAACCTCTTAATCCAAAGTCCAAAGTTAGTGTAATGCACAAGAAATACTATCCCTCCCATATTTGCATCACCCATTTCACTAAAACAAAATTGACAACCAAGAGAGATGAAAGATGATTTGCAGATGTCTAAGTATTGGGACTGACACGCTAAATCTAAGCTATGGATGTTGGTAGATTTATGAATTAATAGCTTCTTGCTATGGCCGTTACAAACTGAGAAATAATTAGTAGAGGGTGGTCGAGCATAGAGAGTGAGGATGAAGATTTTGATTTGACCAGACGAGACGAAGATTTTGAAACAGTCCAAACGATCGTACCATTTTAACATAAATGGGAGTGCTGCTTTTCCACTTCTTATTGGGCATTTGCGTCACGATTTCATTGAGATTAGAAGTGGATATTAGAAGGTTTATTTTGTTTCCGAATGTATATTTTTGCAGTTTCTGTGTGTTTTTGAGTTTTTTCCTGGGGAACATCAACTATTTATTTAATTTAATTTTGAAAACGAGTATAATTTTAAAGAATTTAATTACATTTTTAATTGGAAACAGTTTCCAAAATTGAATTAATGATTACAATTATATTTTTTATTAAAAAAATATTTATAATAAAACCTATTAAAGAACCTGGTTATAATTAAATTGATTATCAATCAAATACATTTTTATTGTTATTGCTTTTAAAATTAGGTGGGATCACCAAGGTGGCTTTGAATAGATGCTCTATAATAAAGAATGTTTCAAGATTGAGCTCTTTCATTGTTAATGTGAACTTGTAAATAATTCAAATACATTAAAATTGGTAAACAATCCATTTTATTGGATTTGGAAAAGACCTCCTATAAAATAAAAATAAGAAATAATTATTATTATCTTTATCTTTTCACTTATTTTGACCATTTTTGAGTTATTTTATTATTATCTTTATCTTTTCACTTATTTTGACCACTTTTCAGTTATTTTAATAGTTATAGGAAACTTGAATCTTAGTCTCATAAAAACAACAAAAGACTTAAATTCAAGTTAGGTTAAGTTATTAAACTGTGTTAATATTATAACCAATTTAAATCTGATTCTATTAAGTTCTTAAAGGAATCAAATATTTTAAGCTGTAAATCTTTCCTTAAGTTTTGTATTGAAAAAAGAAATTTGCACTTTAAGAGATTTGATCTCTTTGAGGCTTGATAGATACAAAGTTAAGATGAATATATTTAAATATTTACGCTCATTTACAAGCACTATATTTGAATATTTACACTCATTTATAGAGACTATAACATTTCCCCATAATAAACTGTATAAAGCATCCTACAATTAAAAAATTATACAAAATTAAATCCATGTAATTATCTCTATACTAAATTTACATGATATTATACATTAATTTTTTTAATTAAAAATATAAAAAATAAAAAACACTCTCATTGAAACTCCTCCTTATTATTACCATTATTACGAAATATTTATGTCGTAAGGCGTCTTATTTGAAAACAACTTTGCTAAGTGCCAGAGGGTACAAGTCTGCAACGTCTGATGAAATGTTAGACGATTCAATAGTTTTACACCGTCTGATAAAAAAATGTTTCATCTCAATTGATTCTTGATGTTTAACTGAATGACGATTGAATCGATTTACGGGTGCCTTCATGACTTCTATCAAATATGTGAGCCTGCTAGTTTGTTTCTTGACCGCGTTCATGTCGCATGTACATTGCATTCGTTATTACATCAGTAGGAACTTGCCTAGCAGTATGTATCAACCAAATTGTATGGGCTCTAAATCATAGCTCCGAACCGAATTTTCAAACCAGAGTTTCCATTTATTTATGTACTTTAGAGGAGCAGCTTGTTTTAGGCACAAGTTTTACAAATTTCTCCGCTCTTATTCACAAGTTTAACCTTCTCCAAGAGAGATCAAAATAGCTGCTTGTTTGCGAAGGTTTCTCTAGCGTGTGCTTCACATGTAATTTTAGTAACTGGAGAATCCAAGTTTGAGAGCAATGCACCACGGATTCTTCCATTTCAGTTGCAGTTATATAGACATTTGCATTTTTAATTCTCTGAAAATAAAATCCTTTATATGTATATGTTTGACTTGGCTCTTAAAATTGGTTGGATGCTAGATGCCATGGAAAATTTTAGGGGCTAATATTCGCAGGTAAGCTAATTTTCCATAGTTTTTTGGGCTAATATTCGCGGGTAACCTAATTTTCCGTATTTTTTCCAAAAAAAAGATTCGCCAATTTCCATTTTTTCCATTTTTTTATAAAAATGATTCGCCCAAATATTACAATATAAAATTATTTTACCTTTAAAATCGCCAACATTATATAGACAATATATATAATATCATTATAAATTTGAATAATTTTACAAATATATCAATAAACATTTTATAGTTTGCATATTAAGGATTAGTGAGATTCACCAAATTTTTAAACTTCAAAATAACTTTCCATCCTTAAAATTTTCCCTGCTGGATGCTAGATGCATGACAGTGAAGTTAATTTCATGTCTCTACTTTTCACCAAGTTTGAAATTTCCAAGAATTAACGATCTCCAAAGTTCAATGTCCACTTAACGATCTCTTTAAAGATGGTTATTTGATTGGTTCTGAACTCAATGTCTCTTCTAAGCCTTTCATACAATTCTATACATTGCTTTAGCAACCACGGGAATGTGAATACTTTTTGAGTACCAGTTGTCTCACCATGTATGAAATTTAATATCAGTTATTCGGTGTGATTAGTTTTGCTATTGATAAAGCTGGGCAAAGCTTCAACATAGTTAGTATGTTGTGCACGCTTGATTCCTTGAGGAGGATGACTGATTAATTGTTTTCTAATTTCTACAGAGTATTATAGAAGAGATATTGAAAGCCTTTTTTATTACATTATCATCACTCAGGCCAGCCTTCCATCTCTTTTAAACACTACTTTACAATTATTGTTATCAATTAGGAAACTTGCTATGCTTAAGATTTTCTCATCTTAAACATGTTCTTATCTTAAACACTTGTCAATTCGTTTAATTCCAAAACACATGGCATCCCTATTTAAGTAATGAATTATTAAAGGACGTTAACTGAAATAAATTCATAATTGGGTTAGCCCAAATTGTTTTCAATTCATAATTGGGTTAGCCCAAATCATTTTAATTTGTGGATGTCTAGCTGCTGAGTGATCTCCTTCTGAAAAGGAGGAGCTAGGAAATAGGATGAATCCAGTAAATTTTGTGAAAAAATTCACTGCCCCTTAAATAACACAGCTATTAAATATCAAAACATTAAACAACGTCATACAGACCTATTGAGTGCCAAAATATTACACTGCGATTTTCTGTTCCTTTGCTTTTAATGACCTGGACGCCCCACCCAAATGCTATCTGAGCTCCGAACTCCAGGCTTTGGTGTTGATGTCTTTTTGTTGTCTTAGGTCGTCCTCAAAGGCTAGGGCAGGGGCCATATTTGATATTGGTCGCGAGATCGAATCCAACGCCAGGCATAATCAGTACAGGTCAGTACAGACTAGGCGACTTGCTGGAATTGCAATGAATAAAGTCCCACTAAAACATAATATTTTATTAAAAATAACTTTTAAATATATTCATAAGTGATATCAACTTTTATATATACTATTTAATTAAAAATTATTTTTTTATTCTCAAATAAAATTAAAAACTACTTATAAATAATTAAAATTTTATTTTTTTAAACATAGAACATATTAACTACACATAATCACATGTATATGCAAGAGTGAAATCCCACCCTTTATTCATATTTAAATGATATGAGGCTTTACCTTTGGAAAAAATATTAGACACCTACTTCACCTACCATTTTGAAAATAGGCCAGAAGGAAAATAAGTAGAAAATTAATTAGCACCCAGTTGTTTGCATCAAAATTGAAAATTTGAAATTTGGGGTGTCTCAAATGTTGTTTGGTTTTGTGATCTAATTTAATGTTTTTGAAAATAATATTTAAACAAATATGAAAAAGAATGTTGAGAATGGTATTATTATTTGATGTAGTTTAAGAAGGTCACAAATATTTTTGAAAAAATTAATAGGTTTTTGAAAAAAAATGGTAATTCTTTTGTGGAAATTTTAATTATAATTGTCAAGTTTCAGTATTTTAGATTCTTCAAATTTTTTAATAATTATAAATCCATTTCAAACATTAAAAAAAAAAAAACCATTCAATTCTAGCAAGAATTTCACTATCCCTCCAAAATAATAGTCTCATAAAACTTTATTTTTTAACAAAAAATACAATAAAAAAATGATGTTAAATCCCTCGATTGGAAGGTATTTAAAATTGATGGAGAATAAAATTCCAAAAATTAAAATATAACCATGACAAGTTATGTATGAAAAAAAATTAATGAAAATATCACCCCTTGACGCAAATGATTCAATTAGGCTTTAGCCTTTGGAAAGATGTTGACACATACTTCACTTATCATTTTGGAAATAGGCCAGGAGGAATATAATTAGAAAATTAACTAGCATGAAGTTGTTTGTATCAAAATAAATGAAATTTTGATGTCTGTGGTGTTCCCAATGTTGTTTAGTTTCCTGCCTTTACTAAAATTGACCAAAATAATTACAGATATCTTGCATAGAAACTATTGTATCTCTTTAAGAATCTTACGGTGTTTCCTTTGCAACATGTGGTGATGGTGCAATTGATAGTTAAAAATCATATGAAATCATATGTTTAAGTCATTTGATTTGCAAATATAGAGTTCCTTAGGAGTGTTTAAGGGTGTTGAATCCATTTATGCATTCAAAAGCACATTTTAAATAATAAAAATTCACAATCTTACTAAGAATTGTATTGTCCCAAAAATTCATTTCATCTATGAATTAGACTACACTCTTTTTTTTAATATATATATTTTAAACTCATATATTAATTCTTTTTATAATAATAATAATAATAATAATAAATTCAAAATAAAGTTATAATTTAGTTAATTTTAAAAATATTTTTAATTTTAGCATTGCCAGATAAATTATGAAGTTGATGCAGGAGCATTATGGTTCCAAATTTTGTACATTTAGTAGAATCTAGGGGGTCTTATATTTTCAAGGGAGTTGGTTTCTTAAGTATTTAATTAATGTAATTTTCAATATTTTTGAGTGGATTTTATGTGAGACATTTAGAATAGGATTTAATTAAATATTGTGAGGCATATTTCTAAATGTTTTCGAATGTACGAGAACATGAGAGATTTAAGCTAGTTGAGATCTCATAGGGATTGTGAATCCTAGATTTAGGAATTAGTTGATGATTTTGTGGAACTAGAGAGGATCCTTAGGAATTAGTTGAGTCAAAAGTGTAATTAGAGGATTTTTAGGATTTAGCTGAGCAAATTGTGGATCTGAACCAGAATTGGTTGCAAACCTTTTGTATATATTTGTAAGCCTGAAAGGCATTAGGGTGATCATGATGCTTAGATAGGTGATAGAGGAGATTTGACTATAAGCCTACGGGAAGAGAGAGAGAAGTAGTGTTTAGAGGACACTGAAATAGAAAATCAGGCCGAGAGGAGATTCATTATTGTGTAAATATTTTCTTGTGAATAGAAAACTCAATTCTGACTTCGTGTAGAGTGTGTTATGTTGATGAATTATAAAAACTGTGGATAATCAGAGTATTTTGTATAATATAGGTGTGCAGGTGAACCTGAGAAGCACCAAACTAAGAATAGCATGAAAAGGTGATTGTGGAGGTTTTATCGTGTTTGAGTATGAGTGAATAATCAGAATAAAGCTCAAGAGGGATTTAACACCACAGAAGAACAATCCAAGACTGAAACCCTGATAATATACCAAGACACAGAAGGAATCGCGTGGAAGGAGCCAAAGAAGGATGCACAAAGGAACCAAGTAAAGTTACACAGGAGGAGGCATAGGGACCATCAGATCACACTTGATTAATAGCGGATGTAATCTTGGCGAACCGGGTTGAAGGTTGAGATGGACAGTCAGAATCTTATCATAGAGATAAAGGTTGAGAGATGGATGGTTAAGATCAAATCACAATATTGAAGTGGAGGATGGATGGACAAGATCATGTCGCAGAGTGAAGCAGAGATTGATGGTCAAGATCATATCGCGAAGATAAAGTAGGAGAACGGACGATCCAGATTATATTGCATTCAACCATAAAATTGTTAGTGCACATTGCTATCGGCAATTTTTATATTTGTATGTTAAGTTATCACAAGTTAAATGATGTAATTTACGATGCGATAAGAAGTGGGGTTTGCGATGCAATGCGATCGCATATCGCATATGATATGAGGAGCCATGTGTCAGCGTAGGGTTCCATCACATATTGCGTTCGGTAGAAAGAGCTAAAGTTTGTGATTTACAATAGGCTTGGTTTTGTGAAATGCGATATCGCTATCACATATCACATCTAGTTAAAGGATGAAGAATTTGCGATGTGGTTCAGCGATGCGATGCGATGAGGATTTGTAATAGAAGTTTTGCGATATTGCGATATGGTTTAAACTGCTGATGAAGCGCTAAAGGAAAGGATTTGGTTTAGCGATGCGATGTGGAGTTGCGATGCGATAAATATTTGCTGAAGGAGGAAACCTCGGCCAACGTGAAGTGGTTACATGCAACAGATGAAAAGGGATGAAGGTAATAAAGGTAAGTATAAACGGTTAATGTTAAATGTGCTTATTAAGAAGGATTAATTTCTGTTAATGATGATTTCCGCGTATAAATTTGGGATTCTTGTCTTTTAACTTTAAATTGGACTAAGGTTGGATTGAAGGGAGCTTCTGCGAAATCAATTTTATAATTATTAAAGTAGATTTTTAAATATTCTTAGAAATATATGAACCTATCCTTTAAGGGAAAATTCAAAATGTATACTCTATTCTGAGTATAATCCTAGGGTAAAAGCGAGGTTAACCATTAGCCCTGCATCAAAAGTAAATGTTTTACTTACTATAGATTATTGACTATGAAAGTTTACTAATTATTTTATTTATATAGTTACCTCAATTATTATTAATTTGAAATCTCTTAAATATTTCATCTAGCTAACTCTTAACTAGATATTATAACGTTAGCAACCTAATATCATGAGTGTAAAATACTAAATTACAAATTTTTCTCATAATACAAAAAATAATGGTTTATTTTAAAATTTTATAAAACTAAAAATAATAATGAATACTCAGAATAGAGGTTTCTCTATGGATTTCAAACCCCTACTCAAGGTTTATCGAATTTTTTTTTGCTATAATAATAACTCATCAAAATAGTTATCATATAACATAATATAGTAATTAAATATATTTAAAAATTATATATATATATATATATATATATATATATATATAAAGTTGATGAAATTTTAGAAAGTTGATGATTTTTTTTCTCATTTTTAAAATAATTCATTTATTATTAATAGAACTTAATTATTTCATTTTTGTGATATCTAATTTTATAAAACATAGTTTAACTTATAGAATTAATATAATTTAATTATTTGATTATTGTGATCATTTATTTAATAAGGTATAGTTTTTTTTTTTCTAAATAAGACTAAATTCTATTACTGTAAGAAAATATGGTACATACAGAGGTGAGCCTTCTTAGGCAGGACGAGTTTCAGCAAAATATCAAAATAGACGCTGCCCGCAGGGGGAAACCATCGTGATATGAGTTTAATTGCTGCCTCAAGGGAGGAAACCATCATTACACAAAAAACCTGAAAACTGTAGCAGTATGAACCATCATTAAACTTAGACCTGGGACGGTAACAGTGGTTAAACAGGCCCGCAGGCCAGAAATTCTGAAGACTCCATCCAGACAAGAACTCTGACCTGAAAGATACAAAAAAACTGAAAATCCTAAATACCATAATCGTTGGAGGGGGGTTCTTCTTCGATTCGGCATCCATATCCATAATCATCATCATCCTGAGTGGGTTTCGCTGCCGCGCCAGCTTCGTTCTGCTCCATGGGCGTGCCTGGGAATCTGGAACTGCCACCGCCATGCGTGCCTCCCTCAGCGTCGCGTGAGCAGTTCTACGCAGCTGTGTGGAAAGCCTGGTCAGACCCAGGTGGGCGGAGCTGAACACCCGGAGACAGGGACATCGAACCGAATTGAGGGAGCTCCTTGAACTTCACAGTGAGAGTCGCCACCACCATGGGCTGAGAAGTGAGGCAGGGGAAGTGAAACAAAGTCGTGGCCGGATTGACTAGGTGGGCAGACTCAGCATTGCGTGGTTCAGTGGGTGGCGGAGGGAAAGAAGCACCATGCGGAGGAGAGGGAGGGTGATGGACCGGCAAGGTTCGGCGCCTGTTCGAGGCTCGAGGAGAAGCGCGACGAGGAGAGTCAGAAACCGGAGAGCTCGAACTGGAGGGGGAGCGACGCCTGGAAGCAGGCCTGGCTCGGGTGCTGCCTCTGCGGCATCTGAGCCTGTGCCTAAGCCGAGGCATGTTCTTACGTGGAGAATGCAACCGGGGTGGAGAGAAAAGCAGCGAAGGATGCGGAGGCGGACCAGGCGAGAAGTTCTGAGGCGGACCTGCAAGAAGCCAGGGGCACAAAGTGCTTTGAGAATAATGTGAGCCAGGAATGAATTCCACACAGCAGTGGAGATTACACCTCCGACCCAAAGCAGTTCGGGAGCTGGCAATCTTGGCCTCCGGAGGACATCCAGAGCCGAGAGGAGCGATAGAATTATGCATTGTGACAGTCCAGATGAAATACAGAACCCAGCAGCGAAACATCGAGAAGGCGAGAATGCGTCTGCAGGTGGAGGACGGCGTTGAGTAATGGTAGCGGCCTCGTCTTCCCCACCGGCTTGAATGCCGAGTAGGGTGATAAACCATGGAGTTAATACATCCGGGGCGAAATGAATGCAGGTGGCCGGCTACCATGTGGCTTTGCCACGCGCCGACCAGACCACCTCGATTTCCCATATCAACTGAATTCACCCGCATCCGGGGATTAATAAGGTATAGTTAAAGTTATAGACAAAATGACAATAATTCTAGTGCTTTAAATTTTTTAAGGTGTTGAATCTATTTATATATTCAAAAATATATTATTGTGATATCCAATTTTATAAAACAGTCTAACTTATAAAATTAATATAACTTAATTATTTTATTATTGTGATATTTAATTTGATAAGGCATAATCTAAGTTATAGACAAAATGACCATAATTCTATTGCCCGTGATTTTTTAGGGTGCTAAATATATTTATTTATTCTAGTGCCGGGAGTATTTTTTAGGGTAATGAATAATTATTTCATTATTGTGATATCTAATTTTATAAAGCATAGTTTAACTTATAGAATTAATATAATTTAATTATTTAATTATTGTGATATTTAATTTAATAAGGCATAGTTAAAGTTATAGACGAAATGACAATAATTCTAGTGCCTTCAATTTTTTAAGGTGTTGAATCTATTTATATATTCAAAAATATATTATTGTGATATTTAATTTGATAAGGCATAATCTAAGTTATAGACAAAATGACCATAATTCTATTGCCCATGATTTTTTAGGGTGCTGAATATATTTATTTATTCTAGTGCGGAGAGTATTTTTTAGGGTAATGAATGTATTTATTTATTTTTTGAAATTGTATTGTTGGATTCTCTTAACTTGTCGTTTAATACCTCTGTTTTTGGGAATGTAAAATATAAAAATCTATATTAGTAAAGAGAAGTAATTGGAATATTTTTAAATTTAATATTAATATTTCAGTTAAATATTAAATTTATTATTTAATTAATAATATATTAAAAATTTATTAGAGAGATAAATTATTATTATTAAATTTAAATTATATATATATATATATATATATATATATATATATATATATATCAAAGCCTCAAACACAAAATCTTTTTCTTTAAGAGTTGAAATATCTTTTAGAGTTTCGAAATATATATGACTAAATTTTTAACCATAAAAACTTAATTTTTCATTTTATATACAGATATATATAAAGTTGATATCCACATAAATGAGTTAACATAGACCTTCCAATAATTTATTTAAATCTCTTGTTAAAAATACTTTTAAAATATTTTTTTACTTCTTATTATTTTACAACATATTACACATTCTTTCATATTGGACCATAGAATAAGCCTCTCTTACACATTCTCTCATACTGATAGTAGAATAAGCCTCTAGACTCAAAAACAGTTTCCCCTCAAATATTTTGGATACACACAAATTAAAATTTATTTTCAAAATATTATTTACAATATTAACCTTTTTAATCAGTTAAATAATCAAATCTATAACACTATTAAAAAAAAATTATAAAAAAAATTCTTATCATCATCATCTAAACACCAACCTAATATTACACCAACCTAATATTATATTGAAATAGACTGTTATAATTTAACCATCTCGAAATCCATTTCTAAAGCACATACACAGTATTTATAATTGAAATATCCAATTTCTTTTTCCACTAAATAAGTCCATGTTTATCTCTATAAATAACACAGGTTTTAGAATTCTAGCAGGGCCATATTTGAAAAAGAGAAAACCTAAACCATCCACAGCATATATGTGACAACTATTGTTCAGACTTTATTGTGTACATAAACAATTTACAATTGAAAATCTAAATGGAGACTAACAGATTCAAAAGGATCACGCTGCAAGTAATCCGTCCACCACGAAATACATCCCATTTTACTTCTCCAGATAACACAGAATTCTGACCATGTCAAAACTCACGAAAAAAAAAAAACCCAAACCATACATAACATATTTCATAGGTCACAGCTCTGGTTCAGATTCTTAAGCTCCGTCAGCAGTTTCTTCACTCGCCGAATGGCTTCATCCAACACATCAATTGTATCCATCCAATCTCCTCCAACTAAATCTCTTAACATCTTAAAAGTTTCCTCAATCCTCTGCCTTCTCTCATCTGAAACCTCCAATGAATCCCCAGTGTCAAACAACCCATCCCCTAAATTCAACCGAGCATCAACTTCATCACCATCTTCTCCACTATATAAGAAGACCTGATCTGTTCATCAGCTGCCAACCCCACATCATCATCATGTTGCTGCTTGTCATCATCAACAACCATGGAACCTACAACTTCACTGGATGAACCAGAAGAAAACTCTTCTTCTGACAATGGTATGGATAGACCTAGTGACAACTTTACATTTTCCAAAGCACCAAAGCCCAGACGCATGACCTCCTTAAACACACTTCTTTGCAACTCAAACTCACCATTCTCATTCTCAGACCCAGCCATGCTGAAATCCATGACCTCCTTAAACCCACTTCCTTGCAGCTCAAACTCATCATTCTCAGACCCAGCCATGCTGAAATCTAACAGAATTATTCTTTCAGAGAAACCGCTCTTATAAAAAAAAACCAGATACTATGTTGATAATTTTTTTTAATAAGATCATTCCTTCTTCCTCCGGTCAAAATACAAGATACAGTATAGTTTTTCCCTGAAATTCCCCCTTTTATATAAATGTTCTGGCAGTGGCCAAATCTCACGGTTCCTACCAAACACACAGACAAATGCATTTCTCTCTACCACCTCCCACTCACGGTTCCGTCCTCATTCTAAGGGACAAGTTCATGCATTCATCCGAGAATGTACTCCTATCCACGTTGAAATGAAGCTCCCAACTCCTTCCTAGAAAGGATACCTCTCTCTGCGTCCCCACGTCCATGTACAATATATTACTTAATAATTACTTAATTAAGTACAACCACGAGCCGTTTGTATGCATTACATAAATGGTAATTACTGCGTGTGATGTCAGCGCGCATGGCCACTCCCCATCATCCACGCCCATGCCTTGTCCCGCAATCGCCATAGAATTTTGTGCACACAACTCAGAATTTTAAAAGGAATTTTTATCGACTTCGGATATGCCTAAGAATATTCACATATTTCTTTAAATATAAGAGTCAGCGCGTCGGATGCAATACCAGACATTTTTCATGTATTTTCAATGAAGATATTGATTTCAGAATTGTCTATGGAGGCGGAGGAATTGTCTAGACCACCAAAATTGGTTGGAATCTGGGCAAAAAAATTAGTGTTTGAATCATGTTTCTGATAGTGGAAATAGATTCAGCACCATCAAAAACCTGTAAAACACCCAAAATATTGAAGTTTAATAGCTATAATCTGGATTTACAAAAATTCCTGCGGGATTTTCTTAAAATCTTACTGAAATTTCCATATGATTTTTAGGGAAAAAGAACAATCTAGTTAGACTACGACATTGATTTCTAATCTTATTTGATGGCTTTCACTAGATGCATTGATTTTAATGTAGATATCAATTTCTAAACCTATTTAATATCTTAAACTAGATGCATTGATTTCAATGTAATGTTGATTTCTACTCTTATTTGATTGCTTGCAGTGCATGCATTGGTTTTAGTGTACATATTGATTTATAATTCGAGTTGTCTTTAGTGCGACTTTTTTAAGGCTTTTCAGGTGGATTTTTTTGGTCTAATTTCTCCAAAATTCGGCAGGGATTCATTGAAAACAAAAATTTGATGGGTAATCTTGCACAATTGAAATGCCCTAGGGGTTTTTTAGGGCGTTGAATCCATATATACAGTGAAAGAAACAATTTAAACAACAGTAATCAAGCTTTCACCTCAAATTTTTTGGTCGCACTAAAGACAACTCCTTTATAATTCTATATGATCCCTTGCACTAGATGCATTGATTTCAATGTAGATGTCTATTTCTAATCCTATTTAATACCTTACACTAGATGCATTGATTTCAGTGTAGTTGTTGATTTCTACTAGGGGTTAAATTTGATGCCCCCCTTACCCATTGAGGATATTCTTACGAGTTGTCTATCGACCCAACAAAATAGCCTGGACGGTAGTTTTTTGTCGAAATTTGGTAGAAAAAAATTCAAAAAATTAGGGAGTGTTTGAATTACATTTTTTATGGTGGAAATGGATTCAACACCATCAAAAACCTGCACCCAAAATAGTGAAGTTTAACGAGTGTAACCCAGATTTTCAAAAATCTTTGCCAGTATTTTTCATAATCTTACCAGAATTTTTGGGTTATTCTGTGGGTTTTTTAGACTACGGTTTTGGTTTTATTTTTAAATTTCCCTTCACATGACTTTTAATATTGAATTTTACTCTTTTTTCTATCCTAGTCAAATTATATTCATAATTGCTCTTAGATGAAAATAGTGAATGTAGATATTGTTGCAACTAAATTAGACAATAAAACTTAACATAGAGATATTGAAATACACATACCATGTTTTCCATTTATTTATTTTTTCCCGTGGAAAAATTGTAATATTCATTAATAGTAAAGAAAATTACATGTTGTAGATGCCCATGTCATATTCATCAAAATTGTGACATAGTCACTCTAAAAAATGTCCAGATAGTTCCACAGTGGGGTTGTACATGTGAAACGGGTTATAAATAGTCTACTCATGTAGAACAATAAATACAAAATAAATATGTGCAGTTATATATGTTTACAAAAATCAAGATAAAAGGCTAGTTTCCATGGAAAATTTTAGGGGCTAATATTTGCAAGTCGGCTAATTTTTTATGGTGTTTCCAAAAAAAGATTCGTCAATTTCCATTTTTTTCTAAAAATGATTCACCCAAATTTTATAGTATAAAATTATTTTGCCTTAAGAATCGCCAAAAGTGTATAAATATTATATATAACACTATTAGAAATTTGTATGTTTTTACAAAGATATCAACAAACATTTTGTAATTTTCAATTTGGGGATTGGTGAGATTTGCCAAGGTTTCTAAACTTTAAGGCAATTTTTCATCTTTAAAAGTATCCCTGCGAGTAGTTTCCCTCCGCTAGATGATGATCTATATATGGTCTGTGATAATAACTGAAGTGTTCCTGTCCATTGTGTTCTTCGATAAGCCAAGTCCCCCTAGGCTGGAGCGTGACCTCCTTGGATAACGAGTTGGAAAGGTGGTTGTGCTCCCTGTAAATATGGCAACAATTGATAGAGTCAAAATGCAATTTTAAATGCCATGAGTCCTCCAATATGTGACGAAGTGTGTGAACGTGACATGCAGAAGTCTGATTGAACCAACTAATAATAATTTTTGAATCTCCAAATATTTGTAAGTTATGACATCCATGTTCAATAGCAAATTGTAAAAGGTGTCTCAAAGTGATGAGTTCTGCAAAGTTGTTGGTGTCTAGCCCCAGGCCCATTTTGATCCTATAATGTAGATGACCATTCAAATATAAAAAAGCTCCCTCGCCACATCCATGATGCTGGGCAGATCCGTCAAAGTATGCCCAGGGATGATCACGATTAATGACTTCCGGAACCAGATTACGAGGAGGATCGGGTGGGTCATCCTGAGGGAGGCAATAATAAATGGATATAACATTGGTAGATGCACATGGCCAGTTGGGTGCAACATTGAGGAATATGCATTTATTATGGGAGATCTAGAGACTTCAACAGATAAGAAGGGGGATGTTACAGTCCTTGTGGGAAGGTGCATTATTCCACCATCGTTGCCATGCCTCTGCCAAATCAGTGTTGGGCATGTGTTATATTATTTCCACGATTAGTCGCACGAGTGAGGGGGGTCACAGGGGGGGTGACAGCCCCCCCTGTACATTGCGCTAGGCGCAGCAGGGAGGTCACAAGGGGGCCGACATCCTCCCCCCCCTCCCTGTTCGGGGGCCAGGGTAACGCCTATTTTTGGTGGGCGGACCCGCCCATGGTTTTGTGCATGGGTTTGCACATGGTTTTGGGGCATGATGGTTTTCAGCCCATGGTATTTTGTAGATCTGGTCAAGGGAACTATGGTTATGTTCTAATCCAGGGTTAATGGATTAGGGTTTATGAATGCTTCGGCATGTATATATATATGTGTTGTAACACTAAAAGGAATATAATGAAAATCAAGCTGGTAGTCCCGATTTGGGATCCAGGGGAAAATCTGTGAATATCTGTTATATGTTTTATGCTCTCACTATTGCTTATTTTCTGTTTTTAAGATTCGTTTGCAAATAATTTCTGTACAGGTTTAAAACCTACAATCAGTGTTGTGCCACTAAGTCATAATGTGGAGGGCAACCATAGTCTAGTTCCATAGAGCCCAAGCAGTAGGGCAGTGCAAAAAAGGATGATCGATAGATTCAAATGCTTCCTTACAAAAGATACACCATGAGGGGCCGTGATAGGTGCGCTTCTACAGGTTGTCCTTGGTAGGAGCTATGTTGCGGAGGATACACCACATCTACAGAATGGATGAAGGTGGTGCTTTTAATTTCCATAGACATTGCCACTACCACATGAATTCCAAGGGCCGAGAGTTAGAATAGATATGCAGGTATCCCTCCTTGGGGGTGTATTTTCCATGAGATGCATGTTTCCAAATCAGTTCATCCTCCCCCTGTGTAATGCAAACATGTGATTCAGAAAGAGCCAGTGTATAATTATACTAGTCTT
The DNA here is from genome assembly GCA_034641835.2 of Pinus albicaulis. Classification (NCBI taxonomy): domain Eukaryota; kingdom Viridiplantae; phylum Streptophyta; class Pinopsida; order Pinales; family Pinaceae; genus Pinus; species Pinus albicaulis. The sequence continues at coordinate 498,896,320 of CM076582.1, read as the reverse complement.
TGATGGTAGTGTGCGTAGAGGCCTTAAGGAGAGTTGTTCAAATTTGGTTACAATGTTTTTTAACTTTGGAGGAATTTGATCCTGGTCTTTAATTTCACTCTCGGTCATCAAATTTATGAAATTTGTTGATAAATTAAAAAAATGCACATTCAGAAGTTATAAGGTCCCTTTAACAACATTAAACCCCACTTATGTAACATTCAAAAGGAAATCCCCTTTTCCTTTTGAACCATGATAACTCACTTTATAACCAATGTTTCGATCCTTCGGAACATGATATTATAATGCACTTTAGATAGTCCTATAAGACCTTCGGAACAATATTATAATACACATTATAATATATGTTAATCACCTTCGGCATAATATCAAAACCCTGTTGAACCCATATCAATGCACTTAACCAAAGTTTAGAACACTCTCGGCAATAATATTAAATAGTGCTTTAACCAAAGTTAAAGCCTTTCGGCCCCACATATAATCGGAATTCAAATATTAATAAGTTTCATTTCATAAAACTTCGGTCCATACCTTGGTTAATTTCCATGCAACTCACTACGCGAATACCATCGGATCTCCACAGATCACGATCGGACGGTGATTGCGTTCATCCAACCCCAAAACTCTACCACGCAAAACTTATGCGAAAAGGGTTGTTTGGCTCTGCAACATGTCAACACATAATTCGATCGCGTTCAAATGGTTTAAAACCGCTTCCGGCCCAAAGGCTATGTGAAACCAGTGGTATGGTTTCCCAGAACCACCAGCCTTCCACTTTGGGTTAAATCGTGGTTAAACACGATTTTTCTTTACTGTTCCTTCCCAACTTCAACGGATTTGTTGTTCCTTTGCAATTGTGAATTCTACGAGGATGATAGTCACTGTCCGATCTCAAAACAAAACCCTGATTCTCTTCAATCATTCTGATTCTTATACAGAGGTTAATACACTCAGACCCTCTTCGCAAGGCGGCGAAGGTCCCAGCCAGCCACCGCAGCCGTTATAGCTACCTATCAATCGAAAATCTCAAAATCATAGTCTCAATCGGCCGAATCAGATCAGTCAGAATCGGGGCCAGTCGGAATCGACTTTCCTTTCATCCTCGGAATCGGAAACTGCTCATTTTGACGCCTCTGGGATTGGGTCCTGAAGTCAGAATGGGGTGGGGTAATGCAAATTGAATAGCGTACTGGGGAATATGGGTTGGGTAATGTAAACCGGCAAGCATCATCAGAAACCTATGTTGCCGATGTTATTGAGTTGTGTGTGTGAGGTGGGTGGGGAAACCATTACCCTGACAAACCTTACTACCTTACATTATGTGTTACCACTGAATGGTAGTGACTTACTCAACGGACCTACAATGAGACAATGACCTCGAGACCTAATCTCCAGAATCATCTGCCTTGGAAAATGCCTTGGGACCCTAATCCACCTCCGCCTTAGGACTATCCTTTGAAAACTATGCCTCATACCTCACCCTTGGGACCATCCTTGGTAGCCTATGTGCATCAGCCATCCTGCCTTAACCTCCAGGCAGCTGATGACCTAACCTCTCCTTAACCTCTGATGACCGAACCTTGACTTCCTACCCCTGACATTTAAATTCATACAGAAAGAACATTAATTTAACTACATTTCGGAGAACTAAAAACTCCCATTCACACAAAGACTAATACACTCAATTTCACATAGAAAATATGAACTTGAATGGTTTCGGAGAGGTGAAACCCTCCAGGGAAATTTGCCAAGTTTACACAGATATTTAAAATTCTTCAACTTTATTAAAACTAAGAGAGAACCCTCTCAATTCAGTCTTCTATAGTCAAATCCCAAATTCCTCCTTTGCTGAGGTTACATTTGTATGTTTTTTTATAAAAATCTACCTCTACTTGAGGATCGAATACTTCAAAGTTAGACCAAATCTTAATTGCCTAATATCTCCCTAAATTCTATCAACTGAAGCTAAATATGCTGAAACAAATCTAAAGTTGTTCAATCCTCCTAAATACTAGTTTAAGCCTATCTATTACAACTGTAAATGATAGCTAAAGGTACCAACACCTTTGCTTGTAACATTTTTTTGGATTTTTGGAATAATTAATGAAGCCTTTGTCTCTAAGCCTCATGCCCCTGCATCAGACTCTTGAGGACAAAAATCTTCATGGACTCCTGTCCATGAGATTTTCTACATAACTGCCCTATTTCTGCAGCATGGTTTCTGTCATCCAAGTAGCATCTTCAATCGGTTGATTCTTCCACTTGATCAAGTATTGAAAACACTCCTGTTCCCTAGTCTTCTTAAACACTTGCTTGTCTAAGATCCTCTTTGGCTATAATGGCTTTGCCGTAGGTAACTTTTTTACCCAATCAATCTGTTCTCTGTCTTCTGGTCCTTCATCTATGCCACCATCTTCATGCCTGTACAAATCAGCAACATTGAATATTGGAGATATTCCAATATCAGAAGGTAATTCAATTTCATAGGCATTAGCAAAAAAAAATTTCAATATCCTACATGGTCCTATCTTTTTGAATTTTAATTTGTTATACTACCTCTTTAGAAATATTTATTTCCTCAAGTGTGCCAAAACCAAATCACCAACTTCAAAATTAACTTCTCTTCTACTCAAATCTGCTCTGTTCTTGTACTTGACACTGCTGTCTTATAGTTTCTGCTTTATCTGTTCACGTATTGCTTGTATCTCTTAAGCAAATTCTTCGCCATCAACACTCCTCATTTCTACTCTTCCCAAGTTCCTCAATTCAGATACTCCTCTTGGGTGCATCCCATAAACTATATGGAATGGACTCTGACCTGTACTTTTGTTAGGTGAATCATTGTATGCATATTCTGCCTGTGGTAAAATATGATCCCATTGTTTAGGATGTTCTCCTGCAAGACTTCTTAAAATATTACCCAAACTTCTGTTCACTACTTCAGTCTGCCCATCAGTCTGAGGGTGATAAGCTGAGCTGAAACTCAATTTAGTACCAAGATTATTCCACAATGTCCTCCAAAAATGACCAACAAACTTGGTATCTCTATCAGAAACAATACTTTTAGGTAACCCATGTAATCTAACAATTTCCTTGAAAAACAAATTGGCAACATGAGTAGCATCACTGGTTTTATAACATGGAATAAAATGTGACATTTTTTAAAATATGTCAAGAACAATAAAAATTTCATCATTCCCTCTCTGTGTCTTAGGCAATCCTAAAACAAAATCCATACTTACCATATCCCAAGGTGTGTTTGGAATAGGCAATGGAATGTACAAACCCGCGTTTTGACTTCTCCCCTTTGCATATTGACAAATTTTACAATTCTTCACATACTTTTCCACTTCAGATCTCATCTTTGGCAAAAAATAAAAATGACTTAGTTGCTCATAAGTCTTATCAACACCAAAATGTCCAGCAAGTTCACCACTATGCTTTTCTCTAATTAAATTTTCTCTCATGGAACAATTTGGTATGCACAACTAATTTCTTTTGAACAATAAACCCTCTTGCAAGAAATAATCTAACCACTGACTTCCGTCAATCAAAACAGGATTACAGCATGCTTCAAATGCTTCTTTGAAATCAAAATCTGTTTTATAGAGTTCTTTAAGAAAAACAAAACCTACCACTTGAAATTGACTTTCTTGAACAAGAATTATTTTTCTGCTCAAGGCATCAGCTACCTTGTTTGCTTGACCACTTATATGCTTCAAAACAAAGTTAAAAATTTGAAGGTATTCAACCCATTTTGCATGTTTTTGATTTAATTTAGGCTGCTGCATAATATACTGTAAAGCATGATTATCTGAATATAGCACAAATTCCTTACACATTAAATAATGTCTCCACTTCTTTAATGACTGTATAATTGCATAAAATTATTTGTCATAAGAAGAGTACTTCCTTCTTGTCTCATTCAACTTCTCACTGAAATATGCTACAGGCCTATCTTCCTAACTTAATACAGCCCCAATAGCTTCTCCACTGGCATCACACTTTACTTGAAATGGTTTATTAAAATCAGGCAGAACTAAAACAGGTTTTTCAGTTATCTTTTGCTTCAAAAACTGAAAAATTTCTTTCAGCTTCAACAATCCATTTTAATGGTTGTTTTTCCTTCTTTCTGGTTTCAATGATAGGTGCATTAATCTTGCTAAAATTCCTTATGAATTTTCTATAAAAACTAGCAAGTCCATGGAAACTTCTTACCTCAAAAACATTCTTTGTTGAAGGCCATTCCACAATTGCCTTTACCTTCTCTAGATCCATTTTTAATCCTTCAGCAGAAACAATGAAACCTAGATATACCAATTCTTCTTTCATGAGTGAACATTTCTTTAATTTTATCAGTAATTTCTCTTGATGCAATTTCCTTAAGACATAATGAAGATGTCTCCGGTGTTCTTCTTTTGTTTTGTTGTAAATTAATATATCATCTAGATATACTATTGCAAATTTACCAATAAATTCCTTTAGTACTTCATTCATGAGTCTCATAAAGGTGCTAGGTGCATTTGATAACCAAAAAGGCATTACCATCCATTCATACAACCCCTCATTTGTTTTAAAGGCTCTTTTCCATTCATCACCTTCCCTTATCCTAATCTGATAATACCCACTTTTCAAATCTAATTTTGAAAAATATCTTGCTCCACTCAAACAGTCGATCAAATCTTCAATTCTAGGCAAAGGAAATCTATACCTGATTGTTATTTTGTTGATTTCTCTTGAATCAGTGCACATTCTCCAACCTCCATCTTTTTTTGGACTCAACACTGTAGGTACTGCACAAGGACTCAAGCTTTCTCTGATCAAACCTTTGTCAACCAATTACTGCACTTGTTTTCTGATTTCTTCATTTTCTGTACGAGTCACTCTGTAAGCTGCTTTGTTTGGCAGATTTGATCCTGGAATCAAATCTATCTGATTGATGATTCTTCTTACAGGTGGTAATTCATCAGGAAAATCATCCACAATAATATCACAATAACTTTCCAACATTTCTTGAATTTCAATTGGCAAATCAGAAATTTTAGTAGAAGTAAATACTACCTTAGGTTTGCAAACTAAAGAAAAATTTACCTCATCATATTCAATCTGCTGCAAGTATTCTTTTCCACTCAACAATAAAGTCTTTGGATTAGAATTTTTTCTTGATGCATCTCCTTCTTCCATAGGTAACAATATTTGATTCATACCATCCTTGAAAAAATTGTAAGTGTTTCTCTTACCATCATGAACTGCTACTCTGTCATACTGCCAAGGTCTACCCAGCAATATGTGACACACATCCATAGGCATCACATCACACATGATTTTATCTTTGTAGCTCCCCATTTGCAATTCTATTTCACATTGTTCCTTCACTATCAGCTGATGTCCCTTATGAAGCAATGACACCTTGTAGGGTGTTGGATGTTCCCTTGTGTTCAATTTCAACTTCTCTATCACCTCTGTAGATACCAAATTATCTGTGCTGCCACTATCAATGACTAATTGACAACATTTCCCTTGAACTTTGCACACACTTCTGAACAAAGTCTTTCTCTGTGCTGGCTCAGCAACCTCCTTTGTTTGTTTCAACAAAACCTTGTTAACCACCAAAGATTCTCCTTTCTCTAGCATAATCTCTCTCTCTCTCTCTTTTAGGAAACTTTCCTGTTTCTTCTCTAGTTGGAGCAACAATTGCATTTCTCTGACTTGTACCCACATTCTCTTTCTCTGGGCATTCATATGCTCTATGTCCCAATTTGTTACATCTGTAACATCTCACTTCTCTTCCTCTGCTTCTGCCTTCTCTTCCTCTATAGGAAATCCTTATGCCACTTGCATCACCTTCTGTGGGTGCATGTTGAAGTAGGCTGCTGCTAGCTCCATCTCTTAGTGTTGTAGATCTTCCTCTACCACCTTGAATTCCCTTTCCTTGGAAAGTACCTCTTCCTTTGGAAGATTGCTTTCTTAGGAGTTTTTCTTCAGCTTTTAAGGCCATATGGTAAGCCTCTTCTACTATCTTAGGAGACAATATACTTATCTCATCTTGAATCTCCATTCTGAGACCATTTATGTACTTGGAAATCTTCTCTGTTGTGTCTTGGATTTGTTCTGCTCTTATGCTCACCTTGTAAAATTCTTTTGTGTATTCTTTCACTGTCATTAATGTTTGTCTAAGATTATGCATTTGTCTAAATAAAGAAAGCTGATAATCACTCGGCAAAAACTTACCTCTCAGCTTTGCCACCATTCTGTTCCAATTCTTGATTGGTTGTTTACCAACTCTCCTTCTCTCTCCTTGCACTCCATCCCACCAAAGTGCTGCATGTCATTTCAACCTTGTGACAACAAATTTAACTCTCTTTTCTTCACCCATCTCTTCATAATCAAAGAATTTATTTATCACATTGATCCAGTCTATCAACTCTTCTAGATTCAATCCTCCTGCAAAAGCCGATACTTCAAGCCTAGGCCTAGATGTAGAGCCTAAAACTGATTTACAGAATCTCATATCAGGGGTAAGCTCAATATTCTCTTCTTCTTCTTCAGCTTCAGGTTCACTGACATCTTCATGATCTCTCGGGTGTCCTACTTCAATTGCTTCCAATCTGGCTTGAATCTGTTGCATAGTCTCCAGTACTTCTGCATTTGCAACTGGCCTACCTCTTCTTCTACCAGTAGCACCTCTACCAATTCTGACAGCCATATTGGATTTCTTCTTCTGACTTTTAGAATCCTATTCAATATATGAAAAATGCTCTAAAGATGGCTCTGATACCACAAATGATGGTAGTGTGGGTACAGGCCTTAAGGAGAGTTATTCAAATTTGGTTACAATGTTTTCTAACTCTAGAGGAAATTGATCCTGGTCTTTACTTTCACTCTCGGTCATTAAATTTATGAAATTTGTTGATAAATTAAAAAAATGCACATTCAAAATTTATAAGGTCCCTTTAACAACATTAAACCCCACTTATGTAACATTCGAAAGCAAATCCCCTTTTCTTTTTGAACCATGATAACTCACTTTATAACCAATGTTTCAATCCTTCGGAACATGACATTATAATGCACTTTAGACAGTCTTATAAGACCTTCAGAACAATATTATAATACACATTATAATATATGTTAATGACCTTTGGCATAATATCAAAACCCTGTTGAACCCATATCAATGCACTTAACCAAAGTTTAGAACCCTCTCGGCAATAATATTAAACAGTGCTTTAGCCAAAGTTAAAGCCTTTCGGCCCCACATATAATTAGACTTCAAATATTAATAAGTTTCAATTCATAAAACTTCGGTCCATACCTTGGTTAATTTCCACGCAATTCACTATGCGAATAATATCGGATCTCCACGGATCACGATCAGACGATGACTGCATTCATCTGACCCCTGAACTCTACCACACAAAACTTACGCGAAAAGGGTTGTTTGGCTCTGCAACGTGTCAACACATAATTCGATCGCGTTCAAATGGTTTAAAACCACTTTCGGCCCAAAGGATGTGCGAAACCAATGGTATGGCTTCCCAAAACCACCAGCCTTCCACTTTGGGTTAAATCGTGGTTAAGCACGATTTTTGTTTGCTGTTCCTTCCCAACTTCAACAGATTTTTTGTTCCTTTGCAACTGCGAATTCTACGAGGATGATAGTCACTGTTCGATCTCAAAGCAAAACCCCGATTATCTTCAATCATTCCGATTCTTATACAGAGGTTAATACACTCATATCATCTTCGCACAACTTTAATCTACATTTAAATTCATACACAGAGAACATGAATTTAACTACATTTCGGAGAACTAAAATCTCCCATTCATACAGAGACTAATACACTCAATTTCACACAGAATATATGAACTCGAATGGTTTTGGAGAGGTGAAATCCTCTGGAGAAATTTTCCAAGTTTACACAGATATTTAAAATTTTGCAACTTTATTAAAACTGAGGGAGAACCCTCTCAATCCAGTCTTCTACAGTCAAATCCCAAATTCCTCCTCTGCTAAGGTTACATTTATATGTTTTTTTATAACAATCGACCTCTACTTGAGGATCAAATACTTCAAATTTAGACCAAATATTAATTTCCTAATATCTTTCTAAATTCTATCAACTGAAGCTAAATATGCTAAAACAAATCTAAAGCTATTCAATCCTCCTTAATACAAGTTTAAGCCTATCTATTACAACTGTAAATGACAGCTAAAGGTACCAACACCTTTTCTTGTAACATTTTTTTTGGATTTTTGGAATAATTAATGAAGCCTTTGTCTCTAAGCCTCTTGCCCCTGCATCATTCTTCATGCCATTGCGTAGGTAACCCAAGTTGATTAGCAGTCTTCCAACCTTAACCAAATAGAGTAGTGTATGTCGGTTTGCAATCTAGTTTATGGAGGTGATTATAGAAAGCGGGATGTGTTCAATGAGCTCTGGTGGAAGATGATGGGCTCCGCCACAACCCACCCATGGATCCAGTCCATTACAGGCTGAGGTACCCAAGTTGATATACCATGAGAGTCCATCCCTTATATATGCAAGAGAGTTGATGGCACCCTTCTAGACTATTGAAATGTGGCAATATTTCCAATTGGGTCTATGAATCCAATCCATGGTCGAATTTGGTCTGATGTATTTATGGGTGACCACTTATGTCCATAAGTTTTTGGATGTCATGATCTGCCAACCCATCTTAGCAGCTAGGGCTTTTGCAAATGTATCCAAGTCTTTGATGCCCCATCCTCCCCATTTCTTAGGTAAAGTGATGTTGTCCCATTTGATCCATGCAAATATATGGCTCTCTTTCTTCCCCATCCATAGGAATCTATGACAGATCTGTTGGATCTTATTGAAAATTCCTTTCAAAATCCAGGCTAAAGATATCCAATACATAGGAGTGGCGGCCAAGACCGAATTGATGAGAGTCAGTCTGCCTGCCCAAGAGAGCCAATGGTGGTGCCATATGGATATCCTATTTTCTAGCTTGGATATAAGCCATGAACAATCAAAATTATGATAGGAAAGTGGTTTTAATAAAAAACCCAGGTACTTGAGACCCCCCCCATAAATCCAGGATAATGAAAGGAAAAAAATGAGAGTCTAGTACCTATTCCTCTTGAGTAAAGCTAATGATGGATAGAGTTGATTCCTGGTAATTTCATGTCATTCCAGTCGCCAGGTTGAATGAGGATAAAATAGAAGAGAAAGTATTAATATCCCCCATCGATCCATTGATAAATATGAGCACATCATCAATAAAGAGCAGGTGAGTGAGAGAGCATCCCTCTGCAATGCGGATACCCATAAGTCTGCTTGTCCGATGCTCATGGGAGATCAGCCTGCTTAGTGCTTCCATAATGATCATAAAAAGAAGAGGTGAGAGTGGGCACCCCTGTCTAAGCCCTCTCTCAGAGTAAAAAAATGGTGATGCAGACCCATTGATAAGAACATTGAAGGATATGATAGTGATGCAACATATAATCCATTTGATAAATTAGATGGGGAACCCATATGAGTCAGGAGGATGTGAATGTAAAGCAAGTTGGAGTGATCGAATGCCTTTTATAAGTCAATCTTGAGGATTATGCCTTTGAGGTGCTTAATTTGAATGGATTGCAGGGCTTCTTGGGCCATGCCAATGGCCTCATGAATCTGACGGTGGTGAAGGAAAGAAAATTGTTCCGGTGAAATGTTGGTAGAGAGTATGGCCTTGAGTCGGTTGGCTATTATCTTAGCAATGATATTATACATGAAATTACATAATGATATGGGGCGATAATCAACAAAAGTAATGGGGGAGTTGGATTTAGGAATAAGAGAAATAAAAGTGGAATTGAAAGCATCATATAATCTGTCGGTCTGTCTACAACGTTCCACCACCTTGAGAATGTCTTGACCCAGTGTATCAAAGAAAGAAAGGTAGAATTCAATTGGCCACCCATCTGGCCCCGGGCACTTATCCTTTTGAAACCATTTGAGTGTGTCCTGAAGTTCTGCCATCGTGATAGGGTCAGTCAAGGATGCTTCCTCATCTTGTCCCACAAATCTAGGAAACAAACCTGCCACCTTGATTATCTTTGGGAGTGAATAAATCTAGGGAGCTTTATAGAGATTCTTGAAGTGTGTGACCCCCATGTTAGCCAATTGTTGAAAGGTCTGGGCCTAATTCCCAACATCATCTTCCAACTTCTAAATCGTATTGATCACCCCTCTTCCATTTTCAAATTGGTGGAAAAACTTGGTATTCTCATCACTATCTTGCAACCATATAGCCTTACTCTGTAGCCTCCATGTATCTTCACGTTATTTTAAAATATTGGTATGCTCGGACTCTAATTGAATGATACAGGCTTTGGACTCATCTGAAGTATACCCTTGATCCACCGAGTCATTAATGGACTCCAACTCAAATTCAATGGCTTTGAAATGCTGATCATCCTTGGTGTGTTTTTCCTTTTCCCATGTAGAAGTGAGCCTCTTTACTTCCTTCATCTTGTATGCAAAAGCAACGGAGGGCTCGAGTTCAGGGGGATCCAGATGGGATGCCTAGTAATGAGTAAAGAGATCAGTATATGAAGTATGATTGAGCCAAGTCGCATTGAATTTGAAGGGGGAACAGGGCTTGTGAGAAGCACCAGCAAGTTATAAATAAATGGTGGAGTGATCAGAAATCTCGCCTGATCCGACCCATTGTCTATAGACAGGGGTGTGTTCCACAATAGAATCGTGAATTAGGAACTGGTCCAATCGTCTAGCTAATGAGGCCAATCCAACTCTTTGATTATGCCAAGTTGGTTGTATCCTAGGAATAGATATATCAACCAGTCAATGATCTTCAATAAGAGCCCGAATGGGGTTGGACAAGGGATTTATCTGAGCGTAGTGTCTCCAGGATTCTGCCTGTCCAAGCGAGAATTTCAAATCACCTCCCAGAATGAGTTTCTCAGCATCCAGGATGGAGAGACTGAGTAGGTGTTCCTAAAATCTGATACAGTCTGTGAAAGGCCCGTATATGTTAATGATGTGAAAAGAACTACCAAAATTGGTCGATATGATGTACGCACCAATGAATCCTTCACCTTTCCAGAGATTTCGGATCGAGATAGACTTGGGGTTGACACCTAGCGTTATGCCACCAGATCGGCCTTGTGCATCCAAGGCATGGAAATACCAATCGAGATGAATAGAATGGAGTGCCTAAGTAACCATCTTCGCTGAGCCAAGGTATCTCTTGTAAAAAAATCACATCTACCGGGGTAGTATCAAATAATATCCTAAGGGAAAAAATTTTGGAAGAGCTTGCCATGCCGCGATAATTGAAGGACAGGATATTCATTGAGAAACCTCAGGGAGGGTTTTCTTTGCTCTAAGAACCTGATCAAGAGTAAGTTGGCATCTATTCTCCACTTCCCCTCCAGTCTAAATGATGGATTTTGAGATGAATGAGTGGCTTCCACGAGATGTTTTCGAGGGTCTAGGGGCTGGGATGATGTCCAGACCCCTGATAGATGAATTCGATAACCTGGATAAAGACCTGAGAAAATAAGAGTGACTACTCCTGGATTCTGATGATGACTCTGCAATAGAGGAGTGGATTGACAGGGTCAAGAGAGTCGAAGGGGTCTCAAAAATGGGGGGGGGGGGGGCAGATGACTGAGGGAATCATCGAATCAATAGAGGATATGTGAAAAGTGGAAACCTCAACAGATGTTTCCAAAGGAAAATATGATGCAAAGGGAATAGATAGAGAAATACCCGAAGAGTGAAGTGTCATGGCTACCTTAGATTGGGTGATGTGCAGGGATGGAGGTCGTGGAGTGTTAGATGCAGGTCCAGTAGCCTATTCTTTTGATTTTTGCACCTGTCCACGAGGAGGTGGCTTTTGGGAAGAAGTTAAAGGAGAGGGGATCGCCTCGAAGATAAGCTCTGATGATATGATGAGAGCTTCCCACTTCTGAAGTAGTGGGTATTACTTGTAAATATGTCCCATTGCATGACATCTACGACATCAAAAAGGTATGCCCTCATAATCCAGTGGCTGCGTCTTGCAGAACTGCTTCCATCTGAGGACGGTTGATTCTTCAAGCCCCTTCCTTGTGTCCAAGTGATTCAATATGTGAGCCATTTTCATGACCCCAGTGGCAGTGAAAGATTTATCATAATCTAGGAAAGTTCCAAGTGCATTCCAAATATGCACGAAAGTATCCTCTGACCATAAATGTAGTGGGAGTCCAGGAAGGCGAACCCAGATAGGGCTAGCTCCTAAGTGTTCCCGTTTTGGATCAAATAATTCAGAAGCACTCGGCCCTGTTCAATATGCCAACATCGAGTGAGTACCCAAAAAAGGTGTTCCTGTCGCTGGAAGCTAAGGTAAAACCATTGGCGAGGAAGAATGATGACCAAGGGCAGAGGCTCAAGAGATTGACCCCAAATCTCCATAGTCCATAGAGGGATCCTCGCCAAATTGTATTTGCGACACCTCACATGTCCAACCAATACACGATCTGCAGTGTCCAATACCTCACCCATCTTGAAATTGTCTCCAAAATATAGATCGATGCCCTTATTTCAGCCTTGATGCACCTGTTCCACCTGAGTCCCCTCGAGTGTCCAGCTTGAGAGGGAGGATCAGGTTTGGCCTCTATAACTAGATCCTCAGAAGGCCCTGCTTCATGTAGTGGTGGTGTCGCTAATTCAGATCCGGAAAAAAGCCTCGATGAAGGTGGACACAAGGCTGATCACGACAGATCGCAGGGAAAGATACCTCTGAAGGGACATCTGCAGTTACCGTGGGAAGAGTAACCGAGGGATCAGGTTTTAAGGTACCAACACCTAGGGGGAGGATGCAAACTACTGAAGACAGGTGGTAATGAACTGGATATATTTCAAGGATAATGGGAGCTGGGGTGCCAAAGAGGTCTCAGAGAAGGGCGGAATGTGCTCAAAAAATTTAGAAGCAGGAGATTCTAAGGGTAGAGGGTATTCAAGACTTGGAGAACTGAAAAAAAAGAGGTGTGGCCATGTGGAAAACCTAGGTCCACATGTCAGAGGAGATAGGGAGTCATGTGCCAATGAAACAATAGATGGAGAGATGTGCAGTGAAGATGTGGTCCAGATCAACACTCACTCCAAAGGATCTAGTGTGTAGTCGACAATATCTTCTTCCATGGAAGTCGTTAGGGTAGAAGGCAGCAGAGGTAATGGAGAGATCGCAACAACATCCAAACAGGCGTGGTTACGGTGCGATGACCGCAGCTCAACAGAATGGGAGGAGGCACAGCTGCAACATATATGATGAGATCAGACTTAAATGTATGAAGTCAGAGAAGGGCGCCAAATAGACCACGCAACTGAAGAATACTATAGAGCACACCTCGACTCCATCATTCCTCACTTGTCGCTTTCAAGATATGCAAGGATCTTATCGTATGGTCACCTGTTATCCATTTAAATAACTTCAATACCGATCCAATTAAAAAATCAATATTTGTGGAATAAGTTTTAAACTAAAACAAAACAATATTTGTGAAATAAATTTTAAACTTGCCTGAACTATATAAATTTTCAAAAAATATATTCAATATCATTGTGTAAAAGAACTAAATTTTAGATAAATTAAAAAAAAAAGTAATTGTCAAAATAAATAAATAAATAAATAAATATATATATATATATATATATATATATATATATATATAGAAAAACAAGAACAAACTACCTACCTGAAAAATTTTCATATATTTAAGAGTCTCATCAAACATGTCTACTATGTTCATGTTTGTTTGTTGTATTGAGTCCAAAAGTGAAATTTATAATTATTAATAAACTACACATTGTAATGACAATGAGCTCACAGCATAACACATTCAGAATATTAAGTTCCAATTTTCTTATTTTTCCATATTTAGTATAAGCTATTGGTTAAATTATTCCTCTTCTTCACACATGGAAATACGCTATTATAGAAATGACTTGTATCTGTGAGAAAATACTTAAAAGAAACACCATATATTATGACATTGATAGCTTAGTTTCCTAAAACAAAAATATTTCTCTCAAGCAAATAATTAGACCTTTTAGTCGAAGATTAAAAATCTAATTGTATAAATATCCAAACATAAACATAACAAAATGAATTCATCTAAGCATCCAAATGTATAAAATTTAAAATTTCTTTCCCCATTAATTCAAAAAATCATATAACAAAATGCAAAAAATCAACAAAAAAAATTATATAGTAGAATTACTTTGATATTGACAGTTAAAGAAAGTCTGAGTTGTAACACGGTTAGAATTCTCTTTCAGAGATTAATGTGTTGGAAAATTTTCCTACAAATACACTAAAATTTTGTGTGGGAAATTATTTTCCAACAAATACGCTAAATTGTGTAGGAAATTCATGAAAAACTTATGTGAGAAAAAACTAGAGGAGAACCTGAGTAGGTGAAATTTTGTGTAGGATCTGGTCCTTGGGGTGGCAATGGCCTCGGCTTTGAAGTGTACCGTATTCACGAACCAGGATTCATTTCTTCAAATGGTCGGGGATTTGACGTGAGGGCAAGGGATCAATACTCACACACAAAACAAAGATTTGGGAAATATTTGTGTCAAAAGTGAACTATTCCTAGACGTTAGTTAATGGTAAATGAGAGGCCCTACTTGTATTTGAGAAATTCTGTGTTTTGAATAACCATAGTCTACAAGTGGAAATCAACCATAAAATCTAGAAATATCACGTATTGTTCATCACTTTCTTCAACTTTTTTTTTTTCTTCTGGTTACCCTAGTTTATTCATCCTAGGTTCCACCAGCCTGGACATCGTTGAAGTCATCATGGAGAGCTTGTCCTCATTTTCTCTGTGACGACGTTCCATCTACCTTGGATTCATCTACATTAAGAGTCTTTATGATAATGAAAAGTGACCCGTTTCAACAAAATCTGTTTGCAGATTCCGAGTATGACAAAGATGAAGGCGTTTATATATATATATATATATATATATGTAAAAATTTGAAACTTGCCATTTTTTTATATACCCGTCATCAAAATTTTTTAAAATTATTAGCTAGGGGGATTACATGTTTATTTTGAAATAAACAAGATTTGACGGCTAAAAAATGGAAAAACGTGCATACAGGGGTCAATTTTAAAGCATGATTTATACTGCTATATGATTTCCTACACTGGATGCATTTGTTTTCGTGTAGATATTGATTTCTAATCCTATTTGATTGCTTGCACTAGATGCATTGATTTTAGTGTAGTCAATGATTTCTAATGATATTTGATCATTTGCATTAGATGCATTGATTTTAGTGTAGATGTTGATTTCTAATCATATTTGACTGTTTGTACTACATGCATTGATTTCAGTGTAGATGTTAATTTATGATTTGATGCAACTAGATGTATGATATACATTAATTTCAAAGTAATTAAATTATTAATGTGCGTTGATTTTAGTGTAAGCACATCTTAGCCCCCTCCATATCTCTATCTCCCAATGTCTCTCCTGCTTTATCTCTTTATCTCACCCCCTAAACATACACACACAATCTCCATATCTATCTATCTCTCTGTCTCTCCCTCTCTTTGCCATTCCCTCGCTCTCTCTTTCCCTTTTCTCTCTCTAACACTTCTCTCTCCATATCTATGTATCTCTCTCTCTCTAAGACATCTATTTACATATCTATATCTCCTCCTCCCTCCCTGTCTTTGCCTCTCTCCTCTTCCCTCTCTACCTCGTCTATCTATATCTCTATCTCACCCCAAAACATAAAATCTCTCTCCTAGTGTATATCTCTATCTCACCCCCAAAAGATAAAAAACTCTCTCTCAGTTTACGGACATAAACATTATTCATCCATCACCTGAATTGAGGTGAAATTTGTTACAGTAATTCAACAATAAATAAAATACTTGAATTTTCATCCTCTAAATAAAATGTTCACTTACCGTAAATGTCTTCTTCTTAAAACTATAAACTATTTGTGATTGACTACATTGTTATTATTCCCATTTTCCATCATTCAACATTGTTAATAAATTTGCATTCAAACATGGTAACAAAAAATAACTAATAGGTGTGACAATAAGAATAATATAATAAAATAGTTTTAGATTGATGGCAACCAAGATTGTGTGTAATTCACTATATTCTTATTATTCACATTTTCTATCATTCAACATAGTTACATTGTCACTTTGCATTTAAAAATTTTTATTTCATCATTTTTCGTCATTAAAGTTACTAAAAGTCTCTCTCATTTCAACAAACTAAGGTAAATAAGCAAAGTTAAAGCTAAATTTGACCAAATTAATCTTAGACATATTTAGCATATTTCAAATGATCAAAATAAATATATGTTCAACAAATTTAGTGTCACCGCACACACACAATTGAAACCAACCTAAATCCATCTTTACCCTGAATCTATCAAAGGCCGAGGATCAAATATCTCGAGGTGCAAACATTTCCTCAAATTTTGCACTCCAAAAAGAGGTTTGCACCTCCAGATATTTGATCCCTCTAGAGGCTTGATAGATCTGGGGTTAAGATGTATCTAGGCTTGTTTAATTATTATCAAGTAAAATTTTAAGGATTTATTGTTGAGGAAATATTTTAGTAGTATTCATAATATTTGTTTTAAAATAGTTAGGTTTTTTCTATTTTATAATTAAATTGATTAATTAATAACATATGATATAAATATGTGTTATATGGAAATGGGTTACAATTTTTTTTTCCTATGGGATTAGTAAGTCATAACCCCATAATATTGTAATAAAGTCTATTTACAAATTAAGAATCTCCATGGGAAAATGAGACAGATCTCCATAATTGAGAATTTTGTTAATTCTTTTTAAATGTAATTGTGTTTAACTCATATATTAATTCTTTCTATAATTAATAACAATTATAATTTAAAATAAAGTTATAATTTAGTTAATTTTAATGGTTTTTAAAATATTTGCAATGTGAGATGTATCATGAAGTAGATGTTTTAACTCATATGATTGTGCTAGTAATCATATAATTTGTCAATAAAGTGTAAAATAATGCTTCCACAATTTTATTTTAATTATCAATAACTATTTCGTGGATAATAGGGATTTAACTATAGAGATTTAACATCCACAAAAAATCTAGAATATTCTTAATAATAGTAACATATTAAAGGTTGAGATTTATTTCAAAACTAATCACATTTTTTTTTCATTTTTAATTAAATTTATCAACTTTAAAAAATGGTGGACCTAGATTTGGCTAATTAATATAACTCGGTTGAAGTGGGCTAGGCTCGTGGGAAATTGCTTTAGGATCACAATCAAAATAGTCCACACAATATTCTAGAATATTATTAGTAGTAATCATAAGCAAAAGGATGAGATTTATTTCAAAAGTAGTTATTCCATTTTATTCCTTTTAATTAAATTGATTAAATTTAAAAATATCAACCCATCTAGTCACTCCAAACAATGAATGTCAAATCTCCATTATAAAGTGGGATAATTCTCTATGGTTAAAAAATTTGTTATTTATTAACTCATATATTAATTCTTCTTTTTTCCAAGGAAAATTAGGGAGATCCACCTGAAGGGATCACATCCCCTAATACCTAGGGCAAGGTACTTTAGCAATGGGAACTGATCTATTGAGCTAACCCTTAAAGATTTTACAAAATCACTCTATTCGAGGGCATCAACATATCAACTTAGGAGATAACAACTATTCCATACAACCACCCAAAATAAACTCAATTGATCATATATTAATTATTTTTATAATTAATAATAATAACAGTAACTTTAAATGTCAAAAGATCTTAGCTAGAGTGATTTGGTGAGAGAGATATATATATATATATATATATATATATATATATATATATATATATATATATATATATATGAGTGAGTTCAAGTATCCAAAAACATGTTGCGACTTGCCCATTTGTGGCATTTATGAAATAGTTGTATCAGTGTAAAGTGGTTGGGAATCTTTATAAATTTATAATTTAGTTAACTTAAAAAAAAATTAACCTTAGGCAATGTGAGATGTATCATGAAATAAGTATTTTGATGATTATAATGGATTGAAGTGGATAGATGTTTACCAACCATTTAATTTATATGGTTTCCTTTGTTTTTATTAAATTAAAATGTTGTGGATGCCTTACCTGTCTATCCCTTAACTAGAGATTATATTATTCTTGGTCACAATTAACCTCCTATCATATATAATACCAAAAAAGTTACCAGTTTCTCCATTCGTACAAAAAATAATGATAATTTACTTTTCAATTTATATAAAATTTAGGCGGGACAAGAGGGGGTGGGATTTGGTTCAATCCCAATGCAATAGCTGAAGCAAATTTTTCATGGGGCTTAGGAAGAAGGTTGAATAACCAAGTAGAAATGTCTGGTCTCCTGCAGGGAATATATATTGCTAAGGGCGTGGAAGATAAAATCATTTTCGGGGTTTCCCTAATAACAATCCAATATTTGAATTCAGAAAAACTCCCAAAACATAATTCTCTTTCTATAATCCTCTAGAGAATCAGGAGTTTGATGACAACCTTCCATTGTATGGACTCATTCCATATCCTTAGAATCAATAATTCAGAAGAAGATGAGATGGAAAATGTGGCATGCTTAATGGAAGAAACTAAGCTAAGGATCAATAAGCTCAAAACCAAATGTTTGATTCCCTAAGTAATCAAAGGACTTCAAAATATAAGGTTAGGTGCAAATATTCTTGGAATTGGGACATAACGGATTGCAATATTTTCAATCCTCTCACCCTTATTAAGCCTTCCATCCAAATAAATTCCACATTGAATAATGATGGCCTAATTTCTCATTCAAACGTATGGGAGGTTAAATGTTGGCACAAATTATATCCAATACGCGTCTTATTATGGTTACTCTCATCATGCTCGTTCAATATCACCTGACTCGCATGCTCGAAACATAAATTTTTTTCTTCTCAAGCATTGGAATCATACTTCAGGAAGTATAATGAGGAAAATTCTGGATTGAAGCATAGAGAAATTTATTTCTATGATGATGAAATTTGTGTGTTCTAACAAGGATGATAGAGTTAAATTAGGAAGGGACCTCTCCTCCAGGACATATGATTTCCTGCTCCCTCTTCCTAGAGTTAGAAAATTCGGTCTTGTTTCATCCTCAATTCTCAACTGTGGCATTATGGCAGTTTCTCTAGTGGTAGCTCTGCGAAGAGATCCAATTTTGTCTTCAACTCCTCTTCTGGTTTATGTCAGAGTGGGAAAAGCACTCTTATTTGTGGGAATTTTGGCGCTTAGGGCTTTTTGGTTAAGAGGAAAATCATTCAAACCTGAGGAAGTCAGGCCCCTTTCCCCTTAGGACATTGCATTTCTCTCACAATGAAGGTACCACTTTTTTCTTTTTTTCTAGCTCAGTAATTTACCAAATTTTGGGTCAAGGTAACAACTCCTGAATTTGGCTTCGACATTGGGCATATGATTGATTTTGGGAATGTGATAAAGATAATTAAGGTTAAGCTTGTGAGATGGATTTCTGCATTTGGAAATTGCGTCAGTTTGGTTCGTGTTTGCCCTTTAAACCACTCGACAAATCGTCTCCCCTTCCTAGTCCCAAATTGTGAAGGCATTAACAGAATTTTGACTCCACTACCGCCTCACTCCCTCTAGGGTTTAGCCGATAGTTTGCCAAAATCAATGAACAACGCCTCTGATTCAGAAACCTCTTCAGATGATAGTCCTTGCTAGCATTGTTTATCCTATCATGAAGCTCTCCACTAGGATGATTACGAGTTGCAAGTAAGTAAAGTTCTTCCAAATGTCTCACTCCCAAATTGACCTTACAGACAAGTTGTTGTTCCTTCAATTTCAGTTCTCTCGACTGGTTGATGAAGTTGATGCCCTGAGGAGTATGTTAATGGACCTAACACTGAGTAAGGATGCTCAAGAAGGCTTGGCCAATATTCAGGAGGATACTAGAAAGTGTGAGATCGGCCTCAATAGGCTAAACACTGATAGTGAATGATATTTTTTTCTAGCCCTTAAAAGAAAACTTTTGTATCTTTGTATGCATGATGAGGAAAGGTTGTTATGAAAATTCCTATGTTTTGTAATCATGATGATATGATAAGTCTTTGTCCTGGTCACACTGTTATCATGAGTTTTATGGTTTAATTTTTAATCTTGTAGTTGTATCAAGTGTCAACTTTTCATCGGTCTTTGAGTATATAGGAAATTAAGGCTAGTGTTGTTTGGGATATACCCAGATTGATGTGAACTTTGAAAATGTAACCCTCATGTATTTTGCTATGAATGTGCACAAATTTAACTCAACTCTACTCATTTTTGTTTAAGAAAATTATGGCTAGAAAAAATGGGGTTAATCACCTCCTTATAATACCTTAGCTTCCTTTTTCCCTCTAACTCCTTATTATCCCATAACTTATCCTTAAATTTGGAAGTAATTATACTTTTAATATTATTTTTATTCTTATTCTCCAAAATGATCTCCTCCTTTATCCCCTAATGGTCAAGCCAAGACACGACATCCTTCTGCCAACCTCGCTATAGTCGAAGGTGGGGGCTTTGGCTAGAGTTAGAAGCAATTTTGGGGAAACTCTTAGCTTCCATGTTGTAAATCTTCTTTTTATACATCAGATACTTAAACGCAGTCATGCTTTCAATATGAGAAAGAGTAGCTTCAATCAAGAAGATATGGTAAGCTAGATTTAATAAATATTTTGAAGATTAAATTTATTATTTCAAATATTAGAAAGTTTATGAAAAAATATTATGCTTTCAATATGAGAAAGAGTAGTTTCAATCAAGAAAATATGGTAAGGTAGATTTAATAAATATTTTGAAGATTAAATTTATTATTTCAAATATTAGTTAGTTCATGAAAAAATATTTTCTATTTCTCTATCCCTATCCTGAGGATGAGCCACACTTGATGGCTCTAAACATATACCATAAAAACTTAATGTAAGTAATCCAAAAATACTAAAACAAAATTTATTATTAATATAATTTAATTAATGTAATACATTACACTTTACTATAGTTAAGTTCAATTTAATAACTTTTTTTTTTAAGAGATATTCTACATTTTTCAATAAAATGATAACTAATGAATTTATTCACAATATTTAAAAAAATTGCTAAAATAAAAATTAAAACAAATAAAAAAAAAACATATAGAAAATTTTAAATTAAATATTTTTTAAAAAAATAAATTTTAAATTTAAATAAATAATTATTTCTACGAAAGAACTAAATTAAATTAAATCATAAATTGTGAAATAAATTTTAAGTTTATTTATGATGTATATTTTCTATTTTATCACTTTCAACAAAGTAAATACTCAAAAAGTCAAAACAAAATCAAATTTGTTTTAAGAATTGAAGTATCCACTAGAATCTCCATGATCAAAATATTTGTTAAATAATTCAACCATAGTGCCGTGAAATCTTTACCATCCACTCTCAAATAAATTTTTTATTTATACATATTTTCACTTAAATGGTAATTAAGATAAATAAATATTAATCCGTGCATAAATGGTAATGAAGATGAATAAATATTAAACTCGCATCACTAAATTACCAGACTTATATATAAATTTCCTCCATGTTATAATATATTGTAGACCTTTTATGACAGGTTACAATTATCGATAAATTAACCGTCTTAACATATATTTTTGACCCTTTCGTGAAAAGATATAATTATTAAAAAATTAACCATTCCAGAAGAAGAAGACGACTCTTTGACTTTAAGGTTTACTCATGAAATAGTCACGTTAAAGTCGGCGGAAAAATTATGTTACGTCCTCTCATAGATGAGTCATTTACTATTACTAAAAAGTTACAAAAAAATATTGTAGCTATATGAAGAATTTAAAATTTTGATATTTGTAAAAGTTAAATTTTAATAAATACAGGTGACTTATATATATATATATATATATATATATATATATATATATATAAAAGATGGGGTGATTTATTACGAGGAAGTTGTTGCCGTTTTATCTGGTCAATGGACTAAGGGGTGTGGCATTGCACTTTGGAGAATATTTTAATGGTAACATGTTGTGGGGGTGTTTCAGCAAGATGGTTATTATTATGGTCATTTTAAAATGATAATGGTATTGGAATTAAGTTGGTTGGCATTTGGTATATGTGATAATCAATGTTTTATTGGTGTGATAGTAATGAGAGTTATTATATCTCTCATAGTGTTTACTTTTACAATAATATGTAAGGCCATTTTTTTTTATAGAGAGAGTCTTATTGGTGTTAGTGAGGTTTGAGTGAGGTTTGAGAACACAATTACTGATGTAGTTTTGTTTGACAAGACATCCATCTTAATTCTATTTTATTTAATGGTTAGAAAGTTGTCTCCAAAGACAATATTTCCACTTATATAAGAAGTTTTTCATTACTATGCTATAAAAATTTGGAATTACATAATGCGGTTTTGTAATTCATAATTGTTTCTTTTCTTTTCTTTTTTCTTTCTCTTGCATGTTAGTTAGTACTTGGTCTACACAAAGGCTTGATTTTACTACTTTTCTTATGTCTCTTTTCTCCACTAGGTTTTTTCTTCTTATCCTTCCCCCTTGTTCTTGTTAATTATTGCTTTCCTTTATGACTTCCTCCTTTCTACCTCCTTTCTAGCTGACTACACACTCATAGTGCCAACTCAACGTGGTCTTTTGAACTTCCACTTGCATGGTCCCCTATTGTTCCACACAATGATTTTCCATGCTCAGTCACAACAACACCTTTTTCAACTACACCTTTGACTTTCTTGGCCTAAAAACATGTCTTTCATGATCAAAGCCTTGTGTTTGTCACTGACTTCTCTAATCTAGACTATCATGGCCATCCTTTACATATAGTGCCATCATCTCCTTGATTTGCCACTTGTTGCCACCTCTTGGAGATTTTGTATGGCCAATGTGCTGCTCATGATCCCCAACTTCCAATCTTTTAACATATGGTTAGCATGAATACGGGCAAATAGAGAACTCTCTCTTTTATTGTAGCATTTTACTTTCCATTTTTCTCTACCACTTGCTCTTTACCAACTTCACACAATTCCTTCACATGACTAGAGGAACACTTAACTTTGATTTGAGAGGTTTCACTTCTCCACTTCTCCACACATTCCACATTCTTCACTTCTAGCTTTTCCATGGGCTCCACTTTGCTCCTTTTATAGATTTCTAGGATTCTCATGTTAAATTTAAGATCAACCTTTTGCAAGAATATTTTACTAAGCCATTTTTGCTTCACACTCAACTCCAGAATCTCATACTCACTACCAAATGTTAGGATCACAGAGCACAAATAGAGATGCTGGTGTCTATTGTTTGATCCCATTAGTCAGTAGGGAAAATAATCATGGAGTTTTTTGGCCTATAAATAGACTACATCATAGATGAATACCATTGGAAAAACCATGGGTACTAGTAGACATGGACTTGGAAAGCCACCAATAACTTAACTAAGCCAATTTTAGTTTAAAAAAATCTAACAGATAAATCAAGAATTAAGATTGATATAAGCTGGCTATATTTCAATAAAAAGAAAACTGTAATATAAAAATTAGTTATATATATATATATATATGAATGAAAAGATACTCAAACATAATTTAAAAAATTTAAAATATAATATTAAAAAAAAAACAATATCATCACAATATTAATCAACTTGTATTATCTATATCAAAATTGAGTGTTGAACAATTCTCAAAAAACAAAGTGATACACAATAATCTACTATTTATAAAATAATAAAAAATTGATTTGAATATAAATATCCTACATAAACTTTAAATTTATTTTCGAAATATTAGTTATAATATTGATTTTTCTAATCTTTTAAATAATTAAAACTATAACGATATAAAAATAAAATTATCAAAATAGATAGCCCAAGAGGGCAGCTCAATTCAAAGTGTTATAAATTGTTATTAACATAAAATTATCAAAATGGATAGTCCTGGAGGTCAGCTCAATTCAGAGTGTTATAAAATGTTATTAAAAATAAAATTCAACGTTCAAAGCACCTACCTAAATATTAAAATGAAATAAACTGGTTATAATTTAACCATCTAGAATTCCATTTCTACTGTCCATAGAATGAGATAAACTGGTTATAATTTAATCATCTGGAATTCCATTTCTACTGTCCATAGAAAATATTTATATTTATAATTGAAATATCCAAATTCTTTTTCTACCAAATAATTCCCTGTGTACCTCTATAAATAACACAAAATTCAGAATTCTTGCAACACCATATTAGAAAATATAAATAACACAGAATTCAGAATTCTTGCAACACCATATTAGAAAACAGAACAAACATAAACCATCCATAACATATATGTGAACAGTTATGTGACAACTGTTCAGATTTTACTGTGTACATAAGAATTGAAATATCTAAATGGAAATTAACAGATTCAAAAGTATCACGCTTCAAGTAATCCCTCCACGACCAAATACATCCCATTTTACATCTGTAAATAACACAGAATTCTGACCATGCCAGAACTCCAAAAAAACCCCAAACCATACATAGCATAATTCATATGTCACAGCTCTGGTTCAGATTCTTAAGCTCCATCTGCAGTTTCTTCACTCGCCGAATGGCTTCATCCAACACATCAACAGTATCCATCCAATCTCCACCAACTAAATCTCTTAACATCTTAAAAGTTTCCTCAACCCTCTGCCTTCTCTGACCTGAAACCTCCAATGAATCCCCAGTGTCAAACAACCCATCCCCTAGATTCAACAGAGCATCAACTTCATCACCATCTTCTCCACTGTAACAAGAGTGGATCTTCTCATCATCTCCCAACCCCACATCATCATCATCAACCATGGAACCTGCAACTTCACTGGATGAAGAACCAGAAGAAAACTCATCTTCTAACAATGGTATAGACAGATCTCGAGACAACTTTACATTTTTCAAAACACTAAAGCCCAACCCCATTACCTCTTTAAACCCACTTCCTTGCAGCTCAAACTCATCATTCTCAGACCTAGACCTGCTGGAATCTGTAACATTAATCAGAATTGTTCTTTCAGAGAAACCACTCTTATCAAAAACCAAATACTCTGTTGACATTTTTTTCAATGAGATAATTCTTCTTCCTCCAGTACAAATACGATACAGTATAGTTTCTTCCATGAAATTCCCATTTTATATAAATTCTGGCAGTGGCCAAACCCTATTCACGGTTCCTACCAACATCGCAGGCAAATGCATTTCCCTTTGCCACCTGCCACTCACGGTTCCGTCTTCATTCGAACGGACAAGTTCACGCATTCATCCAAGAAAGTATACGTATCCACGTTGAACTCAAGTACACCCCCTTTCTGCGTCCCCACCCCCATGTACAATATATATTAAATGGATGGGATTTCTAGAAGCACCTACTGTGTGAAGGATCTAACGACTCTGTGCGTGATGTCAGCACGCATGGCCAGTCGCCATCATCCACGCCCATGCCATGCCCTGCCCCGCAATCGCCAAAGACTTTTGTGCACACAACTCAGAAAGAAAATTTAATTGACTGCGGACATGCCGCAGAATCTTCACAGAGTTCTTTAAAATGATCAGAGCTCGCATGTCGGCTGTAAGACAATTTTTCATGCATTTTCAAAGTTCACATGTGTTTGAATACAGAGATTTAAAGTTTCATAATTTTATGTCTAGATAGATATATCAGAAATTTATAACTATATATTTAATGAAATTTGAATGGTCCCTCAAGATCATTTACTTATTATTAAACCACATATTATTATATTAGTTTTGAAAAAAATATAATTTCACTACTAAAACTTATCATTAAACCGCATATTATTATATTAATTTTGAAAAAAATTATGAGTAAAATTGTTTTAAATTTACAACAGGTATTATAAAATAGATAGAAGTTTGAGAAATATATAAGGAAGTAAAATTATTTAATTATTTAAAATAAATAAATGTGTATTTTGAAATAGATTTTTTGAATTTTAATTTAATCATAATAATTATTAAGAAGTGAATGTTAAGAAGTTAATTTTGAGAAAATATTGTAGTAGTATTCATATAGCAATGTTAATATTTCTTTCAGATGTAGTTAGAGTTTTTTCTATTTTAAAAATTAATTTGATTAGTTAAAAAAATATCATATAAATATGTGTTACATATATACTAGTTATAATTTTTTGAGCATGTGCTATTAGTAAGTTATGATATTGACCCCATAATATTGTAACAAAGTTTATTTCTGAAAAAATAATTCATTGCAATAAAATTTATTTACAAATTAAAAATCTCCATACCAAAATGGCTTGGATTTCCATGAACTATTACACTAAGGGCATTTTTAAGACATTTGTTTAAGGAAATAAATCTTCTGTCTTAAAAAGACCCTTTTTATTTTAGTTATTTTACATTAAAATTGAATAAGTTGAATTGTCTTAAATATAAAATTTAAGACAAAAGTAGTGTAAGGTAAACATAGTTTGAGACAAAACTTTATATTTAAGACAATAACAATTTGAGACAAAAATATTTTAAGACAAAAACAATTTAAGACAAAAATATTTGAAGACAACTTTATATTTAAAGACAAAAGCAATTTGAGACAAAAATATTTTAAGACAAAACTTTATATTTAAGGGAAAAGTAGTCTGAGACAAAAATATTTTAAGATAAAAGTTTATATTAAGACAATGACAATTAAGATGAAACCCATTTAATACAGTTAGCAATTAAGACAAAACCATTAGCATTGTGGAAGTTTTCACGAAATTCCATGAGTGGATAGTGGATAATTATATTTTTAATTTTTGAAAATAGATATTCAAACCACATGAAATTTCATCATGTCAATTTTATTTCTTTTATAGTATACTTTTCCTTTTTCATTAAACCACATTCTAAAAATATAATAAATAAATAGATAAAAAATATTATTTTTTGGTTGGCCACTCAAAAAAATTTAACTTTGAATCTCATGTTTTTACTTAATACTTAATAAAAAGGTAATTGTCAAATGAATTACATTCCATGAAAAATAAAAAATTTAATTCTTGCATATGTCTTATAGTCACATCTCAATTTTCTTTTCATTATTGAACATATATATGAAAGAGATAAATAACAATAATTTAATTATTTCTTAGATAAATTTTAGTATTTAATTTTTTTCTTCTTGTAAAAAATATATAGATACAAAATGTAGTTTCATATTTTTTTGTATTAATTTATTATTAGGTATTAAGATGCTAGTAAATATTTTCATCTGGTAATAAGAAAACCATGAATGCATTATTAAGAAATATAGTAATATTAGTAATTGATATCATTTCAAACTAGGGAATAACGATGATATGATTTATCTTCCTCACTTAAGAGAGATATGTGTAAAGAAATTGTGAAGGAGGTTGAAAGAGTACCTCTAGCACAAACTTTAATTTAACCTAAAAAGCCATTGTCATGCTCCTATAGTCACCCATATAGTAGGCTTTAGCAAACCCAGATGGTCCATCACTATAGGTTTGTGGTGCATTGACTCATTTATGTACTACACCTCACTTTTTATATTTCAAAATCATTAAAATTTACAAGTTTAACACTTATTGAAGTATGTAGCTAATAATTCCATACAATTATGCCAAACATAACCAATATGCAAATGATATGAATGAAAGTAATCTCATAGAATCAACAACCTAACTAGCCTAACAGTTGTCAAATATTCAAATGTGTTAGAATCAAGTGAACTCTAGTCTAGTATAACAATTTATAAATATTCAAATGTGTTACAATCAAGTGAACTCTAGTCTAGTATAACAATTTAAATTATAAGAGCACACAATTCATACAAACCAATCACAAAATTTCCTATTTCATTTACAATCATTGATAGCAAATTTGTCATATACCAAAATTGTTTCACTTGATAGAAATAGTAAGTACTCTTGTATGCATGCAATATATGAAGAGTTAAATCAAGTGAAGGAAAGCAAGTTAAGTCAATTAAGTGAATGAAAGAAAGTTAAGTCAATTAAGTGAAGGAAAGCAAGTTAAGTCTAATTAATTCTAATATTAGAAGTAGAGTGAGTCAAAGTTCAAAAGGTAATGCCTTGTCAAGAAAAGCTAAGTGAAGGAAAAAAATAATGTTGATTTATGTTAAAGTGAAGTTCGAAAAGTTTAGTTAAAGCGTCAAGTCATAGTTTGCAAGAAGAAAATAAAGTTAGAGTTTGCATGATTCCATATTTAGAAAGTTTAGTGCTTATATACTCATGGTTGGATCATTGTGATGTGAAGTAAGAAGAGAGAATAACAACAACTTGGTGGATACATATGAGAGAATAATTAATGAATAGAACTTATTTATTCAAGAAGAAGCTTGTGTACTTATTTGTCTTGTGTTTGCATTTTTATCTTTGCATCTAAATAACAAGTGGTATTAGAGCAATGTTTAGCAAGGTTTCAAAGAACCAAACAAGTTAAGAAGGTCATGAGCTACTTACACTAAGAGCCTTGGCTATTGCATCCATTGGTCCATAAGTAGAAACTAGAGCTCGTTGAGAGTTTGTAAACCCAACTACTAAAATATTAGGGTGAGTAGCCTATAGAGCCACCACCATATCAAGAGGAAATACTCACCGCCACTGACCAAAGAAGGAGTCTCCACCGTAAGTTGTAGCCATGATCCTCCATAAGAATATGCACATAAGAGCTTAGCAAACTTGTTAGTAGTTTTTGGGAACCAACATTAAAGTCAATCTTAAAATGTTTATTTTGAAAGATAATCAAGTGTTTGTGACGTTAATTTCTAGAAGGATAACAAAATAAGGAAAGAAGGTAGAAGACAAAAGAAAGACTACAACCATGGGTCACAAAGTAAAAATGAAGCAAAACGAGAAAATAAAGAGCCAAAGTATTTTGAAGATCTCATAGAGGTTCTCTCCACAGTCGAGGCATCTAAAAGACAAGTAGATGAAGTAGAAAAATCTGAGGATGAATGGATCAGGATAAATCTAGTAACACTTCCAAATTTACTAGTAAAAATTTTAATTGTTTGAAACTGTCAAAATGAAAAAATTTCTTCGATGTAAAGAGTTGATTAAGTATCGGTATAATAACCCATATGATAAAGTATGTGATATCTTAGTATTAGATCTTATAAAACATGCATTGGATGGGAAGTCCTTGTGCAAGTTAGCAAAAGCTACATCTTCCTAGGAAGCATGGAATATCCTAGAAGTAGAATTTGGTATAAAGGAAAGTGACATAAAGCAACAAATTATGTTACAGTTTGTTGAAGAATCAATAGAAATTTAACTGTAGTTTTGAGATTAAATGAGGAAGACTCTAGGAGGACAAATGAGCTTGGAGAATCCCACTCAAATGTGGATGATGGTCATAAAGACTATAAATGTGAAACCCATCATGCAGACATGCATAGGGATGAAGAAGACACATAAAAGATTTCAGAGTGAGAAGTTGAAGCCCCTATGTGAGAGATAGAGTAAGAACATATAAATGCTCGAGAACCCCACTGTAACATGGATGGTGAAGATGATGATGAATCCCACTCTAATGAGACACATGTGGATGGTGACTGAAAAGTGAGTAGTGAAATGGTGAATCAAACAATAGTCCTTGTTGATGATTTTGAACCTTCCAATAAAGAAGTGAATAACATGTGTGATATAGTTGGTGCGATTTTAGTTTACGATGACCTCTTTGCATCGGAGTTTGAAGCATTTAAGTTTGAGAATAACAAAGACAATTTTTTATATGAAGTAATGGTTTGTAGATCTGAATGTGCATCTCTCATGAATCCAACAACAAATGATGAATTTGGTGAAGTTGAAATTGTTAATGAGCACTTGCATGCTCAGATATATCACCACAAAGTGGATGAAAATTATGTCAATGGAATTTTTGGTCTCTTTCTCGAAACAAGGATTGATTACATAAATATGGAAAGTTCCTTGTTTGATGAAGAATTGAAGGTTGAGGCTACCACTATAACAACAAGTTGTAATAGTCATGGTAAAAAATCCATGTAAAAGTTAATAAAGGTAAAATAAGACCTTGGTCATGGGACATGTATTCCAAGTTGAATGTTGGGTGAAAACATCATAGTAGCTGTTCATTTCAGTTTATTATTGGTTATGGAAATTTGAAAAGGAAATGAAAAAGGCTTTGGAAAGGCATGAGGCATTTATTGGCATTTATTTATGAAAATGATGGAAAACAGGAGAAAAGGGAGGTGAAAGGTCACAGGTTGCATGCGAAGAGGAAAATGAATGAAAATAATGGAAAATTGAAGAAATTAGAGGCCTCATTGATAAAAAGGCTTATGATGATCATATGGTAGCTTCTGCACAATTTTTTTTTTCAGTTTAGTTTTGGAGCTCTCATTCTATTCTCTCTCTGGTACTCTTGGACACTTTGAGTTTTCTTAGAGCACTCTTGGAGGAGTTTGGCATACTTGGGATTTGGAGCAAGAAGGAAAAATGAAAAGTAGGAAAGCACAAGAGGACAAAAAGATCAATATCTGTAGAGGGCTTTTCTTGCAGCTACTGAGTTTCATGTATATTTCTCTTACTATTTTTGGCATGCATGGCATATGCATGTGCTTATTTGGTTATGATTTGTCATTGGCATGGGGGATTGCATGGATTGAGAGTGGTTTTGCCTAGCCTTGCTATTTCCTGGATAGCCACGGTGTTGTGGGTTTTAATTTTATTTTTTGGTTGGTTTTCTTGTGCCTTTTGTTGTGGCTTGAGTTATTAGTTCTTAGAAGCCTTGGTTGGACAAATGATCTGGAATCCCTTGGTGGGTTGAGCTACTAGTCTTGGAAGCCCTGGTTGGAAAAATGCTCTAGAAGCTCGATAATAACTGTGGGTTGAGTTACTTTTCATTTATCGAAGTTTCATGGAGTTCTATGCAGTGGCCTAAGTCTTGGTGTTGAAAAAGTGGCTCAGAATCTGAAGTCGTTGGCACATAAATACCTGGAAAAGTCCCTAGTCACAGGCATGCTTTGCTGTGGGAGTGATTGGAGGTTCTAAGTCGCATGCGTGCCCATATCAAGGAAGCGATTAAGGCTGTCATGCAGAAAAGTGTTAGTTTGTCTCAAGGGTTGGTCACATGGATGGGTTGGATGGCTTCAGTCACCTCGATGGGTTAGATGGCTCCTGGGGGTTTCGTTGCAAGTGTAGAAGGCCAGGATGGTTGTGTTCCATTGGTTCCACTTCCTTAACTGATATATAGGGAGTTGAATCATATCATAGTAACTCTTCGTCATATGTTTGCCCCGGTTGGCCGGATACTTGGGTAGATGTGGGAGGAGGGTGTTATAGAGTGGTATCATAGCATGGTTCTATTCTCCTTGGGTGGTGTCTGGTTTCCGTTCCCCTTGGATGAATGTGTTGTCGTATGTACATGTCAGTTACATAAACACAGTTACCGATGAAATAGGTAACCTGACCTCAAAACGGGAACCCTAGCCCAAAAAGACTCAAAAAACATAAAAAAACACCTCAAAAACAAAAAAAGTGTATTCCACAATGCACTTGGTTTTTTTTGAAGGTCAAATTTCAACATTTTATAAAATTATGCTAAAAACAAAATTGTTTCTTGAAAAAAGGATTGAAAAAACACCCTCAAAACAAAACCAGTTGACGTTGGAATAACAAAAAAAAATTGTCATATTTTTGACATTTTTAAAAATAGAAATAACATTTTTTAATTTTTAAAATTCAAACATTAAAAAAACCCTAAAATTTAAGAAAAAAAATAAATTTAAAAAATAAAAACATTTTAAAGCTTAAAATTTAGAAATATATATGAATAAAAAAATAAAAATAAAATAAAAATAAAAAATTTGATTCAAACATTAAAAAACCTAAAATTTAAGAAAAAAATAAAAAATAAATTTAAAGATTAAAATTTCAAAATATATAGAAATAAAAAAATAAAAATAAAAACAAAAGAAAAATATTAAATTAAAAAGAAAAACAAGTTAAAAAAAAGAAAGAAATTATAAAAAATAAAATATAGAAATTAAATTTAAAAAAGAAAAAGAAAATGCTTATTAAATTAAAAAAAAAAAAATTAAATTTAAATAAATATATTAAATTTTAATAAATTTAAAACTTTCAAATAAAATTTTTTTTTATTGAAATTAAAAGTAAAAAAAGAAAAATTAATTAAAATAAAAAATTAAAATTAAAATACAATAAAAATATTAAATTTAAAAAAATATATATTAAAAAGACAAATAGATTTTAAAAAAGATATTAAATTTAAATTATAAAAAATAATATATATATATATATATATATATATATATATATATATATATATATATATATATATTTATTAGATTTTATTAAATTTTAAAAAAAAATGTTAATATTAAAATAACAAATTAAGTTAAAAAAAAATTATGAAATTTTAATAAATAAATGAATAAACAAATAAATTTTGAAATAAAAAATAAATTTTAAATCTTAAAAAAAAAAAAAGAAAAACACTGTTAAAATAAAAAGTTAAAAACTTTTAAAATCAATTAAAATTGAAGAATTGAAAAAAATATATTAAATATAAAATAAAATAAACAACAAATTAATTTGAAAATATTAAGTTTAACTTTAAAAAAAATCTAATTTTAAATACACAATTTTAATTGAAAAAAAAAAATATAAAAAATTTATGTAATTAAAAAAATACTAATAAAAAAATAAAAAATTAAAAAAAAATATTAAATTCAAATAAATTAAAGAAAAATACAAAATTTACTAAATTTTAAAATATTAAATGAAAAACCTAAACATAAAATTTAATAATAAAAAAAAAATGAAAAAAAAAAATCAAGTAAATAAAAAAAATACAAAATTTAATAAAAATTATTAACAAAATTTAGAAAAAAAAAAATAAAAAAAAATGGATAAAATTAAAAAAAATAAATAAATAAATAAAAAAACAATAAAAATTAAAACAAATTAAATTTCAAATATAAAAATTAAATTAGAAAAAAAAAAAAAAAAAATTGAATTAAAAAAAATCAAATTAAAAAAAAAAATAAAAATAAAATATATATATATTAAAAATTAAAAAAAAAATTGAAAAAAAGAATTTTTTGATCGTTGTGGATCTGCCAATCGGCCTCCCGCTGAGGTGACGGCGGAGGCCGGCCACTAGGCGGGAGGTCGATTCCAGGAATTTCCCTCCCGCGTCCCCGGAGGGCGATTCCCGGAATCGGCCTCTCGCCACAGGAGGGCGATTCCCGGAATCGACCTCCCGCGGCGGGAGGGCGATTCACGGAATCGGCCTCAAGGCGATTCCCAGAATCAGCCTCTCGCCACGGGAGGGTGATTCCCCGAATCGGCCTCCCGCCGCGGGAGGGCGATTCCCGGAATCGTCCTTCCGCCCAGGTGGCGGCAGAGGCCGGCCTCTGGGCGGGCAAGGGGCTGCATGCAGCCTCCCCGCCCGCCCAGCGGCCGAGCTCCGCCACCACCTGGGTGGGAGGCCGATTGACGGCGCCACCACAATCAAAAAACTCTTTTTTTATTTTTTCTTTTTCTTAATTTTTAATATATATATATATATTTTTTTTTTTTTTTGTTTTTTTCTTTGATAATTTATTTTTATTTTTATTTTATTTTTTAAATTCAATTAATTCAATTTTTTTTTTTTATAATTTAATTTGTTTTAATTTAATTTGTTTTTTTTTTTTTTTTTTAAATTTTGTTTTTAAATTTAATATTTTAGATTAATTATTTTTTAAAATTTAAAATTTATTCATTAAATTTATTAAATTTTAATTTAATTTAATTTTTTTTTTAATCTTTTAGTTTATTTGGTTTTTCATTTTTAAAATTTATAAATTGTTTCATTTAAAAAAAAACAGCAAATTTATGGATATTTGTTTTTTAATTATTTGCACGTGGTTTTTTCATTTTTTTTGTTTTTTAATGATAGTTTTTTTTATTATAATTCTTTTATTTTAATTTTCTTTTTCAATTTTAAATTTTGTTTTTTTTTTTTTAAATTTGTTTTTTTTTGTTAATTTTAAAATTTGTATTTTTGTTTTCTTATTATTATTATTATTTTTAATTTAAATTTTTAAATTTAATTTTTTCTTTTTTGTATTTTATTTTTTTTATCTAAATTTTAATTTTGTAATTTAAATTATTTTTAATTATATGGATTTTTTTAATAACTTAGAAAAAAATGTTTTTGATGTTTTTTTTTTAAATTTTTTTGGTTAATTTTTGTTTTTTCTCTTTAAATTATGTGTTTTTTTTTCAAATTTTGTCATTTCATTTTATATAATTTTCGAAAATTTTAGTTTATTTATTTATTTTTGTTTAATTTTTTTTTTATTTTTACGAGTTAATTTTGTTTTTTTTTACATTTTTATTGGTTTTTTTTATTGTTTATATATATATATATATTTTTATCTAAGTTTTGTGTTTTATTACCAACATGAAAATCACCACTCTAAAAAAAAAAGGTTGATGCTGCATCAATACGTTTCAAAATTAGCATGAAAATAACCGCTCTAAAAAAAAGGGTTGATGTTGCATCAATACGTTTCAAAATTATCATGAAAATCACTAACATTTTAAAACAAATATTCATGCTTCATAAATAAAAATATTAGAGTGTCAAAAATGTGCTAAAAAAAAAAGGTGATTCTGCATCACCACTTTTCAAAATCGGGTGTTTTTTATGCTACCAAAAAAAAGTAGGTAACAGTGCGGTTACCTATTTCACCGGTAACAATGTTCATATAGGTCATTGTGCTTGTGTTCTATGTGCTTGTTGTGTATGCATGGAATTGGTCATGATTGTAGTGGTATCACGATGTGAAAGTTGATGGTGTTGTTGTTGAATCTATTTGTTGTGAGTTTATGTCGGTCGTGCATCAGTTATGTGTATCAGTGTTTATATGTCGTTATGCATAATTTGAATAGATGATGGTTGTTGTGCATGAAGTCATGGTATGTGGTCATCATATTCATGCATTGATAACTGGATAATGGTTGAAAATATGTTTATATGTTGATCCGGTTATGTTTATACTCGACCTTGCAGATGATATATCCTCTCTGAGCTATACTAAGGTATGTTGTTTTGTTCATGATTTGGTTTAGCTGACATAATATACCTTGCAGGAAGAAGATATCAAAGATGACTAACAAGATGGTAGACTACAGAGATTATCCCTATGAATTAGATGAGTAGCGTGGTGTTGGTAACTCTTTTGACTTAGCATACACATTGAGGAGTTTGAAGGAGTAAATAAGGATTTGTAAAGAATATCATGAAAAAATCATACAGCCATAAGAGAAACAAGTAGAATTCAATGCAATAATTCTTCAGAGTTTGTTAGAATTGCAGAGACAAGGATCACTTCGGATCAAATATGGACAGGAGGATATGACTAATTGGGCTTGTGGAAGTAGACCCCATAGTGGGCATAGGTCAGATAGAGATGACATGTTCAGGGATGTCGGGTTCTTGGATACTCCAAAAAGGAGGGGTGATGGACATAGGTAATATTCTCATTCTGGTTCTGATAGGTATCATGGTCATTATCATTAACATCCTTACAGGAAGAGTGTTAGGGGGTATTTTCTGGATTTTTTCAATAAAGAAAAGTCACCTACATTCGATGGGGAAATGAAGAAAACACAGGATGCAAAAGCATGGTTGATTGGAGTGAATAAAAGCTTAATATTGCATGATTACTTAGATAACATGAAGGCCAAGATATCTACATTCAGTCTTAGAGGTAAAGTAGATATTTGATGTGAAGATGTAAAGAAAATTAGAGATATTTATGAGGAGGAGTTGACTTGGAGTGAGTCCAAGAGACTATTTAGGAAGAAGTATCTATCGAAGAGGTACTATGACGACAAGTAAAAAGATTTTTATGAGCTAAATATGGACTCTATTATCGATGAGGAGTACACTAGCATGTTTTTGGAGTTGTAGAGTTATGTGCCTTACCTCAAGGAGGAGAAGGCCAAGATTCAACGATTCATCAGTGGGTTGTCGAAAACATTCAAAGACATGATTGAGTTTGATGAGCCTAGATCATTGGAGGAGGCCATCCAGAAGCTAAAGCATTGTTATGAGCAATCAAAGCGTAGATATGAGACTAACCAGACTGGAAAGGTAATGCAAAAAATAAAGGGAAATGGGATAAGAAGCGAGCGAGGCCCCAAGACATAGGTAACAAAGAGAATGCAACACCACAAAATAAGTTCAATGCATCTAACAAAGGGCATGGATCTTAGTTTGAGGAGTATATTAAGGGTGTAGGTTGGAAGCCTATACAGTGTTGTACTTGTGGCATAGATCATCACATGAGATATTGTACACAACATCAAGGCGGTAGACTGCAGATTTATAGTTCTCAAGAAGAATAAAAAGTGGGGGATGTTGGACAAAGTGTTCCTCGGATCTATGCAGTGTTGGATAACAGACAGGAATATCACGAGGAGTCTATTATCGAGATGGATGGTAAGCTTTGTGATCAAGTTATTTCTATTTTTATTGGCCCTAGATCTAATTATAGTTATGTTAATCCTGACCTGGTGGATAAGTGTGGTTTGAATAAAGAAGCACATGCAGAGTCTTGGTTAGTGCAATTGGATACATGTACAAATAAGCGATTTCATCATTGGGTAAGAGCTTATGCATTTGAGTTGAATGGTATTTCTACATGAACACATTTGAATGTGTTGTCATTGGGTTCGTATAACATGCTTTTGGGTATGGACTGGTTGTATCTCCATAGGACCAAAGTGGACTACTATGAAAAAGTTATTGAGTGCTTGGATGACAGTGGAGAACAAAGAATATTGCAAGGGAAGAAGAAGGAAACATCAATTAGAATGGTGACAACTATGCAAACGAAGTGCAATCACAGGAACATGTGTGTGTTATTTGCAGTACATATTTCTAGTGACAAAGATAAGGAAGTTGAGGATGCAGATGTCTTGCGAAAGTACCTGATTTTACAATAGTTTCAGGATATATTTCCTATAGATATTTCAGAGTTTTCACCTCACAGGGAAGTGTATATTTCTATTGAGTTGGTACCAGGGGCAGCACCAACATCAAAAAAACCATACAAGATGAGCACTCCACAGTTGGTAGAGATAAATTTGTAGTTGAAGGAAATGTTGGACAAGGGACGCATTAGGCCAAGTGTATCACCATGGGGCATACCCTTATTTTTTATGAAGAAGAAGGATGTTACTCAGGTTTTGCATTCATTACATGCAATTGAACAAGGTGACCATTAATAATAAGTATCCGTTGTCGAGGATTAATAATTTGTTCGATCAATTGAAGGGAGCAACAATGTTCTCGAAGATTGATATGAGATTAGGATATCATCTGAGATTAGACTACCAAGTAGTAAAATTTCTCCTAAGGGTTGTAGAACTAGGGTTTATAGATAAACTTGTATTCTATGGTTTCAAACCCTTCTTGTCTCCTTCAATGGGGTTTCTTGAGGTCTTCAAAAAGACTTCCTTTTTCTAACCAAATTGATTGTTTCCTTCACACATGTATGGAAACATACTTTGAAAATCATATTGTAATAGATTCATAAGATGATATTGTTGGTATTTACTACACCTTATTTGGAGACATCATTTTTATTGTATATGTTGGTACCTTTCTATTGGATGTGGTTGGTGATGTGAAGACTACTCACCTTCTAGTAAAGATTCATACTAACTCTAACAAGCCTATGGATAGTTGGTTACAAAGGGAGACCCCTCTCAACTCAGATTGTTGGATTCTTTTTTTTTCATGCTAATTGTTTTTGTCAACTTTCCTTCTCTAAGGGGTTGAGACTATTTTCTTCATTTATTTTACATGGCCGGATGAAAGAATAAGAATGGATATTGTCTCCACATCTTTTCCATTTCTCTAAGTTACAAATAAAAAGAGTCTAATTCTATAACCAATAGACTAATAGCCTCTTGATACACCTTTAGTGAGTTATGCATAGCTCTCACCTATTAGTGTAGCTATATTAAATGACAACTAATAGCTCTAGCATAAAATAGTTTGATTTTATGCCCAAGACACTAGTATAAATGGAGTAGTTGTGAAGGCAACAATCTCCATTAGGGATTTCCATTTTTGTTGCAACATACAAGAAGAATCTTTGTGTTGGAGGAAGAGATAGAATATATTTTCCAAAAAACACAATATCATCACTCTCCTACTGTCATTTTTGTTAACACATTGGAATGCAGGTAATGCATAAGGATTCATTAGTATCTATAAAATTTCTCTCTTACCAATAACAAAATAGGTTCATCCTAATATTAATATATAAAATAAGGTTCATTAATATGTATGGTTCATTTTTTTTATGATGCTATTTCTCTAAAGGATATCTATTTTTTGAATTTTTTTTTGGTATAAGATATGGAGATACCTTTAAATATGAGGTAATTTTGGGTAAAATTAGAAGTGGAACAACAATTTGTGGTTTGAATTTCCTTTGCAGTAGTAAGCTACATGAAATTTCTATCAAAAATTTTGTTGTGGCCCAACATGGAATATTATTTGGATGAAAAGGTTCATTATGGGTGGTATGTTTTTTAGCCCTTCAACTCATTGGATTATTTGTTTGTTCATGGTATTTTTTGTTCTCAACTTAGAATCCCCGAATCACCCTGAAAGGTCATGAAAATGTAAATTTTGGAGGTATTTTTGGACAAACCCTGCCCCCCCAAAAAAAGGTCATTAGAATATAACTTTTAGAGGTTGCTGTTAAATGATTGCCTCCAAATGTTCAATTCTCATGAATTTTGGGGGAGGGGTTCTTTTGGTGTATTGAACGGGGCAAGGGGACATAAGGGTAGCATGGATGGGTAGAAGTGAGAGGTCGTGCATGGTTTATTGAGATCTATAATCCTAACAATAGAGAATGAGAAGGAGCCTTAGGGCCTTATGGCATAGGGAATAGGGGACCTATAAGTAGGCAGTGAGAGAAATTGATCATGGAACCTCCAATATTCGTGATAAGGGGATTAGGGGCCACATTATCACAACCCATAATCACTTAACCCATAACCACTAAAGTCCCCATCCCTTTAACCCAAAAGCCACAATCCCTTAACCCCTATCATAACTCATAACAAATTAACCCCTTGATCGCTTAAACCCCAAGCCACTAACCCCTTAACCCATAACTCCTAACTTATAATCCTTGAACCACATAAACATTAATCCCATATCCTCGTAAACCCTGAACTTTAACCCTTAACTCGTTGACATATAAATACCATAACCCTTAGGCACTTAACCCTAAATCCCCTGACCTATAAG
The DNA here is from genome assembly GCA_034641835.2 of Pinus albicaulis. Lineage (NCBI taxonomy): Eukaryota > Viridiplantae > Streptophyta > Pinopsida > Pinales > Pinaceae > Pinus > Pinus albicaulis. Next base: position 498,856,871 of record CM076582.1, on the reverse strand, counting down.
CCCTTGATGGTTAACCGTTAACCCATAAAGCCCTTAACCACTAAGCCATTAACCTCTAACCCTTAAACCCCCTAGACCTCAACCCCCTTAGATCTAAACCCCCTAAGCCCTAACCCTTTACCCTTTACCCTTAGCCCCTTAGGCCTAAACCCTTAAACCCCTTAACTCCTAGAACCCCTTATCCTTTCTCCCAAACCATAGGTGCTCCAACACTAATCTTCTTGGGCATATTATGATTTTCCTGCTAACCGCTCCAAATACAACCTCTAAGCACTAGTAGGGTCCAAGGAAAAGAGCTATAAGGTCCTCAAATCCGATCTACATTTTATGGACAATCACACTTCCCCCAAATATCCTCCACGTATTTTCCTTGGTGTATTGAAGTTTTAAAAATACAATATAGGATGCCACAAGTAATCCTAATCCTAAGACTCAACTTCCCTAATGATTAGGGGGGCTTAAAAATCAAACAACATCTCAACTTATACCTAAAATTACTAAAATTTCCTATCCTAATGATGTAATTAGAAATTCTATAGAATTATAGGGCAATAAGGAAACCAACTTCCTCTTTAGAAATATCTAAGACCTTCTCGAGGACAAATACAAATTTCGAAATAAATTGTTGAAATTATTCCCTTGCATCAATAGCTACCAATGTATCCTTGTAGGCCACCCCCTTTAACAATAGTAATACCGATTTCCTTTACCTAGAAGGAACTCCTTACATAATTCTCCCTTAGATCCTACCAAGTATGATTTTTTTTAGTAAAATGGATGTTCACCCTACAAGATTCTATCCTCATGGCCTAAGATAAGGCATCTATCTATGTCACCCATGACTATTGCATTAATGGTACACTATTAAAGAGCAACAAACTTTGAATGGATCATTCTTTGTGTTGAGTTTCATGGATAGTATAGGAGACTTTGTTGATCAAGTTTTGTAATTTGTCATCATACTCCTGAGAACATTCTCCAACCATTTTCTTAATTTCCTTTAGCTTAGTGAATTTTTGCGTACATGAAATAATGCTCAAATAGTAAGGGACTCATAACTTTTCTTTATTATAATATATTTATGCATGGGTTTCATCATGCCAATTAATAATTTGGTTAAATATCAATAATGCTAACACGATTCCTTCCAAGCAATAACAAACACAAGCAATAACATACCAAGCCAATATAGAGATTCACCACTTGACCTTTCATATAAGCCAACAATGAAAATCATATTCTTTTAATGGGAAAAACCTACAAGAAATTGCTATCCCTCATGAAAGTGAATATTAGGAAAAGACAAAAGATACAATATCTCAAGTTTGTTTTGGTTGGGTTGAGTTGTTTTAGTTTTCATGTTCGTTTTCTTTTTCTTTTATACAAAAGGTGATAATATGAATTTTTCACCGCCCTGCCCTTGCTTGACCCATCTCTTGATCTAGATCCAAATTCATTATCTTCCCCAGAGACTGCCAGTGAATAATCCACATTTCTCTACATATCACTCAACCAAGACTTCAACAGTTTTTCTTTTGGCTCATATTAGAGTTTCCAAGTTGTACGTCGACTATTTTTCCTGTGGCATAGAGGAGGGTTTCTAGAATGGACTTTGGCTATTTTTTCTGTGGCATAAAGCATGGTTTCTAGGTTTACAACTACGATCTCGTCAGAGAAACCTTTAGAATGGAATTCAACAATGGTGGTATTGGTGTTGTGGAGATGTTATTTTGATGTAATATTTTGGCCCTCGTGGGTGGGGTTTCAAATCCCTAGTACCTGCCCAATAAGATCATGATCTAGGATGATCGATAAAGTCGTTTTCTTAGGAAATTATCCTTCAATTTTGAGGTTCGAGCCATGAAGCTAAGACGGGATCAGATTGTGGTGGTGTTGGAGCACAAAATTTTTGTATACAATTTCATGGATTTGAAGCTTGTGCATCAGATTGAGATGATGGAAAACCCTAAGGGTTTGTGTGATTTTTCTCATGCACAAAATAACTTCGTGTTAGCCTGCTCAGGCTTTCAACATGGGAAGATGAGATTCGAGCATTTTGGTCTCAAGAGAACCATATTCGTAACTGCCCATGACTCTGGCATCGCCTACTTTGCGCCCACCTTGATGGAAGCCTCCTTGTGACTGCAAGTACAAAGGGGAATCTTATAAGGATCTGCAACACCCTAGACGCCACTCGATTGCAAGAGGTATGGCTTGCATCTCTACCTATTTTGCTTGAAATATTTATTTTCACCTTTAAAATCCCCATCAATCCTTAGTTAAAGTCTCATGCTTTGAAGCATTGATCTTAAAAGAATGTTTTATATTAGGGTATTATACATCCTCAAGGTCTCTATTCTGTCATTTTATTTCAACAACCCAACCCTCCTTGAAGAATCGATGCTAAATAATTTGATGGTACATTTGTATGTATTCCATAATGAAAAACTGCATCCCATTTTAAATTTATTTACACACTTTGTAATGTACAAGAAGATATTGGGAGAATATATTGGTTTGATTTTTTGAAATTGATTCTTTCATTGTCCTAATTTCAAATGGGGAGAATATACTGGTTTGAGTTTTTGAAATTGATTTTTTCATAGCCCTAATTTCAATTATCTAAGTCAATTTCATCTCTAAAATCTTGCAATATTTGGGAAATTGTGTTTATGCTTCCCTTCGCTCCAAGTTGTTCCAAATTATATCATCAAATGCAATATTTTATTTTTAATTTTAATTTTAATTTTAATTAGGCCTATCATTAGCCGGGGTCAACCACTCTATTAGATAAAAGAATGAAATACCCACTAATGAGATGCTAACTCCCCCTACGATAGTTTAATTCCCCCAAAGGTGGCTTCCATCCTCAACCCATCCCCATGAAATTTGAACCTGGACTTGGTGGGGACTAAATCCCACATAAACCAACACGTGTACACCTCATGGGTTATCGAATGCAATAAATTATTTTACCAAAGTGAAAAAATAAATCAGTTTTTTCATCTAATCGTCTTATTGTGACTTTCCCATGGAAAATTTTGGTGTCTTATGATTCACTAAGACCAGCGTGGTGATACAAAATTTAGTTGGAAAAATATTATGCTTGGCCATTCCTATGGCAATAAAAACATTTATATTTGACCATAGTCACTCTAATTTCCTATCACAACCTAGTATTTTGGTGGCAAAGTGACAATGGTACATTTGGAATGGTTTTAATCATATTGTGAGTTTAACATTGAATAATGAAGATTAAAAGGGATGACAACAATTGAAAGCATCTACACTATTCAATCTGGAATCTTCCTTCCAATTCCAAAATATCCAGGATGATTCTTCTCTAGATTATTAATATTACATTGTATTTTGAGCAATTTTATCTGATTACATCCAACAAACTAACACTTACAATTTGTCTATATCTTATCACCCGTTGACATGTGACATGTGAAATGTATTGATGTATGCACCCAATTGAATCCAAAAATTTGACTTATAATCCATGCAAAGCTTCACCTTTTTTGAAATAGAAATAAGATGTATTTGGTTACAATGAAAATTTGTATAAACATTTGTAGTGTCAAAGTGCATCTAGTATTTTTATTTTGATCGTCATCACGTTGGATGGTCAATTCAAACTGATTTCCTATCGTTCTAAAGGGAATTTTTATTCTTCTACCCTTCTTCTTCTCATGATGTTTGACCTATCTAAATGACAAGTTTTGATCAATTTAGTTTTTTTAGTCTTATCTATCATGTTCTTTTTTTTAGATAGCCTAATTTAAGCCTGGATCTATATTCAAGGTTTGAATTATGAGAGAGGTGGACTATGACTTTGTGAGGAACAAAGGTTTATTGTTTTTCCAAGAATAAAAGTTATAATTGGAAAATGCTAAAAAGTACTATGCACCTAAATATTGTTAGTCTCTAAATGTTAGTGTGTTTTAATATATTATAAATTAAGTTAATTAGAGTGTAGTAAGAATTATATTGATTAATTAAATAAATAATCTTTAATGAATTCAATAAATTTAATCTCATTAAAATGTTATGGTCAAGTAGAATTTTGAAGCAATAATTTGTGGAAAAAGGCTTTAGTGCCTAAATCATTTTATTACTAAATTTGATTCCACAAGAATTATTAGCCATGCCTAGAAAATAGAAATAGATTTTAGAATATCTTATAAAGACAAAACAAAAAAAATAAACGACATTAAAAATATCCATACATCAAAATCACTTCTATCAATAAAATCTTTAAATATATCTTTTAATAATAAATTCTAAATATGAACCCCTTACTAATTGTATCTTTTAACAATAAATTCTAAATATGAAACCCTTACTATTCTCTCTTATTTCTCGTAAAATGAATAAAAATTAAATTTTATTTTAATTTTTGCAGCACATCCACTTTCTAATCTCTTCGGCGTTCCATTCACCTGCATTGGGGTATATGCTAGTTTTATACCTTGATAAGCTATTCTCTTCGGCGTTCCATTCACCCACATCGGGGTATATGTGGGTTTTATACCTTGCTAAGCTGTGTTTGTGAGATCTCCTAAGGTAAGGTGTATAGCATGGTTTTGAAGGGAATTACCAAAAAAAAGACCTGGGGTGAAAATTTTTGTGTTAATATTCTCAATCATTTTTTACTGGGAATGGTTTGATTATGTTGGAAGTGAAATGTCTAATTAGGTTTTATTATTCCTTTTTTTGGTTTAATGCAACATGTTAGTAGCAACAAGAAACACTGGATGTGTTGATTCCGAAATGTTCAAGACTGAGAATGAGATAATGAGATAGGAGGGAATGCAAAGGATCACGATCTGTATTATTTCACTTCGCAGTAATCATGTAATCCGCTCAAATCCTAGTGCCTAGTTCATTCTTAGACCTGACCATAGTGACAGGGTGAAGCCATTTGGAGACCATGGGGTCACCTGGAAGCTTATGGAGGTCAAAACACAACCCCTTTCTGCCCTCCAAAAGGAAAACCTCTAGATAAAAATAGGTAAGGAAATAAAAAAAGGATTCCCAATGGGATTTTATTCTTCCTTTCCACTACCTTCAATGAAAATGTAAATAAAATATTTTATGGTTATTGCAGGCAAAACCTCTGTCCCTAAGCGAAGATGAATGGTATCCGAGCATGGAGGTTCCTTTCCACTGCCTTCAATGAAAATTTAAATAAAATATTTTATGGTTATTGCAGACAAAACCTCTATCCCTAAATGAAGATGAGTGGCTTATGGGCATGGAGCTTGGAAATTTCTCATGCCTTCCAATGGCGATGAAGGCAGCCATCATACTCGATGTCCTCAAAATCATAGCAAATGTTGGTAATGGTGTCGAACTCTCGTCCACACAAATCGTTTCCCACATTCTGGCCATGAATCCCAATGTTTGCCATTACTCTTTTGAATGAATCCTCAGACTGTTAGCTAGTCATTCAGTTCTGAGCTGCTATGTGACCACAGACGAGAATGGAAAGGTTGAGAAGCTCTATGGCCTCACTGCTCTCTGCAAATATCTTGTGAAGAACTAGGATGGAGTCTCTATGGCTCTACTAGTGTTGATAAATCAAGATAAGGTGTTGATGGATTCCTAGTTTTATCTCAAGGACGTTGTGCTTGAAAGCTCCCAGCCATTCACCAAATCCGATGGAATGAATGCGCTCAAGTACCCAGGCATCGATCATAGACTCAACAAGATTTTCAACAGGTTATGTGTGAGCATTCTACCATGTTCATGAATAAGATTTTGGATACCTACGAGGGTTTTAAGGAGTTTCAGGAATTGGTGGATGTGGGAGGAGGAATTGGGCCAACTCTGAATCTCCTAGTCTCTAGGTATCCCCATATCATGGGAATCAACTTTGACATGCCCCATATGGTGGCAGAAGCTCCTCACTATCTAGGTAAAGTCGAATCTACAAATTCAACCTTTCAAATTATATTTGTGTCTCTGTGTAGGTGACCAAATTTGGTTAATGTGTGTTTTTTCAGTGGTGAAACTTGTGAGTGGAGACATGTAGGCGCAACAGCCTCATTTATCCGATTAGAAAGATCTATCCACCATGACGAACAAGCTGAAGCCTCCAAATTCTAGTGTTGTGACCTCCATCTACCCTGGCAACGTGGAGAATAATACCAAGTGGGGTTTCTTGTGCTAAGAGTGAGCGAGTGGGGATTGTAGCTCAAGCTTCTCTGGGAAATATTATGAATGGGGTGGAATCGTTTAAGGCTCTGGAAATTGCAGTGAAATAGAGGAAGGGTAAGGGAAAGATTATGAGAATGGGTCCTAATCCGAGAAATGAACTTACTGAGGAGGAAAAGCAGAATTTATATGCTTTGGTTGGTGAGGGAATTGAGAGGATTCAATTTAGAAGTAAAGACATCGAGGTGATGAAGAAAAGAATTGTAGAAGAAGGTTTGTGGGTTTTTTAAGGCCGACTCTATTTTGTTTTTGGTATCTATTTTTTTTCGGGTTTTATGCTTTGCGGGTATTTTATCTTGGGTATATTTTCCCTCTCCACTTATGAAAGACCCATATCTCAAATCTGTTATGTGTCCAAGTTTTGCGAGAGATGTTTTTTTGACTCGGTTCAAATATCTCAATGACCAATAGACCCTCACATTGTCACCTTCCCTTGGGAGGTCCTAATAAATCATCACATTGCTTTTGCTTACAATTAAATTCGCTAACTCTGCACTGACTACCATAATTCCCATTTATCGTCCCATCCATGTTCTCATCCCCATTCCCATCTTAACACTCTAGTAATAATGAATAATCAAGTGGAGCGGGCCAACCGTTACTATCCCCAAAATCCTCTGTCCCTATTTCTTATCCATTCTCACTTCCCTTTCCAGTTCCGATTTATGATAACATAGTTGGTTGAAAATGACCTGTTGGACAATTCTTAGTATCCTATGCAACTTTGGATGTGAACTCAAATTTTCTCTGCTCCTGGGGTTCACGCAGGTCGAAAAGTCCCCATAAGTGAAATTCTGCCAATATCACTCACCCGTGTAATTTACGAGATAGCCACCTAAACCTTCTATCATGTTTGGTGGATACAGGGGTGCCCTGCTAATGCTAAATTTCTGTAAGTGAAACTTTGGCAAGTCTTTCTAGAAGAAGGTTGCATTTTATTATTGGCATTTGATTTCTTTTGTCGAAATAAATTGCCTTAGTGTCAGATACACCCAAGACATATAGTTATTTGGTAAATAAGATCTCTCTTCCAGCTCTGCATTTCATGATCTGTGTTTCAGCTCCGCATTGCATGATCTCTGCTATTATTTACAGAAACAAGGATTTACCTTACTTGGAAACTAGGGCACATACTACCCATTCATGTTGTCTGCCATACATAATATTTATGACCATGTAATTCTTGACATTCTAAATTTATTTAGGAATCAAATTCATTGAGAAGTAGCATTTTAAATTTTTGATCCTATTACAAAATTTCTATAAAAACATATTGTAAGAATTATCTAAAGAAATTGGCACAAACATGATTTCTAAATTGGAGTCTCCCACTGCCTTGAATGTCCACTTTAATAAGTCTAGCATCTCTTGGATTTGAATGCATAAAGTTTTTAAAGCGATAACAAGGCTCTATAAATATCTACAGGCTTCAAAATAGAAGCCTCATGAGGGCACGATATTAAAAATTTGGATTCCAGATGATGGTTGGTATGATGCAAGTTCCTGTGTCATCCATGATGTTGATGGAATTTTCAAATCAAGGCCAAATATATTGGAAGGCTGGTATGAAGAATCATTTCTACTTGAATTCTTCTCCAAGTCCATAGGTGTACCCAACTATCCACGAATATAAGACTATGGTTCTTTGTGGCGAGAATGGACAAGGAATTCCTGTCACAATATATCAGAATCAGAATGTTGTTTGGTTTGAAAACATATTGTGAAAAATTGGTCATGTTCCTCCATGCATATAAAGAAATATCTTACAGTCGACAGTGTTTGTAAAGTGCTAGTATGCAAAGATAATAGAGATATTCTTATTTTTACTATAAACAAACCATTTGTTCCTTGTGACTTGCAGCTGAAAGAATTGTTCAAAGGACATTCAACAAGATTAAATTTTACTTGCTAGCTGAAACCTTCTAATGATGAAATACCTTTGGATTTTTTGTTTTCAATTTATAATGATCTTGGAGTTAAAAATCTATCTCAGGCGGTGAGTAGAATCAAGATCTCTACTCCTACGAATATGCATTTGGAAAAGCCAACACCAGGAGAGGGGTTATTTTGGATGGGATTGTGCAAAATACTTATTGCATATCTTGCAAAACCTTTGTTCAAAATTCCAACTGATAATAGACATCAACATGTTAAAGTGCTTATGGATTGTCCAGTCTATGAAGTGAATGAACCACTCATGATGAAATATTATGTGTTATTGGCAAGAGAAACCGGGGAAGCGGAGAATATCCAAGTGAAATTAAGGAGAATGGTGTGATGGGAGAAAGAAAAAAAAAGCTGTTCCTGAAACAAACAACTAATCCTTACAATATCTTCCATGTGCACCTTGTTGATTCTGTATTCTGTTTGCAATGCCTTCTGATTTGGCAGAGTATTTCGGTTATTATTTATTTCTTTGTTTTTTTAGAAAAAGCTTTGTATGTAGTATTTAGGAATGCTTTTTCTATATGTGTGTTTGCTAAGCTAACTAATTTTCTATTTCTATGTCTGGAATTTTGGTTAAAACTTTGCAATTTTCTGCTAGTCTTCCTAGATTATAATCCTTGTAAATCTATGAAGAGTGGAAACATGCTAAACATAAACAACTCAATAGTTGTGACAAGATATTAAAGGCTTGTGATAATTCTAGTTACTTTTTTTTGTATGACTGGATTAAATAGTTTTAAAATTATTGTATATTATATTATTGTGTGAGTCATGCTACATGAGTGTGACATTGAGCTAACTCCATTGAGTTATTTTTATCAAGTTAAAAATAGGGACCACACGATTTTAGATTTTACAAAGAATACGCCATTATGTGTCGAGCATTTTTTTAAATCAATGCCTATATATGCAATTTCAAGGACTACTATAACTCTCACATAATTATTTAAAGGGCGCTAGCTCAAATGAAGAACACCTGCTTTATAAGCAGGGGGTTGGTGGTTCGAATGCACTATGTCCTAAAATGAATGAATCAATGATATTGTAGTTTATTTTTTATTAAATACTTTTAATATTGGTTTATTTCAATGGTGAGATATCTTTCTAGATTCATTATTTTATATTGTTTCTAAAGAGACAAAAGTGATGTTGCATTGTCTTTGAATGTAATTTTTTATTGTCTCTAGAGAGACAATATGTCTTTAATCCAACTATTGTTTCTAGAGAGACAAAAATGAAGCAGTCTCTAAAGAGACATAAATGAAATTGCCTTTGGAGAGACAAAAATGATTGTGTTATATATTTTATTTATAGAGACAGTATTTTAAGACAATTTAATTTGAGACACCAGCTTAAAGACAATATTTAAGACAATACACAAGTTTTCTTTTGTCTCAAGTTAAGACAATTTACCCAAAAATTGTCTTAAATACTGTCTTAAAACCCCCCTTTGTGTTGTAGTGATGGTTGATATATATATATATATATATATATATAATTTAAAATAAAGTTATAATTTAGTTAATTTTTATGATTTGTTAAATCTTTGCAATGTGAGATGATCATCACGTAAGTGTTTTAATTCATGGGTTGGTAATAGTATAATTTCTTAATAATGTGTAAAATAAGGCCTCCACAATTTTATTTTAATTATCAACAGTTATTTCTTCGATGATAAGGATTTAACATCCACAAAAATTATAGAATATTCTTAATAATAGTCACAAATTAAAGGTTGTGGTTTATTTCAACATAAGTTATGTCATATTTTCTCTTTTATTTAAATTGATTAACTTTAAAAATGTTAGTCCATCTAGTTAGGCATGGAAGTCCCACACCAGAAGGCTTTTGCCAACTTGTATAACTTGGTTTACCTATTTAACTAGGCTTTTGGGTCATTGCTTTAGGCTCAAGATTATATTGGCTCTTCCCAAACCAAAAGGATTTTTCCAAATAATATAACTTAGTTTTTGTGGGTGGTTGCTCTAGGCTCAAGAGTATAATGGGAGTCCTAGTGACTCAACCCCAGGTGGAGCAGGCATACCATTCTCTTGATAAAAAAATTATCATATGAATAAATCACATATGGTTTTTGGACATGTGGAATTGATGTGTTGTGGTATTAGCCCATGGTATTGTAACAAAGCCTATTTATAGATTAAAAATCTTCTAGTAAAGTGGAGTGAATCTCTATATGGTTAAATATATGTATATTTAACTCATATATTAATTAATTTTTAATTAATAATAGTAATAATAAATTTAAATGTCAAAAGATCTTAGCTAGATTCGTTTGGTGAACAATTTATTTCCTCACATGAGTGGGTTCAAGTATCTAGAGACATGTTCTAATTGACATTTTTGTGTCATTTATGAAATAGTTGTATCTAATGTAAAGTGATAAGAATTTTTTATAAAGTTATAATTCAATTTATTTTATTGATATCTTTTAATATTAGATAATATGAGAAGTTTCATGAATTACATATTTGTTGATTATTATGTATTGATGTTTGTATGCGTTTACCACCCATTTAATTTTGTTGGACACCTAATCCTCTAAGGGTTGGTGTGGAAGGCGAAGAGTCAAAAGGGTCCAAGGGACCCTAGAATATGGAATCCAAGGGTCACTCCATTGTATGATAAATATGTATCATTGTGAGTAATAAAGCATCTAATGTTTTATCTTTCTTATGTCTCGTGTGTTTACCATGTTTACCATGCCTATGTTTAACATGGTATCAAAGCTCATGGTTTCTTGAATAATCTTGAGCGTTTTGGTTCACCTACCTCTTCTCTATAATTAGCTCTTCCCTGTCTCAACTTTTCATTTTATAAAAGCCAATTTCTATTTTTGCTTTGCATGTCAAAGTGAATGTTTATGCCCCTCTGCCCTTTCTATATGTTAGTGTTTCTCGTATGTGCCTCACCTGTACCTATGTCTATCATATCTTCCATTCTTAGTCATCATTTATGTGATTTAAGATTACAATTCTAAATATTCTCTCGGCGAAGTAACAGAAGAGGAATTCTTATCATACTCACCCATCTTCTCTTTCACTCTTGTCACAGCAACATAGGTTGTCTATCATGTGTGTGCATAGTAATGAATTTCCTTTCAATATATGAGCCTCTAGTAGACGCAATGGAAACCTTTAGCATGAGTCTTCTCAGATTCTTTCATTCCTGAAGTAGCTTATTAAAATCAAACTTTTGTGCTCCTTATTATCTATTCAGCCATCCAAAGTTGTCCTTTTTATTCTGTGAGAAGTTAGCCTACATTTACTTACATTCCAATGAATTTTCAGTATTCCTCGTTGTATGTGAAAGAAGTTTGGTGATTTATTTTCCACTTCGTAAATGACTGTGTCATCTTTCATGACATAGTTTTCCCATGTGACCTGCAAGACTCTGTGCAATTTGTTACCATTATCGTAGTACATATTTGTCAACTATAGAGTCTGAACCTATGTGGGTGAAACCAAACAAATTTCAGCAAGAAAAAAAATTGTAGGTCAAAGATACAATGAATACTTTTAATTGCTTGCAGAACTACGTGGAGGGGCTTTATTAAGGGAATGCAAACTTTGCGCATTGAATGATTTATCTTAAATATGTTGTGTATCATTTATCATTGTGGGATAAATGGATGTTCAACAATGATACCATGAAAAGTGGTTCTACGACGAGGTGGGTTTGATTGGTCTCCTAGATGCCTTCTCGCGATTCGAACTGCAGACGAAAAATCATCTTCCTCACTTGTAATGAACCTAATATTGCTTTGTGGCCTTTTCAAATTGCAGGATAAATGGTTGTTCAACAAGGCATTTCAATTCCCACGTGGTGTGAGCGATCGGTGATAAGGGTGCAACTTTGATAAGGCACTCCGTTACTGCTGGAGTCACCGGTTCGAAAACCCGTGGGTGGGATGGGAGAACAAAATGGGAGAATTAGGATTAGTCTAAACGAGCAAAAAAAAACAAGGCATTTCAATCCCTAAAAACCAGTAGTCCTACGGCTAAACAAATCTCTCTTTGGGGATCGATTCATGAGGCCATTAGTCCTACAGCTAAAAATTACTCTGTCCTAGGGGAACTAAATGATTATGTCTCTATAGCTACTACTAGAAGGGATTGTTTAGAGTAGCATAGTTGTGGTTGTGCTTTGATTTACTAAGCTGCTGGTATTGAAAATCAATGATGTATTGGTAAGTTATTGGTGGACTCTTGATACATTTATTGTTATTTGGCGATCAACCCTAAATTTCCGCATTGGAAGGTTATCATGGAATTTCTATATGCTACGGTGAATGCATGTATGTCCATTCCTAATTTTACAAGGAAATAGATACCTATATTGCTTGTGAAAGAGAATTATTTATAATTAGAAGATAAAATGATTGGAATTAGTGAAGCATTAGAATTTTTAAAAACTATGATATTGTCTACTACTCATGATACAATAAAAGTCAGCAAATATACTCTAAAAAACATTCAGACTTGTCTGCAAGCTGCACAAGAAAAGATTGATTATTTGCAGCTTGAGTCACAACTTCAGTAAGAAGAATTACAATAGAAGATTTTTCATTCTAAACATGTTTTTGTTTAGAACATTGAGACAATCTCCCATTAGCAACAAGAATCAGTTTAGATCACTGAGCCTAGTACAAGAGAATATTTGAATGTAGAAAAAAAATCCAGCCTACAGTTCCCAAGCCCATCATCAAACCTTGGGAAGAGCTTGTCCATAATAAGAAAAGAACAGGTCTTGGATATGACAAGGTGTCCTTTCATATTCCAGACTATTCCAAGCCCATCAAATTTCAAAGTGCAGGATTTCTTCATGATAGCTCACCTTCAACTATTCTATATTCTGCTCCTCTTCCACAATAGATTGTGAAATTACAGCACTGTGACCGAGTTGGCCATATGAAAGATCATTGTTTTGATATTCACCCATGTAAGCACTATGGTCAATACACTCATTCTTCACAGAGATGCTTTAAAAACAAGCCTCGTGCAAGAACAAAGATTCATCTTGGATGGATCGCTTCTTGGAAATGGGCATCAATTGGCAAGAATATGTTTCAATCATATGTTAGAATTTGTTCAAGAATATTGAATAGTCTTGCAGTTGAGTTTTCACCATCATCTCACCTTGTATCTGACAGGGGGGAAAATGGTGGCCATATACAAGCTTCAAAGCCACATCAAGCGAGCCTGAGCCACAACCTGTCATTCCAAATTCAAATTTGTAGCTAGAGACAAAACAGTTCAAGAGAGCCTGAGCCACAACCTATCATTCCATATTCAAAATTCTAGCTAGAGACATAAGAGTTCAAGTAGGCCTGAGCCACAACCTGTCATTCCAGATTCAGAGTTGTAGGAAGAGACACAGATGCCCATGATCATGCCTTTGGTTGGTGGTCAGCCTTAAACCATCTATGTGAGGTTGAGTTTCTTCCTCTTCAAAGAATTCGATACACTTCCTCTAGTAGAAGACTTCAACTTCTTGCCCGTTTTGGTAGAGTTCCAAGAAATGTGTCAAGAATTCCAGAGTTGGTGGTCATCCTTAAACCATCGCAGGTTATAGAACTCCCTTCCTCCATATTGAAGTTCTCCCTCTTCAAAATATGAGGAGCACTTCCTCTAGCAGAAGACCTCAGCTTCTTGCCAGATTTGGAAGAGTTCCAGGAACTACACTAAGCATTCCAGTGTTGGTGGTCATCCTTAAACCACCTCTTTATGCCAACATTTCAGAGAGCTTTTTCAGCCTAGTGTTGCCATGCATAATTTTTAGATTTGTATTACAACTCTCTTCTTGGACTCATACATACCCCTTTGGATTAATGGGGGGAACATTGGACACCTAATCCTCTAAGGATTGGTGTGGAAGGTGAAGTGTCAAAAGGAGTCCAAGAGACCCTGGAATATGGAATCTAAGGGTCACTCCATTGTATGATAAATATGTATCATTGTGATTAATAAAGCATCTAATGTTTTATCTTTCTCATGTCTTGTGTGTTTACTGTGTTTACCATGACCGTGTTTAACAAATTTAGATGGTTTCCTAACCCTTAAATAGAGATTGTATTATTATTTCTCACAATCAACCTTGTCTCATGCCAGTACAATACCAACTTAGTTACCAATTTCTCTGATCATACCAAAAAAATAATAATTTAATTTTAAAATTGTATAAAATTAAAATTAAAATTCTTAATTAAAATATTTATCATATAATATTATGGTAAAACGTGAATAAAATATTATTTATCATTTTTTAAATATTTGAAATTTTAATAAATATTTTGAAAATTAAAGGGGTGGCAGGAGCGGAACGGGTAATATTTTACCTTGAAGAACAATCAGACATTAGATTTTCCCAGTATCTCAGTCCAACAATAAATAATCGGGTCTGGATAAAGCTATGAGAAAATGAGTAAGGAGATTAATGTTTCTTGGGGATTCATTGATAGTTATAAGGTCAATCTCCAAGGAGAAACCGAAAGAGGTCCTTCCTCCCTAGTTATGGGGAATAGGATTGCATTGCAGATAGAAAAATTGAAGATATTTCTCTATTCCACATCCTCATGCATTTAAACAAAGATGCATATGAACTAGTCAATCAAGTAACAAAGTTCAAGCTAGGGACATTAGAATATAGTAATATTCAAGGTGTCTTTTCCCATATCCCTTAATTCAAATTCTATGTGGTATTTAGAATGGGTGAACTATTGTTTGGCCACTCCTTCTTGTGGGATCATCATTGAATGTAAAGGTTTGGTTCCAAGATTTTTGTGGAATAAAGTGTCTCATCCAAATAACATAGAAAACAAGTGGTTTCTCATACACAGAGGGCATAAGTACTCCATATCCCTCCCTCTTCCTTTCAATTATTTTAGAGTGGAAAAATGGTGTGGTACAAGGACTTGTTTTAATTGGGATCTAATGGGTTCATTCAAGTTGTTTATCTAACTAAAATTCCCCATGGTTTCATTCTTTACTACTTTGTGCCATTCCTTTGGTTTGGTTGTTACGTGTATGGAAAATCCCTCTCCTATTGCAAGATTCCAGATCCAAGGAGATCCAGAATTAATGTTGCCTCTTGGTAACTCTCTCGATAGGTGCGTAGAAGAAATGTTAAATTTGGAGGGGTCCTTTGGTTTATCCTCGCTTCGCCCTTCTGCTTTTTGGTGTGTCCAACGCCAACTAGAAAACTTGAGTATGGAGAGTTTAAATATGGTTGTTGTTGGGGGACAAGCTCTTGATTTAGAGCTAAAGTGATGTAAGTAATCAATGGAGAATTTTTTTTAAGTGTTTATGGCCATGGTTGAAATCTCAAGTAGAAGGTTGGAGCTTGTGTAAGGTGAGAAGTGAGATTTAATCTATTGGAGAAAAAATACGAGTGGTTACAAACAAGAACCGATAGGATGATTGTAAGTTTAGAGTCTGAGTTTCTCATGTGGAAAATGAATGACAATGGAAAACATTTTTTTGTTGGTGATCCAGGTTCCAAGCATAGCAATGTGGATATTGGTATAAAATTCCAAACAAAGGAGGTTGGTTGCACTGTAACTGGAGATGGTTCATCTTGTGGCAAAGAGGTGATCTAGGATCACAAAGTTAGCAATGTGGATATTGGTACGAAAGTCCAAAAAAAGGAGGTTGGTTGTGCTGTAACGGGATATGGTTCATCCTGTAGAAAAGAGGAGGTGATCTAGGATCAGAAAGTTGAAGCTGATCCTTCGTGATCTGTTTAAATTTTATGTTTGTCTATGTAGTATAAGAATGTTAAACTTTTTGGAAAATTTTGTAGAGAATATGAGAGGTTTCAATGTAAAATAATAGTCCAAAAAGCCCGCAGAGGATTTTTTTGTTGTTACTAATATAGTGGAACATTAGAGCAACATAAATCACTAAAGGCTATAAATGGATGTGGCCATACAACTAAATTTTCTAATAGGAAAATTACCCATTCTATATATTAATTATTTGGAATTTAAAAAATTCATAAAAATTTATTCTCTATCTATAAAAACAATTAATTTATTATTAATAAAGTTTAATTATTTTAATGTAGTATACTTTACAATGGTTAAGTCTAATTATATAACCCTGTCATTTTGTTTCTTTGTGTAGTTCAACATCAATCAATCTATTATGAACCCCAAACTAGAAGAATTATTTTTGGCCTTTTTGTTATTATATTACCAATCAACCTATATGATTCCCCTTGTGGCAGGTTACGACCACTAATCTTTTGAACTATAATTATGGCTTTCATGTAATATGATTTCGGAAACTATACAAATTTAACTTACCAAAAAAACAAAAATATACAAAACAAAATTTACATTTTTATTTTTTTATGCCTTTAGAAGACAAATTACATACTTGTAACATTTCTCAATGTTCTTTTGTGTATCCAAAAATGGTCCTTTTAAGAAAATACAATTAAGAAACTTGCAATAAGAATCTAACGACCACATTAGAAATAACAAAGAGAATTGAAAAAAAATGATTTAGGACATTAAAAGAAAACCATGCCCAAAAAACACAAAAGTGACTTTTCTAGTTTTCCTCAATTTTAACATCGAGGAACTTCCAATTGTGATACAACATGCCATTATTCTAATAATGACTATTTAAACCTAATCACCGCACTTTATTCACAATGCTAACTAATAAATTCTGACCACATGCTTTGCCCATTTTTAAACCATAAAACATGAAAACACTCAGAATAGTAAATAAAAAATGTTATCTAAATTTTATTATATTAAAAGTAAAAAAAAAAAAACATCATCATAAGAACAACTAAAAATAATAAATAAAAAAAACACTAAAAATACTAAAAAAAATATATATATTTAATAAACATTTATAAAATACAATATTGTATACAATAAATATACATTTATAACCTTGGATATTTTTACAAAATTATAATAATTATTAAATTAAATTATAATAATTATATTAAAAGTAAAAAAAAAAACATCATCATAAGAACCATTAAAAAGAATAAATCTAAACAAACACTAAAAATTACCAAAAAATATATATATATTTAATAAACATTTATAAAATACAATATTGTATACCACAAATATACATTTATAACCTTGGATATTTTAACAAAATTATAATAATTATTAAATTAAATTAAACAAACTGAGGTTCTCATTTTACATAAAATTAGCTTCCAAATATAAACCATCAAAAACATCTCAATCTTCAATAGTCATGATGACGAATTAGTTGTCCTAAACACAACAGGGAGGGAGGAAAGGAGGTGATCTAGGGTTTGCTCTGCGCATGGCGGAATCCTAAGCTCCTGTAGGCAAGGCCTGCCTTAGGCCACGAGGGACGAGTGATGTGACGGGCGTACCCTCGATGTTAGAGACCTGCACACACCTGGATCTTTCTGGGCCGGCCACGATCAGCACATTCCGAGGTTGGAAGAGCCTCAGTTTTTAACTGGCGACAGGATGAAGGTAAAGAACTTTTTAGCCTTTCTTACCTCGCGACGAGGTTTCACTTCTGAACAGCAGCGAGTTTCTAGCTATAGCGGTGTCGGGCTAGGGTTTTGTGTTAGCCGCAATGATGGGGTTCGAGTGTGATTATGTGGACGTAGAGCTGGCGCCGGAAGACTTACTTACTATTTGGGGTCATGAAGTTTCAACTCAAAATTTAAACCGTTTTTTCCCGAAATTGGCTGTGAAGGCTGTCTTTCTAAGCAAGGAGGAAGGAGCTAGACCTTTTTCCATCAGATCTTCTCTTCTTGAAACGTTGTTCCAAAACTTGGCAGGAGGTGCTTCAAAGGTTGATAACACTACTCTTTTGGGTTATGGTGGTCTTCATTGTGGCAGAGAGGATGGTAGCGGCCAACTTCATGCTTACAGAGCAAGTACTCCCTCTTTGGGGCCAGGTAACCCGGTCTTCCCTTCTCTTACGGATGGTTTAGAAGATGTAGTGGCTAGCTATGGCATGCATGTGCAGAAAGAGCCTAAAGTTACAAGGGAAACTAGTTTTAAAAGGTTAGATTCTGGTGGGGTGGTTTTTAGGGGCGAAGGTTGTGATAAGAGGTTTTCGGTCTCGAGTCAAAGGTTGGTCTCAAAACCAGCCCTTCCTATTGATAACTCAGCACAGGTGGGTTTGATTCAGCCACAGAAGGACACTCTGATTTGGGGTGTTGCTCTTGGGTTTGGACTTAATACTCACTCAAACACCTCTGAGGCAGGTGAAGGGAAAAGTCAATCGGTGGAAGCTGGTCCTGGGCTTGAATCGATACCGAAGAGTGGTCAGTTTGACAAGGATTTGGGGGATGGCGAAAATGCAGACGGAGGCAGTGGGAGGAAAACGCAAGAAGCAGAACCCTATTAAGAAAAAGGAGACCCGCCCTAGCTGTGTCCTTGGCGTGGAAATCCTCGTAGAAGAAGTGATGGCAACATAAGAAACAAGGTTAGTCAGTAGAGTGCGTGGAAGAAAATACACAGTTGATTACATCCGGGACTGGGTTCAAACAGAATGGGGAAATGCTCCTGGTAAACCGGTAGAGATTAAAGTCCTGGAAAGAGGGTGGCTTACTCTGAGTTTCGATCATAAGGACCATGTTGATTGGGTGCTCGAACGAAATTGGTGTTTTGGCAAACGACCAATTCTCTTCCGGAGATGGACCCCTATGTTCGACGCCCAAACAGAAAAAATGAATGAATCCCCTATCTGGGTAAAAATGCCAAGGGTTCCTCTTCATTTTTGGACCGACTCTATTTTCATCTCCATTGGGAACACGATGGGAAAATATTTGGAAGTCGACAGGTCCTTCATTCAATCAAATGATCTCAGTGTGGCGAGGATTCTTGTAAGCCTTAACCCCGGAGAAGGGCTTGTGGATGCAATGACTCTAAAATACCGAGACTTGGAATTTCTTCAAAATATGGACTATGAAAATCTGCTGTTTCGATGCCACAGATGTCACAAATAAGGTCACCTAGCTAAAGAATTTCCATTGGGTCATCGGGGTAGATGAAGCCGCTATAAAGTTGCAAGGAAACTGATGGTTCATGCAGCTCCAGAACCCGTCAAGATGGCCTCATAGAAATCTATGGAGGAGGACACAGAGGTTGGCCTGGAAAATGTGACTCCCCATCAACCCGGTGCAACGAGACGGTCCCCAACCCCCATCCCTCGAGAAATCACTGCGCTTTGTCGGCCTCTCTCGGCTCCCTCAGCGAGTGAGAGAGAATGGGCTTCACGGGCGGGTATGCTTTTCTCTTCCCCCTCTTCCCTTTTTTTTTCTACTTACGTATACTGAATTGGTATTTTTCGAGCCCTGGTCCTTCCCGAGGGCGATTACTGAGATGGAGTTCTCTTCTTTAAATTTAAACTATCCCCCTGTCGACGAGTTTGGTTGTTTCGGTGCCTCAGCCCTCTCGAAAACCTTCCCATTCTTTCGTTGATCCTCGGGCCCCATGTTGCCCTTTGGTGCCACCTCCCAATCCCATTGCCCCCCCTATAACTCGAGATCAACTGGAAAACTTCCCTTGGAAAAGCATTGCTCTTGGAGGTTTAGAGTTGGATCCTATGCCTATTAGGCCCAAAAAATCGAGAGCGAGAAAATCCGATATCTCAAAGGCATAGCTTAAAGCAAAGATTGATATTGTAGACGGGAAACAAAAATCCTTGAGCTGGGGTGCTTAGAGCGGCAAAGCCACCCCCGATATTTTGAGATGATCCTTCTTTCCTACAGCTGTAGGGGTTTAGCTAGTCAACCCCGGAAAACTAGCCACGAGGGAGTTGGTCGGAGTTCATATCCTGGACGTCCTTATGCTTCAAGAGACCCTTGGTAAAGGTGAGGAAATCATAGGACTTCTCACAAAAGCTGTTTCCTAGATGGCTCTTTCGAGGCCCTTGACGCTAATGGCCACTGCGGCGGTGTGGTCATCGGCTATAAAGCGGAAATCTTAGAGAAATGTCTTCCCGAGGGGTCCGAAAATTCTGCGGCGATGGAGTTATATTCAAAGGAGTTACTGTATCCCTCTCCTCCTTCTTAATGTGTATGGGCCTTGTCGGGGGAGAGGGAGTTGTTCACGGACATCTTTTTTTTCTAAAACCTTATGTTGCCCATCCCAATCCGATCATTGGAGGTGACCTCAATTTCTCCCCGGGGGGTCTTAGAATCTTGGGGAGCCAATGCCCGAGCCAATCCCTTGATCGGCTTATTTCTCTCTACGATTTGTTCCTCTCACTTGGTAGACGCCTCGCTACTTAAACCCGGACCTACCCGGAGAAATAAAAGAGTGGGTGAGGGACTGGGTGGGAAATAAACCTGGATCGGTTTCTTACGGGTGAAGAATTTACGGAGAAACTGTCTATTTTCGGGCATTGGGTGGGTGAAGGGGGTTTGTCGACCATTTCTCGATCTTGTTGGAGGCAAAAGGTGCCCTTAAAAAGCTGGGGTCTCCCTTCAAGTTTAACTCTTCTTGGCTATCCGATGACTCTTTCATCACTCTTTTCCACTCTACTTGGAGGAGGGATGGGTCGGGGAGTTGGAGAAGGATCGAGTCGAAGCAAGGCTTTCATGAATAACCTCAAAAGGTGAAGGCTACAACCAAAGAATGGGTTATCCAAAAATCCTTAAAAGAAGATGAAGAGATGAGGGCTATTAATGAATAACTAGGTCTTTTGGAAGATCTAGAAGGGGATGGCTATGCCACCATAGAATCCCGAGATGACGAATCGGGGAATTGGTAGCAACTAGAAGGAAAATTCTCCGGGTGAAGGAGGAAAGTCTGGCGCCTTAAGAGCGAGGGCTATCGGCTCCAAGATGGGGACGAAAATAAAAGGTTTTTCCAAAACTATGCCAAAGGAAGGAAAAATCTAAACACAATTTGGGAAATGCCAAAAGGAAATGGGGAAAAAAGCATAATCATTTGAAGAGTTAGCTTCCCTTGGGTTAGCCCATTTCAAATATCTTTTCGAGCTCTGGAAGAAGCCATTATTGAAAAAGTTATAAGAGTAGCACAATTCTTTCCAAGCTTCATTGATGAGGAAGGAAATGAAAGCTTGATGTCTCTGGTATCAAAAGATGAAGTGGAAGCTATCCTTAAGTCGATGCGAAAGAGAAAAGTTCGGGGGCCGGATGGTTGGACTCGTGGAATTCTTCCTCCATTTTTTTCGACTCTCTTGGCGATGATCCGGGCTGCGGTTGTTGAAGAATCCGGGATCTCGGAGCTCGGTCTATCAACCCTTTAATGCCACCTTCCCGACCCTCATTCCCAAGTCCAACCACCCTTCCTCCTTCAACTATTTTCGCCCCATCTCCCTATGTACACGCTTATATAAGATCATATCTAAAGTCATTTCCTCCGGATTGAAGCCCTTCCTTTCCAAGAATATCTATGCGAAAAAATTTGGCTTCTTGGACGGATGGAAAATTCATGAAGCGATGGGGGGTAGCCCAGGGAAACTCTTCATAGCCTTACGAAGAGCCGGAAAAAAAGGGACTATCATCAAAATTGATCTCTCCAAGGCTTTTGATAGAATCGGTTGGATGTATCTGAGGCTTCTCTGATGCACTTGGGTTTCAGATATGACTTTGTAAGATGGATCGTGGGGTGTGTCACTTCCACTTCGATCGTTGTCCTAATCAATGGTGCAACTTCGATTTTTCAATCCTCAAAGAGGCTTGCATCAAGGGTGCCCTCTCTCTCCCCCTGTTGTTTCTCCTTGCTACTGAGGGAATTAGTTTAATGATCAAAGAGGCAAAGAGACAAGGGGAGATGAAAGGGATTGAAGTTGCACTCAATCTTTGGGTGACTCACCTTCTCTTTGTAGATGACATCATCCTGTTTTGTGATGGGAGCCCGGAAGATTTTCGGTGTCTAAAAAGGATTTTAGACCACTTTCTAAAAGCCACTGGTTTGAGCATAAATGAACAAAAATATACCATAACAACTGCATGGCTCTCAAATGTGGAAGCGGATAGAGTAAAAGAGCTTATCCCTTTTGAAGCCAAATCATTACAAGACCTTTTTAAGTTTTCCTCAAGCCTGATAATTACAGGGTACAAGATTGGTCCCTGGCTTACAGCAAAGATAAGAACATGATGAATCATTGGAGATTCAAATGGGTCTGTCAAGGCCGAGCCGATTAGTTCTAATCAAATCTGTGGTCATGGCCATTCCGGTTCTTGGGCCGACCTCATGCAGGGTGCTGAAAAGTATCTGCTGAAGATCAACAAAATCCGTAGTAGATTCTTATGGGCGAGGCTCGAAGAAGGACCATGTAACCCCTTGGGTTGCATGGGAAAAAAATAGTTAGACCAAAACGTTGGGGGAGGATGGGGTATAAAGGACTTGTATCCTCTCTCAAGGTCCTTAGGCGCCAAATTAGCTTGGAGACCGATCTCCTCGGAAAACCTTTGGACCTACGTAACAAGGAGAAAGTATATAGATCCACGCCAACTACGGAATGGATTAGATTGCCTCATAAATCGTCAAAAAACTCTTCGGTGGTATGGAAAGCTTTGGTGATAGTTGTTCAAATAATATAACAAGGGGTGGCATGGAATTTCGGAGATGGCGGATCGGTCGGGCTAGGCGAGAGATCCATGGGTGGGCTGCTCGGATTCATTTTCCCTGTCTAGAGATCCGATTGAGCATCTTAATAACGAGAGGGTTTTTTTCCCTTAACCAAATTGCCGACATTGGCAACTCCTCGATGCGGCAACAAGAGTGGCTCTCAAGGGATGCTCTCTTATTGGAAGAAAGATGGCAAGAGGAATAGAGGAATTGCGAGCGGGCTCTGTTGAAATCTCACATTCGCATATCCAACAAACTAGATGAATTGAGATGGGTTCACTCTCAGACAGGTATCTATTCTCGGAAGATGGGATATGACTGGCTAATGGTACAAAAAGGGTGGGAGGAACCAAGCTGGTGGGTCAAACCTCTGTGGAAACTTACAGGACCAACTAAAACCTGTTTGTTCTTTTGGTGCATTCTTCAAAAGAAAGTTCCTACATGGGACTTCCTTCAGAAAAGAGGGAAAATTGGTCTTGGGTGGTGCTCTATGTGCAAAGAGAGTGAGGAATCTATCCAACATGTTTTTCTCTCCTGTCCCTTCATGAAAACTCTTTGGAATGAAATGTTGAGGATGACAAATATCTCCCAAAGGTGGGAAGGAGAGGAGCTTTACGAAGCTTGCAACGGATGGTGGCGAGGATGCTCCAAATGATAAAATCAGAACAATGCCCCCTGTTGGTTGCTTGGGGCACCTAGCTTGCCGGAAATCACTTGATATTTAAAGACACTTCTTTTCCTATTGCCGACTTAGCGGCGAAGGGGTGGCCATTTATGAAAATATCCCATCTCCATCTGTCTCTCGACACACCGAGACCGAGTACGGAGGGAAGAGATTAAGGGCTCCATTCCCTGGGCTTATTTTGATGGGGCCTCGAGATCAAAATAGGAGGTGTGGAGCTGGCCTGGTTATATTTTTTCCCTTTGGGAAACTCTTAAAATCTTCCATTGGCCTTGGCATTGGAACAAACAATTTTGTCGAGCTTAAAGCCTTCCACCTTCTTCTTTGCTGGCTTTCCCTGTGCAACGAGCGTGAGGCACATATTTTTGGTGATTCTTTGAATATAGTAAAGTGGACCAATGGAACGCAACAATGTAGAAACTATATTTTAATTCCTTTGCTTAATGAGATCATCCATCTTAAAAGATTTTTTACTGAGCTCACTATTTGCCATATCTTCAGGGAACGGAACACAAAAGCAGACCGCCTTTCTAAAGAAGGAACTGAACAGGTTCTGGGCGCATGGACAATGGAAGAAGTGGTTGATGGGGTGGCAAGGCCACTTGCTCCTCCAGTTTTTGCTTAACTTTTGAGTCATTTTACAGCTCCTCTTTACTTTTTCTCGTTATTATGTCTTTATGTATATTCAACTATGTGAAAAACTACTACGATCATGTAAAACATTATGACGGGACCCGGTGTTGTTTTCCTTTTCAAAGGAGGCATGAGTCCTTGTCCGTTTTTGAACTTCATATGTTTTGTTTAAACTGCCAAGACAGTGTCTACTAACTGGCATATTTTGAGACTGTGGTTTTCTCGAACCTCTGCTTCGACTGTTTTCCTAATAGGAAGCTGGGAGGTTGGAAGACGACATGAACTTGTTCATTCCTAGAGGCTATGTTTTCCTGGACTGTTTTGGGGGAACACTTGGAAATTCCTACAAACAGTTGATTTTGGTTTTTTGTATGCAAGGAGAGAAACATAAATGTTTTGCATATGCTATGTAACCTTTCTATTTTAATAGATGGTTTGATTTTTTTCTACGGAAAAAAATAGTCATCATTACTTCGAAGCTTCCCAATTCTAAATTTGGAATCACTTTGTCTATAAGCATCTCCGATCCTAACCGAGAAGCATTCCTAAAACCCTAAGCACAATGACGTAGTTGGAGACCTACCATACCAAATGACTTTCGGCTTATGAATATTTTATTGTTTTTTCTTTCAATTACATTGATCGAGTTTAAGTTTGGTTAATTTAATGTCAGATGATTTTAATTTTGGATGTTATAATTTTTTATTATTAATTTTTTAAATATTAGTTTTAAAGAAGAAAAAAATTTAATTCTTAAATAGTTTTATTTTTAAATTAAAATTTAATGTTGTATTTTTAGTAAAATTTTAGTTATTTAAAATGAATTGTCTCAAATTTTTTGATTGGGGTGCCATGTGTACAATGCAAGGAGTGAGGTGGTAGGAGACCGTGTGGGCCACACGGTAAGACCATGTCGACGGGATGTGGGTGGTACCACTCACGGCTGTATAATGACGACATTAAATACGGATGACGGACAATTTATTATGTCGGACAAGTCTTGGGGCAAGCGGCCCGACACGGGAGAAAGAAAATAAATGTTAAGATTGGCAAGTTATTTCCTTCGTGGGTGTCCGGTGAGTAGGTAGTAGAGCATAAGGTTGGTGAGCGGGCGAATGATTTGCCAGACAACTGCGTGTCACCTCCCCAGGGTATTCTTAGTACCTCTATAGGTTTTCTTAGACCCCCGGTGTGGCCCCGGAAAAGATAATTTAGTACCCGGCCAAACATCACCAAGACAAAATGGTGAAAGGGCAACCTATGAAAAAAAGATGCTAGGGATAAAGGAAAGGCGGATAAAGGAAAGTCGAAAGCAAGCCCAAGAAGGAGGGGAAGAAAGTCACGAAGGAAATCATTGAGAATCTTTTCCACGCCTACGGGGTAGGTACACTGGTAATGTGAAATCTCTAATTTTGGGTTGGGAGCGAGATCAAAAAAACTAAAGAGGAAGAAGACATCACTAAGGAAGAGATGGAGATGTTGACGAGATCCGAGGGAATACCGAGGGTAGACGATCTTTGTTTAAACAGTCCATCCATATCTACTAGACAATGAAATGCTTATTGGTCAAGGCGATTGTTAGTGTTCAAGAAATAAGCGTTGATGCGAAAGCGACCTCTATTCTAGTTGAAATGCATAGGGACATTTAGGAAATCCATCTTCTGCAACACCACCAAAATGTTCACCTTGGCCGAATGGAACTTTAGTTGCAGAGTATGACCCAAGTCGAAATGCATGGGTCAAGTGTTAAGTATCCAACACCTATCGAATCATTAGATTACTAAGTGTTATTACTCTTTGGTTTTTTGAGATGCATATTACTAATAGCATTTACTTTCTGATTAAGTCTTTGGATGTAATAGATAATAGGGAAAGATACAAACTTTATCAATTTTGGTTAACCCTTAACTCTTTGAGGTGGCTAATGCACCTGGTTTCCTACAAGCAAGTTGAGGCCATCCAGTGTATATTATGATTGTAACCTGTGTTTTTTTAATCTAATGGAAAAATAGAGAGGAAATATCAAACATTAATAAATAAATAAATAAATAAATAAAATTCTCAAATTTTTGGAACATTTAAATTCAATCATTTATATAATTAAAATTTATGATAATAAAAACTTTTTATTAAATTAAAAAAAAAAAAAAAAATCAATTGTAATTGAATGAAATGTCATATAGTCATTTTGCCCAAAAAAATAAAAATTTTGATCATATTACGTGAATTATTAATTTTTATAATTTTAAGTGCTTAACAATTTTTTTAATAATACTGAATTCATTTCCACTGACAATCATATTTCAAAAGAAAAAAAAAACCAAATTATAACAAATTTTTTTGACTATCAACTGGGCCTCGCCAATAATACCGAAAGACCAGATACAAAAAAATGGAGTTGTCTATCCAGACAATGGAATAGCCAGGACGACAATTTTTTGCCGGAATCTGGTCAACTAAAATTAAAAAAATAAGGTAGTTGGAGTGTTTGAAATCCATTTTTGATAATGGAAATGGAATCAGCACTATCAAAAACCTTTAAAGTACTCAAAATACTAAAGTTTAACAACTGTAAACAAGATTCTGATAAAATTTTAGCTGAATTTTTTCAAAATCTTTGTCAGATTCTGAACCATTTCATTGCCTAGGTAGACTACGCGCAGAGCAACCTCTTTCCATGATGCTATATCTGTCAGTGATTTTACTGATTGTACGAGAAGGATAGAACAACGTACAGGCGATATCTTTCTGTGAGTTGGTGAATTATCAATGCTCTGCAATTGCAATTAAATGGTTTTCCATGACGGAGATAAGATGAGGACGCTTTCATATTGGTGTGGTTTCATTGAAAATAGAAAAATATAATAAAAAATAAAAAAAATTGACAAAAAAATTTATAATTAATTAGTTATAAATTTTAAAAGAGAAATAAAATTAAAAAAAAAAAAAAAATTAATAATTTAAAAATTAAAATATAATTTAAAATTCAAAATATCCAAAAATAATTTAATAATATATATATATATATATATATATATAAACCAATTACATGAAGTGTAATTAATACTAATAATAATTATTTCAAAAATTTAGTAATATTAGTTGTTTTTTTAAATTATATTGAATATGTTGATTTTTTTTATAAAGAAAAATATCATATATATTATTTGCTAGTAACTTTTATTTTAAATAAATTAATTTGAAATAAATAAATAAAAAAATTATTTATTTTTATTTATAATCTATAAATAAAATTAACAAAATTATTAGAAAATAAAAAAATCTAAAATAAAATGTAATTTTTTCTATATGTTAATTATTTTTTTTGGCATTTCATTATATTTAAATTAGAAAGAAAATTGTAATGCAAGAAAGCTCTATATATAGAGTAATCCATCCTAATGTAAAAATACATAAATATTATTTAAATTTAAATAAATTTAATGAAGAAATTAATATTGTTCAAATATTATTTAATTTACATTATTATATCAAAATTGGGTATTGGAAAATTTTTTAAAACAATTTGAAATGTGATGATTTATCACTTTTGTAACATTAAAAGAGTTAAATTGAATATTAATCAATATAGATTCATTTTAACCACAAATTTAAAATGACTCTAGAATGATTAAATTTCTACACGTGCAAACTTATTTTAGAATGCAAAAAAATAATATGTAATTTTTTTATTGTTTAAATTATAGTTTTTTAATGTAATAGAGATTACATAACAACTACATTGAGCCATTTTATTAGCACATTTAACTAGTTTTTTTGTTATTGATGTATTTTTAAGTATATGTTAATATTAATTTATATTAAAGTATTTTTTTCATAACCCACATTGGATAGTTTATTCCATATAACATTGAAATAAATTTTTTTTTAACATTTTTTTTCTATATATAGATATATATGAAATGGATATAACTTGTTAAAGATCTTACTTTCTTTATTTTTTTTTATTATTATTTTTTTTAAATTTATAATCACTTCACACAAAATTATATTAAGTTATGGATAACTAATTAAATACGCCTTGCATTTTGTTTTTCCAAATTTATTATACCTTGCATTGTTTTTCTATTTAAATAATATTTTTTATTTTTTTATTTTAAGAGAGACATACATACTTACACATAGCCCGGGGTGTAGAACTAGCATAGATCCATCTTAAGTACGGATCTAATATGAAACAAGAGGGATCAAATTTTTTTCATGTACAAACTTCTTTGAGGTGTAAAATACAATGAGTTATTCTTCATTATTTAAATTGTATTTTTTGAATGTTATATAAAGTATATATATGACCAAATATAGGTTTTAGCCATAATTTTTTTCATAGTATATACATATATTTTTTTAAATGATATATAATATATACATATTTGACATTAAAATATTTTACATAAGACATTTTGTAGTGCAAATTTTCTTATTTTTTTATTATTAATATATTTTTAAGTATATGTCAATAGTAATTAGTATTAAAATATTTTATTGATAAGTGACATTGAATATTTTTGATATACAACAATAATATATATATATATATATATATATATATATATATATATATATATATATATATATATGAAATTGATATGCAAATAAATAAATTAACACAAATCTTCAAATAGTTTATTTAAATCTCTTGTTGAATTATTTTTGAAAAAAGTATAAGATTTAAACATCTCACACACACATTTATTTTACTTCTAATTTTTAGGGTGAGATAGGCATATAGGTGGACGGGGGAGAGAGGGAAGAAGAGAGAGACAAAGAAAGGGATGGAGGGATAGATATAGATATGGAGAGAGAAGTGTTAGAGAGAGAGAGAGGGAGTGGAAAATGGAGGCAGAGAGAGAGAGAGGGATACATAGATATGGTGAGAGAAGTCTTAGAGAGAGAAAAGGGGAAGAGAGAGAGGAAGTGGAAAAGAGGAGATAGATAGATAGATATGGAGAGAGAGTGTGTATATTTGAGGTAGAGAGATAAAGGAGAGACACTAGGAGATAGAGATATGGAGGGCGAGAGATTACGCTTACACTCGAAATCAATGCACATTATTAATATTATTAATCTAAATACTTTGAAATTAATGTAAATCATACATCTAGTTGCATCAAATTAGAAATTAACATTTACAATGAAATCAATGCATGTACTTGCAAACAATCAAATATGATTAGAAATCAACATCTACATTAAAATCAATGCATGTAATGCAAACAATCAAATAGCATTAGAAATCAACATCTACACTAAAATCAATGGATCTAGTGCAAGCAATCAAATATGATTAGAAAATCAATATCTACACTTAAACCAATACATCGAGTGCAAGCAATCAAATAAGAGTAGAAATGAGATTTTAAAATTGATGCTTATATACACCTAACTATCAAATACTAATTGTTTCAAAATAAACACTTAATCCTAGACTTACTAATAATTTCAAAAAATATCATAATAACAAGTATATAAAAAAATTACAAATTTCAAATTTTTACATAAACATATTATATATATATATAAATGCCTTCATCTACCAGGAATCTGCATACAAATTCTGTTGAAACCAGTCTCTTTTAATTATCATAGAAGACTCTTAATGTAGATGAATTCAAGGCAGATGGAACGTCGTCACAGAGAAAACGAGGACAAACTCTCCTTGATGACTTCAACTATGAATAAACTAAGGTAATGAGAAGAAACACTAAAGAAGGTAGTGTTTCTGGATTTTATGGTTGATTTCCCTTGCAAACTATGGTCATTTAAAACACATAATTTCTCAAAGACAAATCGGGCCTCCCATTTACAGTTAACTATCGCTTGCCCTCACGGCAAAGCGCCGGCCATTTCAAGAAAGAAAGCCTGGTTCGTGGACACCATACACTTCGGAGCCGATGCCATTGCTCTCCGAAGGACCAGCTCCTGCACGAAAATTCACTTATTCACGTTCTCCTCTAGTTTTTTTTAACATAAGTGTTTCATGAATTTCCTACACGATTTTAAGGAAAATACTTTCCCAAAATTTTCAGTGTGTATTTGCATGAAAATTTTCCAACACAAATTAATCTCTAAATTTTCAGTGTGTATTTGCATGGAATTCTACTACATTTTTTATTTTATTTTTTAAGTCTGTTATACGATTTTTTTTAATTAATATAATTTTATATAATTGAATATTTATATGATTTTATTGTGTTAGGTTTATTTTTGGATATTTATATAATTACATTTTTAATTTTAACCAAAAAAATTCAGAATTTAACCGCTCAAAACTCAAATTTTCAAACTATAAATAGTTTAATTTTTATTTGAGAAAAATATTTTTATGACATAAAATATTTTTAAATACATTTTCACAGATATAAATGATTTTTATAATACCTTATTTCCATGTACCAGTTATTTGTTTGAGAAAAATGTTTTTAGACATAAAGTGTTTTTTTAAAGTATTTTCTCACAGATACAAGTAATTTCTATAATACCTTATTTCCATGTACAGGTCATTTCTATAATAGCATATTTCTATGTGTGAAAAAGAGGAATAAGTTAACCAATA
This sequence comes from Pinus albicaulis, assembly GCA_034641835.2. Taxonomy (NCBI): domain Eukaryota; kingdom Viridiplantae; phylum Streptophyta; class Pinopsida; order Pinales; family Pinaceae; genus Pinus; species Pinus albicaulis. Next base: position 498,826,226 of record CM076582.1, on the reverse strand, counting down.
GCTTGTACCAAACATGGAAAAATAAGAGAATTGGAGCTTAATTTTTTGAATGTGATATGTCGTGAACTCATAATTATTACCATTAATAGTTTATTAATAATTATAAATTTTACTTTTGGACTTAATGCAGCGAACCAAACAAACACGGGAGACATGTTTGATGAGGCTATATTCATAGTTTATTAATAATTATAAATTTTACTTTTGGACTTAATGCAGCAAACCAAACAAACACGAGAGACATGTTTTATGAGGCTATTGAATATATGAAGATAGTTTGTTTTTGTTTTTTCATTTATATATATATTTATTGTGACACATTTTTTTTTTGAATTTATGTAAAGTTAAGTGTTTTTATATTATGATATTAATATATATTTTTAACATTTAAAATTTATTTCATAATTATTGTTTTGTTTTAGTTTAAAATTTATTTCATAAATATTATTTTTTAAATTGGATTGGCATTGAAGGTATTTAAATGGAAAACATTGTAGGTGTATTTCAATATTTTCTATGTGAATTTTTTATTGTCTAATTTAGTTGTAACAATATTTACATTTACTATTTTCATCTAAGAGCAATTATGAATATAATTTGATGGCCTTAGAAAAAACTTGTAAAAATAGATATTAAAAGTTATGTGAAGGGTAATTTAAAAATAGAACAGTCATGAAAAAATCCTTTGATGAGTAGGGGGCTGTCAAATTTAACCCCTCGTAGAAATCAACAACTCCACTAAAATCAATGTATTTGGTGTAAGGTATTAAATAAGATTAGAAATCATCTACATTGAAATCAATGCATGGATCATATAGAATTATAAATCAATTTTTACACTAAAATCAATGCATGCATTATAAACAATTAAATAGAAGTAGATATCAACATTACATTGTAATTAATGCATCTAGTTTAAGATATTAAATAGGTTTAGAAATCAATATCTACATTAAAATCAATGCATCTAGTGGAACAATCAAATGCAATTAAAAATCAATATCTTCATTAAAAATGCACAAGTAAAACATTCAAACACATTAAAAATCAATATCTTTATTAAAAATGTGATTAAAAATCAATATCTTCATTGAAATGCATGAAAAATGTATTGCATGTGACACACGGGCTCTTATATTTAGGAAATCTGTGAAGATTCTGAGGCATGTCTGGAGTCAATAAAAAATCCTTTTGGAATTCTGAGTTGTGTGGACAAAAGTCTATGGCGATTGCGGGGCAGGGCATGGGCATGGAGCTTAAGAATCTGACCAGAGCTGTGATATATGAAATATGTTATGTACGGTAAAAAGATCTTTTCTTAGGTTTCTAATCTGGCATGGTTAGAATTCTATTTTATTCATAAAGGTAAGATGAGATGTATTTGGTGATGGATGGATTACTTGCAGCGTGATCCCTTTTGAATCTGTTAGTATCCATTTAGATATTTCAATATTAAAATGTTTATGTACACAGTAAGATATGAACAATGGTGGTCACATATATGTTGTGGATGGTTTAGGTTTTCTATTTTTCAAATATGGCGTTGCTAGAATTCAGAATTCTCTGTTATTTATAAATACGGTAGAAAAAGAATTTGGATATTTCAATTATAAATACTGTGTATGTGCTGTAAAAATGGATTTCCATATGGTTAATTATAACCAGTTTATTTCAATATAATTTTAGGTTGGTGTGTAAATGAATATAATATTAACATAATATTAGGTTGGTGTTTTGATGATGGTTAAAGATTAGAAGGTTAATATTTTAATTTGTGAGTATGTAAAATATTTGAGGGGAAAGTGTTGTAACAACTAACTACACAACATTTACTTACCATAAAAAAAATTTTACGCGAGACATTATAACTCAAAACTAATTCATAACATTATCTATAATATGCAATCAAGTCAACACGTACTATGGTTATAATGTCAACCTACCCGTACTTACCATGAAGATCTATCACTGTAAAGTTTATGCTGAGTACTATGATGATCGTGTTGTTTATCATTTAACATAATAGATACTCAACACAATTAAATATTGAATAGTTATCATGGTTAAAACCCTTTTTGAATACCTATGCGCCCTTTACAATTATTAAGGTATAGTTATGATGGTGGAATTATTATGGTTTTATGTTTTCAACATTTGCGCTCAATCACATGGATCGTCGGCTCTTGATTAAATTCGGATCTACGGCGAATTAACGTTTTGATCCATGGTACCATCGCCTTCCACGTGGATAACTCTACGCCGTTGATAAGGTTTACATCCAACGGCTGTGGCGACTCTCGGTTTGCAATGACCTTGTCGATTAACCGCTTCCCCGCTCATTTGTTCATTTCACTTTGGAGGGTTACGGGAGGCTCTGCGAGGGTTGGGAGGTTCCGGTGGTCGTTTTCCATGGTGGCCCACGGCGGAAGACAATCTACCCGACACGGCGCCTCATTCCGTCAGTAGTGCTGCCCTTGCGCCATTCCCCTGTAGGTTAACACGGTCTTCTTTCTTCGAATGTATGCCACTGTTCTCGTTGAAGGCATTCGATTTAACACGATATTTAGTTTGTTTTTAATTACGGCACTCGCATTATTCCTTTTAGCTGAATTTCTTTTCTTCTTTTGTTATGGCGCGAGGCTTCGGCGTCTTCCTCCTGCTCGCGTTCTACGAGTATAGCCAAATCTCTTATTTAAGTAGCGAGAATCGTTTGCATTTGCTACAATCTGTTTTGTTTTTATTTTCTAACAGTCTCCATGCGTTTAAAATGTAGGTAACACCCTACCCCTCTCCATTTACTCGGCCCGCTTGGAGGAATTGTGGTCGCGTAAGGGTTTAAATCTTCTCTCTCGCCACGGGTACTTTCCCTCATGATTCGAGACTTCTTTGTTCCTTGCTCGCCGAGCATCCTTACGCTTGGAAAGAATAGATGGAAAACGGACTAGGGTCCGAGAACCCGTACATTTTTTCTTTTGACGATCTTGGGGACGGCTCTTTGTTTAAAAGCGGAGTATAACTTAGGGTTTCGGTTGCTCATTACGTACTCGGAGGGTTGTATTCGGTTTTCAAGTTTCTTTTCTCGGTCACGATGGAACTTTGGATTCTTCGCATATGTGGCCGGGTTCCCAACCCCGTGCTTACTTGTCTAAAAAACTCCGGAACATTTTCCTCCTCGGTAATGTGAAACTCTCTTGTTGAACGGTTTTATTATGATTCTAAGTATGCATGCACGAGCGCATCTCGACATTCCAAATGCGCTCGGCTATGGTTATCATTTCCGTATTGGAGTTTTTTTGTTTACTTAGCGCTATTTAATTTAATAGCTCAATGTTATGGTTCTTTACGAAACATGTTTAATCGTTTTCCCTTACGGTTTGCATATGTGCTATAATTTAGTCTCGGGGGCTTTACCTGGTGCTCCGGTTACATGGCGCTGGCTAGAATTCTATGAATCATTTGCTTAACTTCTTGTGGACTTTTTCCAATAATGCATGCGGTTTTACAAAACAAGGGTTTACGGAATTTAAAAGTTCTACGGGGTTAATTTTAGCTATCTCGCATCTCTTTTTCTTTGAGCTTAATTTTTGTCTAAAAAGGTCGGTGTCCGACCACTCGTCTCGTCAGAGCTTATCATAGGCCGGAGGCAAACTATCTAGATTCCCGAGTTTGATCAGGGCGTCCGATTCACGGCTCTCACGGGTATAATAGTTTTCTATTTTCACACCTTTGTCTCGTGGCTATTGTATTGGTTGTCCTATAACGAAGGAACTAAAGTAGATGCCATACAACCACTTTGTCTTGTTTTTTCAGTTATTCGTATATAAATAAATACTAAACGAGTACTTTCTTCATTACTTTGCTTTTACGTAATCATACAATTAACCTGCGATATTTATCTCGTGGTTCCTATATGTCTAGTTTAAAAAGAGATTACTAAAGATGTTGGTAATAAAGAACGATGCATCGTTCCTACTTTTCCCGAGAATAATAAATAAAAGAGGATTAATTAATTATTGACGGCACCTCCGATGCTTGAGACCAAATCTTTTGCTTCCATGTAAATCCAGAAATCTACTTGCATTTTACTTATACAGTGTCCGAATTCAATTGATGGTACTCGTTACCTCCCGTCCATGACTTGGACAATCACTTCTCCCGGTTCTCCCCGAGCTCCAAGCCGGGGTCTAGTTGAACACAAAACTTCCGGAGGAGAGTTTTCGGGGACGATCCCAGTCCACTCTCCGACTCCAGTGGAAATAGAATATACGGGGAGTTCTCGGGAGACGGTCCGGTCCTCTTCTCCAACCCTGGGAATTCATACGTTGCGGAAAAACCTTTCCGGTTACACGATTCCTCTTTCTTTTTCCTTTTCACAGAACCCCTAACTCTCCTTGGAATTCCCCTTTATTCCGAGTTTTCTTGGGGTAAGCTGTAGTAATCTGTTTCATTACTGTTCAACTAACCCGGACTTACTTTTACCATCAATTATTTTTACTCATGAAGTAATTTTTCACAAATTAAATCTTTCTTTTATTCAGAAAACCAAAATTAATCTTGTTCGGATACTTCTTTTTTAAAAATAACGAGTAGTCACAATTAATCCTTAACCAATAAATCTTAACCATTTGTTAGTGGCTTAGAGGGTGGTTACAAGTGTTTTTGAGCGAGATAGACTTGATTACGCAACTCAATATGAGAGAATGTGTACGTTTGTGTGTGTCCCTTCCCTTTAAAATAAAATTTATGTTCTAAATAGAAAAAATAATATAGGTTATAGTTAAAAAAAAACTAATATGTTGTAAAGTAATTAGAAGTAAAAAAATATTTAAAAATAATTTTAACAATAAATTTAAATAAATAAGCTATTTGAAGATTTATGTTAATTCATTTATGTGGATATCAACTTTATATATCTATATATAGAATTTTTATTTTTATTTTTTTTATTTTTTTAAAATTTGGTCTCATATATACTCTATTTAGCATTCAAAAATACAATTTAAACAATGAAAAATAACACATTGTATTTTGCACTCTAAAAAATTTTACACTTGAATAAATTTGATACCTCTAGGTTCATATTAGATCGGTACTAAAAACGGATCAATGTGGTTCTACAACTCAGTATGAGGGGATGTGTAAATTTGTCTATTAGTGGTTGAGTTGACAAGTGCCCTTTAAAATAAAAGTTATGCTCTAAATAGAAAAATAATGTTGGCTATGATAAAAAAAATGAATATGATACAAACTCTCCTTCAATGTACGCACAAAACATTATTCATCACCTGAATTGAGGTTATAGTAATTCAACCATAAATACAATACTTGAATTGTCATCCTAAATGTCTTCTTCTTAAAACTGTAAACTATTTGTGATTGACTACATTCTTATTATTCCCATTTTCCATAATTCAACATTGTTAACCAATTTGCATTCAAACATGGTAATAGAAAATAACTAATAGGTGTGACAATAAGAATTATAGAATAAAATAGTTTGAAATTGATCTCAATGAAGATTGTTCCTAATTCACTATATTCTTATTATTCAAATTTTCTATCACTCAACATTGTTACATTGTCACTTTGCACTTAAAATTCTTATTCCATTATTTTTTCATCATTAAGTTACTAAATGTCTCTCTCATCTCAACAAATTGAGGTAAATAAGCAAAGTTATTTGTTAAACTGACCAAATTAATCTTAGACATATTTAGTATATTTCAAATGATCAAAATAAATATATGTTCAACAAATTTAGTATGACCTAACAAGACTGAAACCAACGTATATCCATCTTAACGTGGAATCTACCAGGAGCCTACAGCGGCCAAATATCTTTAGGTGTAAACCATTCTTCAAGTTTTGCACTCAAAAAAGAGGTTTGCACCTCCAGAGATTTGATCAATCTCAAGTCTTTATAGAAGTGATTTAAGGATTTAGTGTTGATGAAATATTTTAATAGTATCAATAATAATTATTTTAAAATAGTTAGGTTTTCTCTATTTTTTAATTAAATTGTTTAATTAATAACATATCATATAAATATGTGTTATATGTAAGTGTGTTACAATGTTTTGACCCTATGGGATTAGTAAGTCATAACCCCATAATATTGTAATAAAGTCTATTTACAAATTAAAAATCTCTATGGGAAAATGGCATGGATCTCCATAATTGAGAATTTTGTTAACTCTTTTAGATATATCTATGTTTAACTCATATGTTAATTCTTTTTTATAATTAATAATAATTATAATTTAAAATAAAGTTATAATTTAGTTAATTTTAATGATTTTAAAAATATTTGCAATATGAGATGTATCATGAAGTAGGTGTTTTAATTCAATAACTATGTCGTGGATAATAGGGATTTAACAATATATATTTAACATCCACAAAAAAATTCTAGAATATTCTTAATAGTAGTCACATATTAAAGGTTGAGACTTACTTCAAAAGTAATTATGGTTTTTCTTTTTTTCCATTTTTAATTAAATTGATTAACTTTAAAAAAATAGTGGACCTCCCACACGAGAAGACTTTTGCTAAATTGGGTTAGGATGAAGAGTATAGTGGAAACCCAATTCAAATGGTCCACACAATATTCTAGAATATTCTTAGTAGTAGTCATAAACCAAAGATTGAGATTTATTTCAAAAGTAGTTTTTCCCTTTTTCCCCTTTTAATTAAATTTATTAACTTAAAAAATATCAACCCATCTAGTCACACCAAACACTTTATGTCAAATATCCATTGTAAAGTGAGGTAAATCTCTATGGTTAAAAAAAATTGTTATTTTTTTTTAAATGTATATATTTTTTAACTCATATATTAATTCTTCTTTTTTTCCAAGGAAAATGAGGTAGATCCCACTCGAAGGGATCACATCCCCCTAATCCCTCGGGGGCAAGGTACTTTAGCAATGAGAACTAGATCAATTGAGTTAACCCTTAGAGACTTTACAAAGTTACTCTACTCAAGAGCATCAACATATCAACTTAGGAGATAACAAATATTCCATACAACCATCCAAAATAAACTCAATTGATCATATATTAATTATTTTTTATAATTAATAATAATAACAATAAATTTAAATGTGGAAAGATCTTAGCTAGAGTGATTTGGTGAACAATTTATTTCTATAGTTGAGTGAGTTCAAGTATCCGAGAGACAAGTTTCAACTTGCCCATTCATGACATTTATGAAATAGTTGTATCAAGTGTAAAGTGGTAGCGGATCTTTATAAAGTTATAATTTAGTTAACTTTAAAAAAAAATCTTAGGCACTTTGTGATATGTATCATGAATTATGGATTGATGTGGATAGATGTTTACCAACCATTTAATTCATATGGTTTCCTTTGCTTTTTATTAATTTAAAATGTTGTGGATGCCTCACATATCTATCCATTAAATAGAGATTATATTATTCGTGCTCACAATCAACCTCCTATTATATATAATACCAACCTAGTTACTAGTTTCTCCAATCATACCAAAAACTAATAATACTTTACTTTTTAAATTTATATAAAAATTAGGGGTGGCGGGGAGGGTGTGGGATTTGGTTCAATCCCAATGAAATAACCAAAGAAAGTTTTTCATAGGGCTTAGGAAGAAGATCGAATAACCAAATAGAAATGTATGGTCTCCTACGAGGACTATATATTGGTAAGGACATGGAAGATAAAATTATTTTAGGGGATTCCCTAATAACAATCCAATATTTGAATTCGGGAAAAGCTCCCAAAACAAATTCTCTTTCTAGAATTATCTAGAGAATCAAGAGTCACGATGACAACCTTCCATTGTATGGACTCATTCCATATCCTTAGAATCAATAATTCATAAGAAGATGAGATGGAAAATGTGGCATTCTCAATGGAATAGACTAAGCTAAGGATCAATAAGCTCAAAACCAAATCTTTGATTCCCTAAGTAATCAAAGGACTTCAAAACATAAAATATAAGGTTAGGTGCAAATATTCTTGGAATTGGGACATAAATGATTGCAATATTTTCAATCCTCTCACCCTTATTAAAATTTCCATCCAAATAAATTCCACATTGAATAATGATGGCCTAATTTCTCATTCACGCGTATGAAAGGTTAAATGTTGGCACAACTTCTATCCAATACACATCTTATTATGGTTACTCTTCTCATGCTCGTTCAGTATGACCTGGCTCGCATGCTCGAAACATAAAAATTGTTCTGCTCAAGCATTGGAATCATACTTTCGGCAATATAATGATGAAAAATTGAAGCATAGGGAAATTTATAGCTATGATGATGAGATTTGTGTGGCTTGATAGTGATGATAGAGTTAAATTAGGAAGGGACCTCTCCTCCACGAAATAATTTTTTGCTCCCTCTTTCGAGAGTTGCTGGGGAATTCCGTCCTGGTTCGTCCTCCATTCTTAATTTTGGCGTTTAGGCGGTTTCTCTAGTGGTGGCTCTGCGAAGAGCTCCAATTATGGCTTCAACTCCTCTTCTGGTCTATGTCAGAGTGGGGAAAACATTCTTATTTATGGGAATTGTCGCGCTTAGTGCTTTACGGGTTAGGAGGAAAATCATTCATACCCGAGGAATTCAGGCCCCTTTCCCCTTAGGATTTTTTGTTTCTCTCACAATGAAGGTACCACTATTTTCTTTGTTTCTAGCTCAGTAATTTGCCAAATTTTTGGTTAAGATAACAACTCCTGGAAATCCGGCTTCGACATTGGGCATATGATTGATTTTGGGAATGTGATAAAGCTCAATAAGGTTAAGTTGGTGAACTGGATTTTTGCATTTGGAAATTGCGTCAGTTTGGTTCATGTTTCCCCTTTAAACCACTCGGCAAATCGTCTCCCCCTCCTAGTCCCAAATTGTGAAGGGATTAACAGAATTTTGACTCCACTGCCACCTCACTCCCTCCAGGGTTCAGTCGATAGTTTGCAAAACCAATTAACAATGCCTCTAATTCAGAAACCTCTTCGGATGATAGTCCTTGCTAAAAATTGTTGTCCTCTCATGAAGCTCTCCACTAGGATGATTACTAGTTTGCAAGTAAATTTATGAGAAATGTATCACTCCCAAATTGACCTTACAAACAAGTTGTTGTTACTTCTATAAGTCTGAATAACGATTCTAAATGCGGAATAAATAGTTAAAAGGAATCAAAAAATAAAACTTAAAACATAAAATTGCCCATTAAATAATACCTCCAGCCATTGATGAATTATACTATGTAGAAAATGTAATTTTTGCGGAGATGAAATCTGCACAAAGATCAAAGATCCAAGAAGTGCTCCAACGAACGATTTATTGCGGATTCTTCAAGGAAACGAAACCGAGTTTAATAAAACTATAACGCAGACAACTAGAGCCTCAAGATTTCTTCTCCACGTTCACTTTTCTACAACGAAGCCTCCTTAACGTAGCCACTACACAACTATGCGTCCTCAACACCAACACTAAAGAAAATGCGAAGGCACTTCCAAGCGCTCCTCACTACGACTTGATGGTGTAAGGGTGAAGGGGATTAAGTTAGTCGGCTTGGGGACCAAACGGAAGAATTTATAGCCAAGTTTTCATCAATATTCTATTGGCTATTCATTAAGTGTTCCAAAAAATCATGGTAGATAAGCGTAATGGGAGTAACGAGACTAGATAACTACAATGGGAGTAACGAGATCACTTTAGAAGCTCCCAAAAAGAAATTAATTAACTTCAGTTGATTTCCTAATTTAAGGAAATAGCTACGAGTTGGTTTCCATAATTTAAGGAAACAACTATAGACCAGTTTCGAAATCGCACATTGGGAGAGGGAGCTTAAAATTCTCCCACTTGGTCCATACTTCCAATCTTAATGTCTCATCTTAAAACACATTGAAAAATCTGTATTAAGTAATAGATACATGAATCATGGTGATAAGTCCTCTAATGACGAGTATTATCTTCCATGTATTACTATGTATTTATTTCTATTAAAATTTATGTGGCGACAATTTCTTAATGAATAAACCCTATGTTCATTATTTTTCCTACATAGATGAATTCTTTGAAATCAAATTAAGGTGCACATAAATATGAGAAAAAACATCACAATAATTAAGAATTTCATTAAAATAACATTGTTCATACAATGAGAAACTACATAATGGAGCCAAGTCCCATATTCATTACATGATCCTTGAATTTAAACGGTGGCATGCCCTTAGTCAAAGGATCAGTGATCATCAATTCAATGCTAACGTGCTCAATGACCACTTTATTTTCTTTAACACGTTCTCTTATGGCTAAATACTTAATGTCGATGTGTTTATTTCGACTCCCACTTTTGTTGTTCTTAGCCATAAAAAACAACGATTGAATTGTCGCAATACATTCTCAATGGCTTAGAAATAGAATCCATAATTCTAAGCCCAGAAATGAAACTTTTAAACCATACACCTTGTAAATTAGCCTCAAAATAGGAGACGAACTCATCTTCCATAGTGGAAGTGGCAATCAAGATACTGCTTGGCACTCCTCCATGATACGGCTCCACGGCCATCATAAAAATGTATCCGAGATGTTGATTTGCGTGAATCAACACATCCAGCAAAGTCGAATTTGAGTAGCTAATTACTTCCAAATTGTCCGTCCGTCTATACATAAGCATGTAGTTTTTGGTTCCTTGAAGGTACCTCATTACTTTCTTTGCAGCTCTCCGGTGGTTTAAACCTAGATTACTCGATATTGTCCCAACATTCCCACAAAAAATGCAATGTTAGGTCTTATGCGAGACTTGAGCATACATTAAGCTTTTGACGGTAGAAGCATATGGAATGTTTTTCATTTGTTCCCTTTCAAAGTCATTCTTCGGGCATTGGTTCAAATTGAACCTATCACCTTTCACAATGGGAGCGACACTTAGCAAACAATCCTTCATCTGAAATCTCTCTAAAATTTTATTAATATAGGTTTCTGAGAGCAGACTCAAGATGCCTCGAAATCTGTCTCTATGGATCTTAATGCCGATGAAATAAGATGCCTCACCCATATCCTTCATATCGAAATTTTTAGAGAGGAATTGTTTCACCTCATGCGGAAAACCCTTATCATTGGTTGCTAGCAAAATGTCATCCACATATAAAACAAGAAAACATATTTTACTCCCACTCGACTTTCGGTATATGCATTCATCCATAATGTTTTCTACAAAACCGAAAGAAGAAATTACATTATGAAATTTCAAATACCATTGGCGTGATGCTTGTTTTAATCCGTATAACGATTTCTTGAGCTTGCAAACCAATTGCTCACCATCAATAGAGGAGAATCCTTCGAGGTTGTTTCATGTAAACCTCCTCCTCTAGATCTCCATTGAGAAATGTCGTTTTCACATCCATTTGGTGCAACTCCAAGTCAAAATGGTCTACTAATTCCATAATAATGCGCAAGGAATATTTCTTAGATACGGGAGAGAAAGTATCAGGTGTAATCGATTCCTTCTTTCGAGTGAATCCCTTTGCAACGAGTCTTGCCTTGTATCTCTCAATGTTGCCCAATGAGTCTTTCTTTGTCTTAAATACCAATTTACATCCAATGGCTTTTGCACCATTAGGCAACTAAATAAGATCCCGAGACTTTGTTACTCTTCATAGAATTCATCTCTTCCTTCATGGCATCGTACCATAATTCGATTCTTTGCAACTCATGGCTTGTGAAAAAAGACTAGAGATCATTTTTCGGCTCCAATGTTGTAGTCGAGATTCTTACGGATACACAATATAATAATCAGGGTATTGCTGATCTCTTTGGTCTAGTAGATCTTCTTAATGTTGTACCACCATCTTCTGAGAAGTATGTGGTTCAACTTGTTGTTCAAAAAATTCTTGGCAATTCTTGAACTATCTAATCTATCGAATGTCGTCGGCGGCTTGTGGAACTTCAACAATTGGTTGTTCAACACCGAGTTTGTACTTGAGGGGTCTTTGTGAAAAATAACCAATCTATCACTTGAGGTGGAAGGTTGAGATTCTAAATGATCCTTCTCGAAACTATGTTCCTGGTTTGATCACTCCCATTGATCAAGTCATTTTCAAGAAACTTTGCATTTCTTGATTCCACAATCCTAGTCTTTGTGAGATGGACGATAAAATATGTAACCTTTAGAACCTTCAAGATATCCAATGAAATACCCACTAATGTTCCTTGGGTCCATCATCTTCTCTTGTGGATTATATATTCTTACTTCAGACGGAGCATCCCCAAATGCACATATGTCGCAAACTCGGTTTCCAACCTTTCCATAATTCAAATGGCGTTTTAGGAACAACCTTGGTTGGAACTCGGTTTAATATATACACTGCTTTATCTGCAAGTGCTTTAGTCCACAAGGATTTAAGAAGATTGGAGCTTCTAAGCATACTCTGCACCATGTCCAATAATGTTTGGTTTCTTCTTTCTCGCTACACCATTCTAGTCGAGTGAACGGTATGGTGTATTGGGCAACAATCCCATGCTCTTGAATAAATTTTGTGAATGGCCCCGGGGTGCGTGTCCATCTTACGTGTATCTACCATAATATTCTCCACCTCTATACGATCTCACAATATTAATTTGCTTGTCGCATTCATTCTCTACTTCAGCCTTAAGATCTTAAAAGCATCTAATGCTTCGCTCTTTTTATGAAGCATGTAGAGATACATATATCGTGAGTAATCATCTATAAAAGAGATGAAGTATCTCCGACCATGTGAGTCCATGTCTAGACTACATATATCAATATGTATGATCTCTAATATGTCCGAACTTCTATTGGCACCTTTCTTTGACTTGTTGGTCTCGCTTTCCCTTTATGCAGTCCACACAAGTCTCAAAATCGATAAAATCCAGTATTAAGTACCCCTTCATTTATCAATATTTTAATTATTTCTATTGAGATATGACCTAGTCTTCGATGCCATAATTTAGAGGAATTTTCATTAATAACACATCTTTTAGTTCAGTGTGAACATGCATTGAATCATAAGTGACATTGTTTTGTAAATAAATGCGGTAAAAACCATTAGAAAAAAATACCATTCCCAACACAATCGGATTTATAAAATAGATTGAAGGATGTTTTATGAAAAAGTTAAAGGAATATCCAAAAGGTACAAGCCTTGAAAGCTGGAATCAAGTTTCTAGAAAAACTTGGAACATAAAAGGTCTTTTATAATTCTAAAACAAAGCCACTACTTAAAGTTAAATATCATGTTCCTATAGCTTCCACATGCGAGCCCATATTGTTTCTTGATAATATGCTTTGCTCACTTCCCACTTGGCTTCCTTAGGTTTGCAAACCCTACAAGGAATTCGAAATGTGAATTGTTGATCTAGAATCAAACCACCAAGTTTTAATATTGAAATTAACCATATTAGATTCATAACAAACAAACGGGATTGGATTACCTTTGTACTGCAAGCCATTTATGAAATTTGGCACATTCTTGTTCATGCGTCCCTTCTTTTTACGGAAGAAACACTTGGAATCCTTCTTGATATCGGCTTGGGGAGGTACTTTACCTTTCCCTTTTCCATTGGCTTGATATTTTCCCTTTCCTTGTGTTGTCGGCATTGCACTTTCTCCCATTTCCATCACCAATCTGTCTTCCTCTTGAAAACACATGGTCATGATTTCATTAATTGACCATTTATCCTTATATGTGTTGTATGAGATTTTGAAGGGTACGTATTGGTGCGGAAGGGTGTTCGAGGATGTAGTGCACCAAGAAAGACTACGATATTTCAACCTCGAGTTTCTTCAATTGAGCCACGGTGTCCCTCATTTGCGGGATGTGCTCGCGTACACCTTTCACCTTTGGTGAGCCTTAGGGATGAGAACTTCATGATTAGGGTGCTTGCTAGTGCCTTGTATGAAGTGACGAATTGATCATCAATGGCTTTGAGCAAGTCTCGGACCTTTTCATCTGTTCAATGAGAACCACGAATACCGACTGAAATTTTAGTCTTAATGACCATCATGCTTAGGCGATTAGATCGTTCCCAACGTTCATAAAGCGTGATGTCCATCTGCGGTCTTGGTATTATTGAGTGTCGGTGGTTCATCTTTCCTAATAACATAGTCTATGTCCATCCACCCCCAAATGAAGGAGAACTCTCTCCTTCTAGACTTTATAGTTATCTTCCTTAAGTTCGGGGGATATCGGTACAAATTTCGAGAGAAATTTGCGGGTTGATCTAGCTGCATAAAATTAAAGATCACATGTTTATGTTAAAATTGAGGCCTAAATAAAATTTCATGCTTTTACCAATGTAAATCACGCTTAAAATTGAATCTAATGACATAAAAAATATTCTGTGGACTAAATTTTTATTTGAAGAAAATGTATTTATTTTTTATGATAGAATTTATCAAATTATTCACTTAATTCATAGTTCTAAGGGTATATTATGATTATAATTTGTTATAAATTCTATCTCAGTTTTTGAACTTTATGATAAAACTATTAATTCATAATTCTTGTGGGTAAGTTATGAATATTTTATCCTAATTAATTACATAAATATAACAAAAATTCTTGTGGGATAAAATTTATTATATTTAGTATAATTAATTACAATTAATGTCTAAATTTTTGAACTTTATGATAAAACTATTAATTCATAACTCACTTTTGGGTAAGTTATGAATATTTTATCCTAATTAATTACATAAATATAACAAAGTTCTGTGGGATAAAATTGATTATATTTAGTATAATTAATTACAATTAATGTCTAAATACTCTTTGTGTGATCCTAATCAATCATAATATATATAATTTTTATTTAATTAGAGATTTTGTGGCTATTCTCTTAATCAATTAAAATTATATGGATCACTAGACATTATTTACATATAAAAAAAATAAAAATAAAAAAATAAAATAAAATAAAAATAAAAAACTTGACATGAGAATAATGATAATTTGCATAAATAAAATTACAATATTCATTCATAACTTTTAACGATGGGTCTCGTTTACTCATCCAAAATAGCATATTTTAACTAGAGCGAGTAATAATTAATTCATGCAAATTAAATTGCACTAAACAATTATTCAAATTGCACTAAAAAAATATTATAATCATAAAATTGAGAAAACAATTAGACATATTTCCAAATAATTTAATTCGAGAAAATTCTCAAAATATGTCTATAATCACCAAAGCGAGAGATAAAACCTTGCTCCAATACCAAATTTAAGGTTGAATAACGATTCTAAATGCGGAATAAATACTTAAAAGGAATCGAAAATTAAAGCTTAAAACTTAAAAATTTCCCATTAAATAATACCTCCGACCATTGATGAATTATAATATGTAGAAAAAAGTAATTTTGCGAGAGATGAAATCTGCACAAAGATCAACGCTCCAGAAGTGCTCCAACAAATGGTTTATTGCGAGATTCTTCAAGGAAATGAAATAGAATTTAATAAAACTATAACGCAACGGCACGAGCCTCGAGAGTTCTTCTCCACATTCACTTTTCTGCAACGAAGCCTCCTTAACATAGCCACTACACGACACTATGTCCTTAACACAGGGCACTAAAGAAAATGCTGAAGGCACTTCCAAGCTCTCTTCACTCTTGAATTGATGGTGTAAAGCTGAAGGGGATTAAGTTAGTCATCTTGGGGACCAAACGAGAAGAATTTATATCCAAGCTTCCATCAAGCTTTTGTTGGCTATTCGTTAAGTGTTCCACAAATCATGGTAGATAAGCGTAATGGGAGTAACGGACTGAGATAAGCGCAATGGGAGTAATGGATCACTTGAAGCTCCCAAAAATAAATTAATTAACTTCGAGTTAATTTCCTAATTCTAGGAAATAGCTGCGAGTTGGTTTCCATAATTTAAGGAAACAACTACGAGATCATTTTCGAAATCGCACGTCGGAGAGGGAGCTTAAAAACTTCAATTTCGGTTCTCTCGGCGGTTGATGAGAGTTGATGCCCTGAGAAGTATGTTAATGGACCTCAAAGTGAGTAAGGATGCTCAAGTAGGCTCGGCCAATCTTCGGGAGGATACCAAAAAAGTGTGAGATCGAACTCAATAGATTTACCATCGATAGTGAATGATATTTTTGCTAGCCCTTGAAAGGAAACTTTTTTCTCTTTGTATGCATGATGAAGAAATGGTGTTATGAAAAGTCCTATGTTTTGTAATCATGATGATATGATAAGTCTTTGTCTTGGTCACCTTTGTTATGAGTTTTATGTTTAATTTGTAATCTTGTAGTTGTATCAAGCGTCGACCTTTCATCGGTATTTGAGTATATAGGAACTTAAGGCTAGTGTTTTTTTGGATACCTTGATTGATGTGAACTTTGAAATTGTAACTCTTATGCATTTTTATACGGTTGTGCACAAATTTAATTCAACTATACTTATTTTTGTTATATCTATATCTATATCTATATCTATATCTATTTCTATATCTATATCTATATCTATATCTATATATCTATATATATATATATATATATATATATATATATATATACATCATCATCATCAATTTGAATATTTAAAAAATTATGAGAGTATAATATATATATATTATACTCTCATAATATTTTTAAATATTCAAATTGATGATGATGATGATGATGACGACGACGACGACGTGGCGGTGGCGGCGAGCGATCTATCGAACCTTGAGAAAGTAAGAGATTAATTGAGACTGTTTAAAATTGTATTTCTATGATCGAAAAGAAGGGAGAGAAGCGTTCCTAGATCATTATGGTTTTGTTGACTTAACAAGTCAAGAAGGTTGGTAGTGTGGAAAATGTTTTAGAAATGAGAAATTCGAGTAAGAGCCTAGCAATCCAAGAGAAAGCCTTTTTCATCTTTAACCCTCTTAATATCGCAAATGTGATAGACTCTTTCATCCCAAGGTGTTTTGGGATTAGACCAACACCTGGTTTCATTTTGAAAGCTCATGAGAATTAGTTCTTATCTTCACAATGTTCATTTTCTTCTTAGCATTGGTTAAGATAGAAAGAAAATTATGGTTAGAAAAAAATGGGGTTAATCACCTCCTTATAATACCTTAGCTTCCTTTTTTCCCTCTAACTCCTTATCATCTCACAATTTATCCTTAAATTTGGAAGTAATAATGTTTTTAATATTATTTTTATTCTTATTCTTCAAAATGATCTCCTCCTTTATACCCCTAATAGTCGAGCCAAGGCGGGGCATCCTTCTACCAACCTCGCTATAGCAAAGCTTTGGCTAGAGTTAGAAGCAATTTTGGGGAAACTCTTAGCTTCCATGTTGTAAAGCTTCTTCTTATACATCAGATACTTAAACATACTCATGATTTCAATATGAGAAAGAGTAGCTTTAGTCAAGAGAATAGGTAAGGTAAGTTTAATAAATATTTTGAAAGATTAAATTTATTGTTTCAAATATTAGAAAAGTTTATGAAAAATTATTTTCTATTTCTGCTATCCTAAAGATAGCCACTTGATGGCTCTAAACAGTATACCATAAAAACTTTAATGTGAGCAATCCAAAAAATACTAAAACAAAATTTATTATTAATATAATTTAATTAATTTAATACATTATACTTTACCATAATTAAATCCAATTTAATAAAAAAAATTGAGAGATATTCCACATTTTTTCACTAAAATGATAACTAATGAATTTATTCACAATATTTTAAAAAAATAGCTAAAATAAAAATTAAAAACAAAAAGTAGACAGGAAAAGCAATTGGAAATCTTTTTAAATTAGATATTAAATTTATTTTTTAAAATAAATTTTTAAAATTTATTATCTATTTTATAAAATATTTTAAAAATATTTTTATAAATAAATAATTATTCTCTACGAAAAAAACTAAACTAGCAATTGCACCACATGTTGCAAAAGAAATGTCGTAAGGCAATACCATAGGAAAGAGTAGCCTAGAAGAAATAAGTTGTTACGAGATAAGGATCCATCTTGAAGGAATGAAAGGCAATTTTTTTCTTCCATAGAAGCGAGGTTGTGGAGGTTTCAAAAAATATTGGGCATAGCTTTCTTGATCTTCTATACAAGACTCTAAATGTAGCTTATACTACATTAACCATGACATTGTCAACATTCAGAGCACACTTTCCATCACATTTGTAGAGAAAATTACAATAGAGTATCACATTTTTCTTATCATATCTAAATTTTTCTATATGCAACAACTACCTTGTGCCTCATAGTTTAAATTTGTGCGGGGAGGAGGAGAGGAGTGTCAAGGTGCAAGCTAGAATAAGAAGAGAAAGTAGAATATTGTTTGGGACTTGAGATAGATTCATTCTTTGCACATCTAGACTCAAAGCTTAATAAAACAAAACTCACCATACTTTGAATTTTTTAAATAAATATCTTAAAAATTAGAATATCAATTTAATACATTTCCTGACTCAAAGCTTAATAAAACAAAACTCACCATATTTTGAATTTTTTAAATAAATATCTTAAAAATTAGAATATCAATTTAATACATTTTACTCAATTACGCATTTAGCAATATTCATTATAAAAAATAAAAATAAAAATTACTATTTTAAATAAAAATATTCCAACACATTTAACAATATTCATTTGAAAAAATACAAATACAAATTACTATTTTAAATAAAAAGAGTACAAAGAATCACATTAATTACCATGGCCCTTGTGTACCTTCCTCTTATTAATTTTTAAATACCTTTTAAAATACCTAATTATTGTAACTTACTCTTAATCACATAGTGTCAATTTTTTAAAACTATCATCTACAAGTCTCACTTTTTATAGCTTTGGTGGAATGATAGAGTATCTAAATTCCCTTACCCTTTAAGAAGCATCCTCAATTATTGTACCACCCACCTAGGCATCAATCTAGACATCTTAGGTTATTCTAAATTGATCAAAAGTATAGGGTTTTAGGGTGTTGTTCTATGTTCACTAAAATTCCCATGATGTCCATCACTATGTATGGGGTTCGTTGCAACCTTGGATATATTCTATGAGTTTTTGTGATTTTTTTTCTTGTGGCTAAAACTTATTTATTTTGTCACCTAGTTATCATGATTCAAAACATTGTTATCATCTTAGATCCTTATAGCATTAGATGTATTTTTTGAGCTAATGTGATGTAATATTTTTTAACTACAATTAGGTAATTAAAGATATGTATATAGTTTTTTTTAATAGAATAAATTTGATATTCATTAATTAAAAAAATCGGAAAGAGTATGTATGTAGTTACAAACAAAGCATTATGTGTAGTTACAAATTATTACAATTATGTAATTAAAGGTAAATTTAGTGTTATTTAAGAAATTAGAAATTATGAACATTCCATCATTATTGCTCAAGATAAATCAAGTCATGTGAATAATTCCACATATTTTAAAATTTTTCATTATTAATTTAATCTTTTATATATTAAGAAATATTACCCATGAATAATAAAACAATTGTAACATAAATAATATATAACAAAAAAAACCATGTCTTTTTGGAATAATAAAATAGTTGTAACAAAATTAATATAGAACAAAGAAAAACTATGCATATTTGGATGTACAAAAATTTAGATATATTTTATTAAGTAAAATTTTAAAAGAATAATGGTTATAAACAATTAAAAAATAATTTTATTAAGTAGTTAGTTTAGATCTATATTATTTATGAGAGGGATCAATTCTCTTTTCACTCTAAAAAGAGGTTTGCATATGAAGACATTTGATCCATCTTGGCTCTTGGTAGATCCACGAGTCAAGATTGATCTGAGCCATCTTAATTTCTCCCTTTAAATAAAATATATTCCACATGAATACCACGGGTCAATGCCATGGGTTGTTTTTATACCTTAATATTATTTTATTTTTTATTGTATTTTGACCTAGTTAAAATGTTCATTACATTATGTCAATCTTTTTATTTAATTTCCTTTTTATTTTTATTCTAGTGCAGTAATTTGACATAGACATTTCTATTATACACCTAAAATCAATCTAACTTATTAAAAAGATTAACATTATAAAACACTAGCAGTGCACCATATGTTGCGAAGGAAATGTTGTAAGGTGAGAGTATAGAAAAGAATAACATATAAGATAGAAGCAAAAAAATTATGCAATTTTATTTATTTAAAAGTGGTTATGATCTCATTAGATTAAATAACATATATTCTTATTTACAAGAAATTTTTAAGGTAATATAAAGAAATGCGGAAGTCTCTAGCATGTAAACTATCGGATTCAAAATATCGAATTCCACTTGATTAGCATACCTACACATTGTCTTTTAAAAATTTAAATCCATTCATTATTTCATTTCATATGTACTCTAAGATTCATGGATGAACCATTACATGCTTGGAGATTCACATAATTCCTAGATAAATAAACAATGTCATATAATTCCAAATTATTTGCACCTCTAAAATGGCTAAATCCAAACTCCAAACTAAAAATGATATCATGTTTCATGTAATTAAGCTATCACATCAACTATCAGTAGAGTCAAAATATCATATTCCACTTGTTTAGCATGCCTACACATCTGTCTTTTAAAAAATTTAAATCCAATCATTATTTCACTTCATATATACTTTGAGATTCATGGATAGACCATTAAATGTTTGGAGATTCACATAATTCCTCACATAAATAAACAATGTCATATGTCGACAATAAAATCAACTATAACCCACAATTAATTTTGGCAATACATAATTATTTCATAATATAGTTTATTCCATTTGAGCACGAATAGCATGTAGTACCTAGCGCGGTCTTTGCAATAGGGGTGGGAGGTGCGTGACCGAGGCACTATAAATATTGCCCCCCTCCTCCTACTACTTCTAATTGTCGGGTGGAAAATTCTAGTAGAAGCAATCTCTAATGCATTGAAAAGAGTGAGTAGTGAAGGTTGGAGGATAAATGTTGAAGTGAATATTGTTTTTGGAAATGGAAATGTTGTTATTATTATTTGCATTGGTAGGAGCGAGAAGTGAACCTTGAAGGTACGCCATAAGTCAGGAGGAAGGCAACATAGAAATGATGGAGGCATCGAGGGAAGAATTTTCTAAGTAATAAGGATTTGTATGCTTGCAGGATGAAGCTATGTGGGAAACATAGTGATAGTGGAGAAATTATATCTCTTTCGTGGGTGTTGGAACCCTCCCACAAAATCTTCACCATCGGGCAATACAATTGCGGTGGAATGATACATTCTTGGAATAGTGGAATTTTCCGATGCGAGAAGCCCTCGCCCTAGCAATGCATCAGGCATGTATAAATAAGGAACAAGAGTCTGGATTGGTTTCACGCCCACCTTTGCACATCCCTTTCTTCGCTCCATTGATAATCGAAATTTCACCGGTGGGAAGAAGCAACATATCTGCCATAACTGCGGGAGCGGCATGTTCTCCATTGCCCAATCAACATTGGGATCATACGTGATAATGATTCTTCCATAGCTGCGGAGCGCGTCAATGTAAATCCCATCAATTTTCAAATTGTAAAACATTAGAAGAGTACACAGTAGATCATAATTTCTATCCTTCAAAATGCATCGGATGCGAAGAGTGGCAACATGACGGATGAGGTAGAGGCGAGATAATTTCTTGGGCCATGCGGGATTCTTGGAAAACGCACGACCCGCCAAACATTTCTTTGGTAATCAAGCAGATAGAATCACGGGTTGGCGAAGATGAAGAGATTTCTATCGGATGAGAGATGAAGAAAAGGATAGAGATTGTTGATGGTGAAGGGGTAGGGGGTTGCGGAGCATAGAGGTGTCTTGTAGAAACGTCGGATTGTAAAATCCCTCACCAGGGCTTCCTTGGCACGAATTCGTAGGTAAAGCGTGTGAGTTACCCCCACAACAATACTTCTACCATCGGGAAGGATCCGGTTGAAGCATACCATCGATTGTTCAAAAGTCCGGATCCGGTGATGGATCAACCCAATCACATGTACCACATTGAACAAGGTACAAATTTACGAATGCTCATGTATCCATCCATCCATCCACCAAGTGCTAACAAAAGTATTGTCCGCGAGCAAAGGCTCTTGATGAACACTAAGTATCACTACTCGGCATCAACGGTCTCGCTTTGTTTCGCAGCAATGTTGTATTCTATGGAGTGAGCTAAGCAATCATGACCAATGCCATATGATGTAGCTACGCAAATTCCCTATTTGGGAGGCTTATATTAGAATCAACATAATGTAAGCAATCATACATCACCACTTGTACCCATAATGGTGACCACCATATGCATCGGCCGACACACTTCCATTTTCAATCACCACTTCCCATCTCCAGGGGCCGCTATCCCCTACCCCACTGCAACTTGCAATGCGCAAATCATATTAATATACACCAAAAAATTGAATCCAAATGCAGCAGTTTTGCTAATGGACTCCATCATATGATATCCGAGAAATTGGTATTGCTATTGGTACGCTCTCTGCCAAAGGCCAAGTCATGGCTGAGCTTTTATAGAGGATAAGTGATCATGTCAAATGCATAGTTGTAATTAGTGGTCGAGTCATAGTCGCCCCGAGTCGATGTATTGTATCATATGCCCCTTCAACTTCAATGTGGCCAACCTCAATTAAAACTCACTCTTATTTCAGTTTCCGGCTGGATCCACGGGATGACAATAAACATGACCAACATGGAATGGAATGGAAAATATACACAAATAATAGCATTTCCAAAAATATGTCCGTCCCAACGACATTTGTCCTATTCCATGGATATGGATTTTTACTTTACGCCCAACACATTGGGGCCTCCGCGATTTTTACAACCCTATCACATTGGGGCCTCCATGATTTTTCCACAACCCCTCAACTTCTCATGTCATCGTGGAGGCCTCAAACTTAAAAGTAGACTAATCTGCATTAGATCGAGAGCATTAGAGCACTAAGATTGAGTACTCAAAAAGAGTTCATGGGTCTCACAACTTTACCTATTCAAGCGAACACGATGCGAAATGAAATGAAAGCATTGCCATTGTGTCTTTCCTTATCATTACCGGTGCGAAAAAAGTTCCAAAATTGGCACCAACCTAACTGATCTAGGAGCATTAATCAAAGCTACATCTTCCCGCATTTTCTTGAATACAATAAAGAAGAACAGAAAGTGAAAAAAAGCCTCGCTTTAATGTTTTTTACATTTCAAGCAAGAAGCTCGTCCATAGAAATAATAATAATGCTGACATTCAACAATCTTTCCACCTCCAAGCATCCTTTCCAACGTCATGGCATGGTAGCCTCTCTTTGCTGAAAGCACATACGAAAATCAATGTGTCTCTTTCAATATTTTTGTCAATAACTACATGGACTAGAGATGGAACAAGGTCATGAAATGAAAGTTGTATGGAATATGGTTTCAACTTTGATCATACATATATAAGAGTGCACATACCAACAACTCCTTTCTTTAAAAGAGAAACTAGAGTACACACAAATCGAAAGTCTGCCTTGGAAATAATTTGAGCCGCAATATCACTTGCTTTCGGATAGAAGTTCCAAAAGAAAGAATGTACGGGGTATTGGAACCTCCCACAAAAATCCTACCATCGGGGCAATACAATTGCGAGTGGAGATGATACATTCTTGGAATAGTGGAATTTGCGAGTGCTGAGAAGCGTTGCCCTAGAAATGCATTAGGCACGTATAAATAAGGAACAAGAAGCTGGATTGGTTGCTTTCCCACAACACCGCATCTCTTCTCCACTCCATTTATAATCGAATTTCACTGATGGGAAGAAGCGACATATACGCCATAACTCGGGAGCAAGCATGTTCTCCATTGCCCAATCGGCATTGGGATCATCTATGATAACGATTCTTCCACGGCTGCTGGGAGTGCGTCAATGTAAATCCTTTGAAATTGTCAAATTGTAAGCTCGTACGGTGTAGTCGCCAACAAGTGGCAATTCTAATCGATGGTTGAGCGTGATTGAATCGTCTAACAAAAAATCCAATGGCACATATATTATGACGAAAGGCATTTAGGAAAGTTGTTTTCAAATAATGATGCCTTATGACATAAATATACATATATAGCTATTTACTTGTGGATCTAATGGCCTAAAACATTTCAATCCTCTAACATTTGATCAATGGATTAGAGATGGATATATTGGAAGCTAGGGTATTTGTTTTAAAATAATAATTTCGCCCTTTAAATAAAATATATTCCATACAAATACCATGGGTCAATACCATGGGCTATTTTTTATAGCTTATTATTATTTTATTTTATTATTTTTATTTTTATTGTATTTTGACGATGATTAAAATGTTCATTACATTATGTCAATATTTTTTATTTAATTTACTTTTATTTTTAATTTTTTTGTAATTTGACATATTGAGAATGTTAAACATGACATTACAACATTTCTATTATACACCTAAAATCAATCTAACTTATTAAAAAAGAAAAAAAACTAACATTATAAAAAAATATATAAAACTATTTAGTTGTGGATTTAATGGCCTAAAAAGATTTCAATCATCTAACATTTGATCCAATGGCTCTGACATGGAAACATTGGGATTAGGAAAGTTGTTTTCAAATAATAATGCCTTAAGACATAATTAAATTATAAATTATGCAATAACTTCAAACTTTATTAATAATATATATTTTTCTATTTTATCAATTTCAACATAGTCAAATATTTCGAGTCAAAACAAAATCAAAATTGTTTTAAAAATTAAAATATCCACTAGAATTTCCATGCAGAATCAAAATATTTGTTAAATAATTCAACCATAGTGCCGTGAAATCTTTACCATCCACTCTCAAACAAAATTTTTATTTACATATTTTCGTGGTTACGTACTTAAAATGGTAATTAAGATAAATAAATATTAAACTCGCATCACTAAATTACCGAACTTGTACATAAACTTCCTCCCTGTTATAATATATTGTAGACTTTTTATGACAGGTTACAATTATCTATAAATTAACCTTCCTAACATATATTTTTTGACCCTTTTCGTGATAAGTTATATTTATTAAAAAAATTAACCATTCTAGAAGAAGACGACTCTTTGACTTTACGGTTTACTCATGAAATAGTCACGTTAGTTCCGGTGGAAGAATCATGTGACGTCCTCTCATACATTAGTCATTTACTATTACTAAAAAAATTAGGTGTATGCGGAATTTAAAATTTTGATATTTGTAAAAGTTAAATTTTAATAAATATTTGTGGCATTACACTTTGGAGAATATTTTAATGGTGACATCTTGTGAGATGCTTTCGCAAGAGGGTCATTATTATGGTCATTTTAAGATGATAATGGTATTGGAATTAAGTTGGTTGGCATTTGGTATGTGTTATAATCCATTTTTATTGGTGATATAGTAATTAGAGTTACAATATTTTGATCTTCCACAGTAATTATTTTTGCAATAATTTGTAAGGGCATTTCCTATAGAGAGAGTCTTGTAGGGGTTAATAAGCACTAGTAAAAAAGCGATAAAATTAATGACTAGGTGACAAAAAGTTAGTCACCGTAATTTATTTCAAGTGAATTACTACTAAATTTGAGCAATTTTAAGTGATCGAACTAAAAATGACTAACTTAAATGACTACTTTAGTCTAGGAACAAAATATACGACTAGATGACAAGTGACTAAACTAAAAGCGACTAACTTAAATGACTAATTTAGTCTCAGGATAAAATATATGACTAGATAATAAGTGACTAAACTAAAAGCGAGTAACTTAAATGACTAATTTAGTTTAGGATTAAAATATATGACTAGATAATAAGTGGCAAAATTAATAATGATGAATGTAAATGACTATTATAGTCAAAGAATAAAAATATGACCAAATAACAAGTACAACAAGTATATGAATTAGTCATCTATGTCAATAACTTTTAATTGTGTAACTCCATAAATGGAAAATTGTAATTTTGATACCGAAATGTTATATTTCACTATAAGAGTCTCTGAATCCATCTGCAGTGTTAAAATTCTCTTAGCCATGTCCACTCTTTCCATCAAGTTGTTGATAAGTGCATGACAGTTCTCTAAGCAACAATGTTGGATACCCTACCCCTCATTTACCTCAAAGCGATCAGACCCATGATTCCCCTTGCCACCATGGGCTTCTCCACCTTGACGACTCTGCTTTTGAACTATCGAATCCCCACCCATGCTAGCCCCCCGCTTACGTCCTCCACAACCCCCACGGGCACCCACACTATTGAGTCGTGCACACCCCACAGTATTGCCACCCTCACATGGAGTGTCCATGATTATTGTCGAGTCCACCACCCCCACAGAGCCATACATATGAAAAGCATTTCGGTTGACCCTACACAACCTTACTATTGATACCCATGCTTATTTTTCCTTCACCGATTGCATAATATTTCTATGTCTAGTGGGAAAAAGTATCATAGACTATTCATGAACAAGTGTTCACTTCAAAATCAAGTTTACTCCAAATAACACACATGTAAAGACTACATGATGAGATATTATCTCTTGATGAGATGTGAAGTAGAATAAAAAAAAATACATTTAAATTGATTCTTAATAATATTATTTATATTTATATAAATTTCACTTCTTTATATCTAAAAATATTTTTAATATACATATTTTTTATTCCAGATATTTAACACACAAATCATATTTATTTTATACATTACTTAACACTAAGTTATAAAATACTTTTATTAATATACATACTTTTTATTTTACACAATCGACTAATAAAAAAGAGTCACACATAATCCTCCGCGAAAATAAACCTCAGGACTTGTGAGACCAAACCACAACGCTAAACGACAACCTCAAAGCTAAACATAAACGATATTAATATTTGACACACAAATCATATTTATTTTATACATTACTTAACAGTAAGTTATAAAATAATTTTATCAATATACATATTTTTTATTTTACACATTTGGGCTAATAAAAAAGAGTCACACATAATCCTCCGCGAAAATAAACCTTAGGACTTGTGGGACCAAACCATAAAGCTAAACCACAACCTCAAACCTAAACATAGATGATATTTTACCCAGCCATTCAAAATAAGCTCCAGAGGTCGTAAGGAAAACACGGTTCTTTTAGTGAAATATAAACCATCGAATGGATAGACCGCCCATTTATATTCAAATTTTAGATGGCGCCATGACCGACTCGTTGATATTTTTAAAGGAATCTGAACTGAAATTTTCTTACAATGTTATGGGAATGGATGTACTCGACTGTCCGGGGGCTGTATCGTCTGGTTTTCATCCGCCATGTATACCTTGGCATCAGTACTAAGTGACTCGGGCACAATTTGTTGGGTTTTCTTCAGAATTGAGGCGATTTCAACAAATTTTTAGGGTATTGATGGATTCCAGGGATTTCGCTCCATACCATAGTGTCTGTGATTCAGACTCAGTTGTTCTAGGAGAGTTTTTCCCCAAATGTTTGGTCGTTTTCTAGGGTAACTTCAGAAATAAAAGACGGGAAAGGTTTAAGTGGAAAGAGCACGGCATACAACCCAAATTGCGGCAGGCCGGAGAGTTCAACTCGATCTTTGGATTGATGACACTGGGAGTTGCAGTGAATCAAATATGGGTAAGATCTCCGTTTAAGACTTTAATAGTTTTATCTTTATGTTATGAAGAAAAATTAATTAATTTCTGCTAATCCGCCTGGTTTATGTCCATTGAAAGTGTTAGAGAAATTAAAATATGTGTATTCTCATGTTGGTCAGATATGCCTGCTAACGATGAAATTTAGGAATTTTTGGATTCCTGCTATATTCGATAATAAGATAAATACAATTTCTTGTTTAGGAAGAGCTTGTGATATTTTGTTCGTTTATAACGTGTTAGCATTGTTGGTCATGCCAACGCAGATACACGTCCTTGGGGGATTTGAACCCATGTCTGAGCAAGTAAAGTATTTTTTGGCCATAGTCTGCTCAATTGTGTTTATAACGTCATTGTTGCGGTCTTTTTATCCATTTTCTGCAAAGTGAGGGGAATTTTATGTAACTTACAACTTACTAAATTTCAGCTACAAGTTTTCCAACTAGCACTGTCAAACCCAAACGATCTTGCAACTGTGACGAAATCTTCTCAGCGCTAGAGCATCTGGGATACACTGCAAACCTTTTTAACTACTAAGAGTGTTGTAAATTCTAAAAATGGGTGCAAATTTTCCAGCTTTGGCTCTGCAAGCCACTTGAATATACATGTCCTTGTCTTGTAGAGAATGGCTTCATAACCCCATATTAACTGTCTGTCTTACCAGACATTTATCTGATTTCTGTCTATAGTATCCAAAAGACAAAATATTTTGTAGTTTGTACATGGAATTGCAAGAGCGGTTGTTCTCTTCTCTTATCATCACAACAACCTTTTGTACAGGGATTTCATGAATCTGTAACAAATTTGTGCAGATTTCTGCCGGTTTGATGAAGTGGGTGAAGATTCGAGACCGCCATCATTATGGAGAAAGGCGTTGGTATAACAATTTTTCGTTGAGTATTATGGATGCTACTCAGTGTTTGAGGTCGAGGGAGAAACTGAAAGCCTTCTCATATCATGGCTAACGGTCAAGGGTTTCATGGCATTTCAACCGCCTAACTGTAGAAGGTAAATTATTTTATTTTCCCTGGGCAGTTGTTAATACGTATCCGGTTAGTAAGAATGAAAGGTAGTCATAGGGATGGGTTGGATCTTCTCCCCTCTCTTTTCTTGTATTCATATCTTCTGTGTATTAGAGCTAGCAATTTCTCGGTGAAATGAATGCACGAGAATCAATATTTAAACCACGTCATCTCCCTCCTATAATTCATAATCGTTCAAGACTGCTTGGTCAAGTAGTTAATTCATTGCCCTCTCGGTTTGGATCCTTTCCATTCTCTCCTGTAATTATTTGCTTGTGGGGGTGACCGATAGATGAGAAGTGCCTAGGTCAATATCTTGACCTGTTGGGATTGGGCTGGCCTTAATGAATGCTCCTTGAGCCAGGAATCAATCAATATGAGAGGCATAACGAGTAAGTATGGAATGAAAGGTTGGGTAGTGGGGGTGATGGCCCCGAGGATTGGAGGGATCATCTACAACGAGGATAGGGAGGGATTTGATTCCCTTTTACTTAAATTTAGATGAAGTGGTTGTATATAGATGCGATTCTGTTGGTCCATAGTCAGATAGTAGTAGTTGATCTAGTTGATACGTCCAACTGAAACGTTTGATAGGTCTCGCCCTTGATAGGGATTCGACCCCCTCTATTTGTTTAGGGTCCCTCCTGCTACTCTCCTCAGGAGAGCGGCTTAACGCTCCTCCACTAAGTTTATTCTTGCCACCAATCGTTCTGTCATTGGTTCCCATCAACACTTTCAATCCCTAATCTTGCATTCGTCCCCCCCTAGTAAATCCCTCCGAATTAATCCATTTTCGCCAGGTCTCTATTTGTTTATCCAACCCCCCCTAGGAGGATCGAACTATAGCATGTTCCCAGCCAACAAGACCAAGCCAGTAATACTAGCGAGATAGATTCTACTTGTTCCTATATGATGTCACCATAAAGATTTAATTGCTGCCATGAACAACAAAGAGAATAGATCTCTTTAACATATGATCTCGTCACAGAGATGTTGACAAAGGCCCTGAATGGCTTGGTTATTTATTTCATGAGCAAAGCCAGAAACGTAGCAGCAGAATTGGGTAGCGACACAATCGTTGGGTTGGCTATTAGTTCCTCACCTTAGCTTTGGGTAGGGAAGAGATATACTATAGCCAATTGTCCACCCAACAACCCTATTGAATGTTCGCTCTCATCGATAGCCACGTAGATAAACCTTTCCTCATTCAATAAAAAATCTATCTATCCACGAGCTGACTTTCAAGGAGGTGGGCAGGATATGAGGTCAACTATCTACCTAACTGTCTAAATGGATAAAAGGATAAATGGCTTTCAATAGGGCTAGGTTATATTCACCTTCAGTGCCCTTAAGCTTCCTTTCAGTGCCTTCCAACTTGCGAGACCCAGGGAATAGAACTCGCACCAATTGCAAAGATTCTCGGTGTTTTAGTTTATTTGGAAATTTTAATGCGTAGAATTGGGACACACGGCGGTCGTTAGGTTTTTGTTAAGATACATGCAATATGGAAAGTCACAAAAATTTCAGAAAAGCATCTACAGAATTTGTGACTGTGGCATATTAAAACAGCAAGGAAAACAAAAAAATTAAAGACAAAGTATAAATTTAAATGTCACGTTAGGTATGTATGACCTTTTGGCCATGTTCCACACCATTCGAGAGGTCATAGATGAGGAAGGTCACCTCCAGGAGTTCCACAACAATTTTGGAGAGCCCATTAGCAATGGAATTGAGTTCATGCAACATATGTGTGAAAGAGATCCCTTCAAAAGAGAAGAGAGTGTCCTTTATGTCTTAAAGATTATAGTGAAGGTAGATATTCTAGATTTGGATTTAATTGTTTCCTCAGTAGATGGCAAGCCTCAAATGCCCCATGGACCATTACTTGATTGTTCTTAACAATTTTTAATGAAGAAAAATGTAGCAAGGTGCACAATGCAATAAATTATGAATGGTTGTTTGTACCTTGCTTAAGAGCGATACCATATGGGTACATCATGTGATTGAGTGATAAATAAAACCACACTAACACCGCATTATGTTAGGTGCCCTTAAGCTGCTCTGTAAGAGGGCACATGATCAGGATGCACCTCCTCTATGGCTTGTGATCAACTTTATGATTCATGCATAATTTTACAACTAAACCCATTGTGATCTCTAGAAGGACATTTTGAGTGTTGAAGATAACTTTGTTCCTAGCCTACCAAATATTGTTTACCAAAATAGTGGGGATGCCCATGGAAGAAGTTGTCTTTATTTTCCAGCCATGTCATTAGATTATCTGCCAAACTTGTGGAAGACCACGAGCCATTTATATGCAATTATGACACTACTATGTTGATTACTTGCATTGTGTATGCATAGGAGATAATTAAGTGTGCAATGCTCTTTAATGAATATTCACATTAATAGTAGAAACTAGGACCTTCCTAGTTCATCTTCATGAGATTGTCCCAAGTTAAAAGCTTGTTATTTAATGCTAGTCAAAGTGTAGTTTTATATTTTAGGGGTGCTTGTATTTTTTGTTGACGTTTCCACTGAAAGTGTGTTTCCCCAGTAAATAGGGAATCAATGTGAGACTCGTAGCCCAATTTTGTAGTGAAGTCCCCATTGTTGGGATTTTTTGACAATAACAACTTCACATTGATCTCCTTCCAAAGTTTGATGAGATTTGTAGTGAGGGGATTGAAACATGTTTCCCATTCTACAACATCTTGTCCTACAAGGTGAAAATTTGTGAAAGTTTTCCATCTTATAAGCCCCCATGCCAAGGGGGATTGTGCTTTTGCATTTGTGAGGACATAACACCACTTTTAATTTAAGTGTTTGGTGAACTTGTTTGATAATCTATAAACATCAACTAATCCCATGCATGGATCTAGTCCTAGCTTCACGCTTACACGATTACCAATTTGTGATGTAGACCATTCTCCAATGAGAGGGAAGGCTAGTATGAAGTATTCTAGACATTTGATCCCTTTCTAGATTTCCTTGGTTAGTAGCTCTAGTCCACGAATGTGGAGGATGGGAGATATTTGGATTTGGAAGTTTTCCCCTAGAGGGGTGTGTTATGAATTAGCTGCCAAAGGTTCTAGGTTACTAGTGCGTTGCTGAAGAGAACAATATTTTTGAACCCCCAACTGCCAATTTTTTGGGGAGAACAAGTCTATTCCATTTTACTAGCGGATGCTTTTGTTGCGTCCTTTGCTAGGCCAAAGGAAATTTATACAAGCCTTATATATATATATATATATATATATATATATATATATATATATGTGAAATTTATACAAGTCTTTTAAATTTTTAGCTTTTTATTTTTTTATATACATAGAATAATTTTTTTGTTAATAAATTCTCCATTTAGTTTTTTTGAAGAAAAAATCATAATTTTATTCAACTTGAAAACATGGAAAAAATTACATTTCGCAAATGCACGAGGGCATAATAGTCACATTAGCCAAAAGGCCTACCAAAAACAAGAGCTCAAAGCTCCATAGTTCACATTCCTCCAATTGAAGGTCGATGAAACATCTTTGAAAAATCGGGCATAGGATCCCCAGATAGCTCCACAAAAATCCCCAAAAAACCCTAGAGAAATAAAATCCTAGGCCAAAGTTTGAGGAAAACTAAGAGGATAAGCACGTAGGCTTGTCAAAACCTAGAAGGAGCAACTAAGAAATCTTGAACCCCCCATTAAAAGAAACTTGGGCACATTCTACCCAGAAACCCCAAGAAACCCCACAAAAATTGTGGTAGAAACACTTGGCAGATGACAACAACTGCAACAACAACAACATCAAACACCCATGAAAAGAGAAACCTAGCCAAGACAACTTAAGAACCACCATGAACCTGCAACTGTAAAGCCTACCTCCACTAGAGCAGAAAAAAAGGGCATGAATTGGGGATAAGATGACTATAGATTTGCCACACCCCACCCCCCTCAACTTCCTTCGCAAGATCTAGGCCAACTGTAGAAAAGAGAGGCTCGAAACTGGACAAATGACGATTATGCAATTGTTACACCCCAACCCCCTCAACTCTCTTTGTAAGATCTAGGCCAAAAATAGAAAAAAAATTCACAGGATGAAGATTTCAGTGAAAAATGACCAAGCATCAAGCACAACATCATGGTGGTGACGATCTAGAGCAACAACAATGGTGTTCAAACTGGATCATGGAAGAAAAAATAGTATAGAGGGTTGCGACGATAAGGGTTTCTGTCATCAAGCTCTCCTCCACAATAAACTCTCCACTTATTAAAAAATGTTTTAATATTTACATTCAAAATCATTTCTATTTTTAATTTTTAATTTGAAAGGTCCATTTTTTTCAATTTAAAAGAAAATTGTTTCCTTAGTTTTGTAATTTTAGGCACCCCACAAAAGATGGCATTGGAGGTAATGATGTGTTGTGATTCAAGTTTTAAATTTGAGGTTTTGGATTGTAGTGGGCCAATATATCATGCCCTCCATATCAAACTAGTCATAATTTTAACCTTGAAGTGAAAATGCAAGTGCTCATAGTAACACCACTTTTTGACTCAAGGTTTGATTTCAAGGTCTTTGTTCACAATGGTATTTAATTGTTGAGGCCACAATTTCAAACAAGTTGTAATTTTAACTTGGTAAACAAGTTAGGTTGTTACTAATATCGTCATTTTTTTTTGTTGTTGTGGGGGGGAGGGGGCGGTTGATTTTAAGGTTTTTGTTGGCAATGTTATCCCTCTTTTTAGTAGCGGCATCATAATATTGTTTTTGGATAAGTAGGGTATTTTGTCCTTGACAGGTTGGTTGCATTTTTATTTTTGGGTACCTGCATGTTTCCCAAGGCCCTCTCATATTGTTTGAGGCACTTCATGTTTTCTAAGGCATTGGTCATATCTCTTGAGGCAGTTTTTGGGTTGTTTATGTACACCTGGACCTCTCCTATGCATGTTGTGTGGATGCTCCTTGAATGCTGTCCTATTTATCCCTTTATGATTTGATTTGTACTTGTAAGGATTGGTTTACAAACATGGCAATCAGGGGGGATTTATCATAGATTTTTGGTGACATGGAAAGGTGATGTGGATAATGTCACTCCCTTGTTGCAACTTAAATGATGTGGAAAAAGCTTTGTTGAAGTATCTTCGAGAATAAGCGACCTAGAGTGGATATTAATTGGATTATATTTTGATGTCACTTGACTATTTGGGAATTTTAACACCCAAATTGACTTGCAAAACTTATCTTCCATGCTTCATGGGATGCCACTAGGAAAAGCATGACCATGGTCCTTCATTTGGAGCATTAATTAGAGGTGTGTAGCCATTATTTTTCCCTAATTTATGAAGCTGTTATGATGATGTTGTTGTGTTATTGGAATTTTTCATTCTTTTAATTCAACAAAGAGAATGGTCTCATTTGTGAAGACAACATAATTATATTTTTTCCCTACGCATGAAGGGATATGCAATGGACTGGTTTATGAAGCTTGGAAGGGAGCATTTGCATCTTTTATAGATTTTATAAAGTGGACCAGAAAAGGTTGGAAGTCATAGCGACATGTGTTTATAATATATCTTATTATATCAAGAATCATGCTTTTACAAATACTCTAGTATTGAGTTGTGATGACGTGCTTGTTTATACTAGGTATGCTTCATTGGAAGGTGGTTTATTCATATATCAAGCATGGATAGGTAAGGATACTCTTCTTAGTAGCAAGAAAAATAACATAGAAGCTACCCTCTCTATGAAGCCTTTTAGGTAGTTTGTATTAATAAATATTTTGGCCAACACCTCTTTTTTTCATTGTTGTGTGCTTTCCTTCTTTGTATAAATTATTACTTTATGCATTACAATTGAAGGGAAATCCCTTTTCCATAATATATGCTTTTGGACTTTTCACAAGTGATGGTTAAACTTGAGAGGAAACATATTGTAAGTACATATTGCAGTGGCCATTTAGAACATGAAAAATTATATTAAAAGAATATGTATACATATCACAGTTTGTTTTTGAAGTCTGCAAAGACATTTTTGCATGGCCTGGGAGGAGAACACACACATTATTTTGGTCTTAAGACAGATCGTGGATTGATTTAGTTTGAATGAAAAAATG
Source organism: Pinus albicaulis (assembly GCA_034641835.2). Taxonomy (NCBI): domain Eukaryota; kingdom Viridiplantae; phylum Streptophyta; class Pinopsida; order Pinales; family Pinaceae; genus Pinus; species Pinus albicaulis. The sequence goes on along the minus strand of CM076582.1, from coordinate 498,791,440 downwards.
GGAAAGTGCATCTATTATGGACTTATGGGATTTAAAAATTACTTTCTATGACACAACCACTTTTTTTTAAAACAACTACAGAATTTGACATAAGACTAAGCTTTTTCCTTGTCATGAAAAGGCACATTTGGTGATGTAGGTCAATTTTCCTTTTCTATGGCAATGTTCATTTTGAGAGCCATTTTTGTATTGTTATGAAGGTTCCAAAATCCCAGAAAATCTCAAGTTGGCAAAGAGTTGTAAAGGTTTTCTGAGTGATAGAAATGTACAACTAACATTTAGGAATCTATTAGTTTGACTATTTGTCAGTCAATTGGGAAATAAATATGATTGTCCCATCCTGTAATATATAAAATCGAGAAGTTATAGCACATATTTGGGCCTGCATGGTGTTATTTATTGTTGAAAATATTCTTGTCATTCACCTTATTCCAAGGTGATGATACTTGGTTCTGGCATGGGGTTTATATAGCTTTTAGTCCATAATTTATTATCTAGTTTATCATCACATCTCCATTTAGCCAGAGTCCATTGAACTTGAATAAGTGTCCACATTCTTTGCTATTTTAGAGATTGTTTGTGGTTCACTTTGTGGAAACCAAAAGAACTATGACATTTTTTTAGCTTTCATTGCTTATATTGTTGGAGGGATCCCACCTTTAGTTATACTTTGTGCCTCTATCTCTGGTAATATTTCAACCTACAAGGAGAAATGCTACAAAGAGATATTCTTAAATGGACTTTTCAAATTTGACAGAACCAAATATTCAAGTTCTTCTATTTCTATAATAAACAGGATCAAATAATACTTCAAGATTCTATAAATGCCAAAATATGTGTTTTGGAAACCTGTTTACTGCTGCTTCAACATAACTTACAACAAAAACTTATTTGTTGGAGGTTTATAGTATATACTCAAGAATTTCACTCTAGTGTAATCCAAATTCCAAACAAACACTATATGATTGATGGCTACAAAACTTCAAAGAGAATGAACCATACCTTTGTAGGTTTGAATGACAAAATTCACTGTGTGTTGTAGATTTCAAATCCTTCAAAACAACCTTTGTATGTCAACTCAGATAGAGGTCTCAAACATGTATTTGAACATGTGATACGACATTGGCTTCTATCACGAGACTATATGAGTCAGTGCTTGGTCATTTGTGCACTATCGACATCTTCTTATACTACCTTAGGAGTACTATAGAGGTCAAATAGGAATTCCCTCTCTCACTAACTCTCATTCGGTTCTATATCAATGAGATGGACTCCTTTCTTAGGAGCACATATAGGATGGTGCTGATTTTCTTATACCCGATGTCTTGATCTCCTTGCTTTTAGTTTTCAACATGATAATCTTGGCACCTCACCTAAGGGGTTGTAGAGAAAAATTGAGGCCTTCTCCAACTCTTGTGATCTTTGATAGTTGAAATTTGAACTTAGTAAGACTAAGGTTATGATCTTCAACATGTCTCAGCATGCTCTCTTTGACTAACATTTTTACGTTGGAGGAGATGGGATTCAGATTACTACAACCTACACATACTTGGGGGTCAGATCTTAGGAGTCTAGCTTAGCTTGAGGCATGGAATATGGTTTACTTGGCTAAATATATAGTGCTCTAGGACATCTCTTTCAAGATGCACCTCTTTAGACATGATCATTAGAGCCATGATCCGTTATGGCTTCAAGGTCTGGGGACCTGGCTTGCTTTGGGTTGATTGGGATAGGATAGATAGATTCTAAAACCTTATATTACGATGCTTCATTTGCTGCTAACATGCAATTCCTCAATCTATCATCTAGGTGGAGTTCAGGGTATTGCTTCAATAGACCCCTCCTTAGTGTAATTGTTGTGGGTTCCTCTTAACTGCTTCAGTTAGTGGCCATTTCTATCAATCAACTTGCCCTTTTTAGGTAATCTTTGGACACTCTAGGTCAGCTCCTACTATCGAAATGTGACTTAACCTAGGAGATTAGAGAGCATATCTACAAACTACATCCAAATCACTTGGATTTCCCTCCTTGAGGGCATTAACTTGAATATGTCATTTTATTATTTTGAGTGCTTTATGTAGCTAAGTGCCGTTCTATACTAATAGATATTAGATGCACAACCTTAGGATTCCCCTTGGTTCATTCAGAGTGGGCTCCCACTAGCTTTGGTTTGAGATAGCTCACTGCATCACACACCTCAAATGAAATTTTCAGCTATGTGATTTACACGAGATCAAGTTGGGGGAGCACATTGTCTTCAAATGTTCCATCTATTAGGAGATAGCACTATTACATATTTATTGGATATATTATTGACTAATAACACTTGTTGTGTGGCTGTTTTGTGATGACTCACATATTTTTCATCAATTTTAAAGTTTTGTTTGTTGCCTAGAGTCTATAGCCCAGGGATTAGGAACTAGGTCTTGCCTAGCTTTCCATTTTAAATCTTAAAAGACAAAAACAATATCATTTTGAAAATATGTTTTTTTAGTATTTGAAGGACAGATCTGTAGGCTTATCATGGATTCCTCCCTTATGTTGGAGCAGAGCTAGCCTTATGTGAGAAGGATGATCACCAAGGTGACAATGGGTGATGTCCTCAAGTAACTTTGGGGTTTGTAGTTGATAATTGAATCTACATTTTGAAGCACAAATTTTAGAGGTAGCAATGAAGTGCTTTTCTCCTTGGATTGATGGAATGAGTTTGTCCCAACAACTTTGCAAATGCTAAATTTCTATTTTGTCTCATATCATTTTAAATGCCTTTCTCTTTCAAGACAATACCAGTCAGTAACCCTGAGGGCTATGATTGACAATATTTTGAATCCTTGCAAACCAACATCCCTGTGGAAGTGTTAATGGTTTAGTTTTTGGATCTCTTTCTGAAGATATTATCAACCACTGCATGTTATTTATTTTGAATAAATAACATGAGAATCTACATAAATAAGATATAAATAAATAACTCTTTTATAATGTAAATGATACTATGTAAAGACCAAATTAATTGTGCATCAGAGTTACTCGTTTGACAACATGCATTGTTTATGGTCTTTGGAGCAGGTTTCATCTTCTTCAAGAGTTTGATGAGGAGAAGAGAAGTTGTTGAAGATGCCTAGTTGGTCATAATAGGCAGTGGTGGAGAACTCATTCCAATGACATTATGGTTGAGACTTGTCTGAATGATGATCATGGAAGTCACTCTTGAATCGTAAATCTGTTGAAGGTTCTAGCTCGATTACAGAGTAAATTTCTGCTCTTCTCCTTTTTGCTTCATTGAAGAAAAACAAAAATAGTGGTTTTGAGTCCTTTATGTAATCTTATTCTAAGAGTTGAATTCTTCTTTTGAATGTGTTGTGTTGGTTTTCGGAAATTGATTTTGATTGGAAATGAATCATTCATTTATGGCTTCTTTCTAAATTGCACTTTCAACCATTTCTTGGTACTTTTGAGGGCATTCATCCAAAGAGTGGCGTTCTATGTGAGTGAGGAGAATATGAATCATGATACAGTAAGACATTCATTTGGTTAAAGTTACTACGTTTAGGAAGTATTGGCCATAGTTAAGAGGTTTTGATTGGTGAAATGTTGTGAGTTAATAAGATTTTCTTAACATGTTACACCAAAAACTTGTTTCTAAAACATTTGAGGCACCTTGAGGGGTATAGAGATTCAGAAAAGTGCTTTCAATTCTTATTTACTTGAGTAGAGGACCTATAATTATTTTGGTAGTTCATCTTAGCATAGATGCTAAGAAACATAATATGATATTTAGTAATATTTTTGTAAAGAATATATGGGTGGAAAGAATTTGGCATCTTTTAGAAGCCTTTCTCTGAATCACTTCACTTGATTGGCTAGTCTGAAAGGGTTTCTAGCATCCAACTTTTTTGTCTATCTGACTATCTCACCATATTGGCTGAAATCGACTACGCCATAAACACCCTCTCCAATGGGAACATTATTTATTCCAATTTCAAATGAGAATGTATCACTAATTTGAGACAATATTATGGTGAGAAACCAGTCATCATTATCTGTATTTAAGGACTGTTCCTGGAATCCCTAGTTATTGGTGAGGCACCAATCCTCATTCTCTGCTCAACTTCTGCTACCTTCTTTGCCAGTGCATTCTTCAAGCAAGCAATCTGCAATATTAAAGATTAGGAAACCTTTGACTCTTGAGTGCTCTATAGGACAACATTCATTATCAAGATTCTTAAACTACTCATAGGTCCTCAAACAAACAGACCAAAATATCCCTTGTTTTTAGTCCTTTTGATCCATGGAGAACAAATAATACTATCATTCAGAAAGCAACATATTTTTCAAGAATCATTCTAACACAAACCTGTTCTTTCAGCTCCCTAACCTCACCACTTTCCTTGTTGGAACGTGCAGCACCAAGTTCAACAGTTGCAACCCTCTCTGCAAATTTTAGAGTGTCGATTGTCTCCCCATGTGCATCTAATTCAGGACTTATGTGCACAAACATTATAGTTTTTTCCTGTCCTCCTTAAGAACAAAGTCCAACATCATTACCACCCCAGACTAGAGAAAAGTGGTAGTTTCCTTCCACAACTATTCATTAAGGAAAAGATTGAATTTGTTACCTAAAGAATCCTGAAGCAGTTGTGTGAGCTTGTTATTTCGGTAAGGAACATGGGAACTCTTTTGTGCAAGAGCAGCAATCACGTCTCCTAAAGCTGAAAGTGATCTGTTAATACGATGTGCCTCCTTTAACCTATCTCTGGTGGCCTCGGATTTGTCAACTCTCTCACTTCCAGCAAGGTCAACAAGATGAAGACACCCTTGAAGAATTGTTCCAGAAGTAAGATCTCTGCCTTGAACATGCACTGTCAAAACACTCTCCGAAGATTGTGTTTCAAACCTGTGCGAATGGCTGCTCCGATCATTCAGAGAAGTTGCTCCCACAACACGGTTCTTGTGTCCAAGGTTCATTAACTCCATCACAGCAGATGTAGATGCAACGAGTATTAGATTTGCATCTGGCACATTGAGTCCATTCTGTTGTGAATTGTTGCGGATTCCAATATGCTATGAGTCAAGGATTATTTTATTCTCAGAAACTGAAACCCAAAGATCAAGAAGGATATCTTTTATTGGAATTTTCTGAAACAAGAAGACCTCGGACTTGTTCATTGTATATTTCAATCATTTGAACAACAACCTCATATATAAGCAGATTTAGCTATTATTCTCGTAATCATCAAATTTGAATAAGAGAAAAATAAAACCAGGATAAACTCTATCATAGTTTAGCTACCCAAGATAATAGAAGCTGTAAGCCCCATTATAAGCTTGCAGTCGAAATTCCATTTGACTTCTTATTATAATATATGGCAGTGCTTGCAGTTATAGCTGATGGATCAAGTCTATTTTTCTAATTTAAAGTTGCAATGAGACCAAATTTCTTTATTCGATCTAGTTAATAAGAGAACCAAAAGTTGAGATTGGTTTTGCTGCACTAGCTTAACCAATGATAAAAGGTCAGCCTTGTGGTAACATATTAAAATGCATGATACTGTAGCTTACCCATACCTAAAGGGTTTGATATTAATAAAGAGTGAAGATTTTCTATATTATTCTTGTGTTGATTATTATGAATAATCTGATTTATTTTCTGAAGTTAAGGATTTCTCTGCTATATTATATTTGAGATCTAAGGTATATAACAAATGGTAGCCAAAGGGGTAGGGTGGCCCTTTGATACACTACAGATACCAAGTGAATTTGGTTTCTATGATGGCTAGGGTTATAGCCCCTGGGGGGTAGGGTACCTCTTTGGCTACCACTTGTTATGTACTTCAGATCTGAAATATAATATAGCAGAGGAATCCTTAACTCCAGAAAAATAAATCAGATCATTTACACATAATAATCAACACAAGAACAATGTAGAAAATCTTCCCTCTTTATTAATAACAAGCCTGTAACACCTCAAAATTGATCCTTTTATGGAAGGAATCCACTCCTGATCCCTTGCTTCTTCAAGGGGGTAACCTCCTAATGATTTAATGCTCTAGCCTCCAATAACAACAAATTTTCCACACACAATCTAAGGAGTTATTCATCCTAAATTAGTTATGAAGAGAACTCTAACCATAATAAACTTCTAAGTTCTAACTACCTAGTGGACCTAAATTAATAAGTTCCCATTACATTTATCAATACCAATTACTATAGTGGGCCTTATTTAATAATATAGTGGACTACTCTTGCGAATAACGGAAACAAAAATAGAACCAGAAAGAAGTCGAGGTTGCCTGCCTTACATTGAATGGTCTCCACTATTATTAATCTACTATCATTCCCCTTGGGTTCCTCCCTAGATATCCCATATTATCCCTGTGGGTACACTACAGATACCAAGGGAATTTGGTTTCTGTGATGGCTAGGGTCATAGCCCCTGGAGGGTAGCTCACTTGGAAAAGCATGCAAACGTGTTACTTAAAATATTAGGAGGCCTCAAACTGAAATCCAAAGATCAAGAAGGATATCTTTTATTGGAACCATCTGAAACAAGAAGACCCTGGACTTGTTCATTGTATATTTCAATCATTTGAATAGCAACCTCATATATAAAGGTATCCTTTCTTTTTTTTGATATCTGGAATAAGTCATTCAAGGCTTGATAGTTCACACCCCAACTGTCCTCTGTAATCACCTTAGGAGTCAGCAGGAACATCACCAACTGTTGAGGGGGTTCTGAGACCAACTTTTTGAAAGCAAGACAGGGCATTAATAGATAAATAAATTCTTTTTCAACTTTCCATGAGTTGACCCTTTGGCCTTTTAGACTTTCCTTTGGAGCCGAAGCATGAGAACCAACCTCTCAAATTTTCATGTGGCCATTTTTTCTTAATATGCTGCAAGCATTCAAAACCCTTATGTGAAACATTTTCTGCCTGTTGAGGTGCTGAGGCAGTTTCCTTCTCTACAGGATCAAACTTTTGTTAGTATGAGAAAAACTGATCACAGGCTATAAGCTAATCTGTTTTTTCAATTTTACCCATAATTTTAGAATGAATTAAAAAGCACAGCTTCAACAAATTCTGCATAAACTGAAAAAATTGTTGTGTGCATAATAAGCTCTATAGCATCCTACAGGTTGATTTTGTGAGATTTATCTGGCACAAACCTCTGGATTCTTGTGCTGCTAAGTTGTCAAATATTTGAAAATAAATGAAGTGCTCTTGTGCTGCTGAATTGTCAAATTTTGTTACATTTCAGGCTGGAGTCATAGAATATTTTTAATGTGTGATAGCATATCTTCACCAGCAGGTGTCAAATGTGCCTAGCCCAGGAAGTTAAGTAATCATAGTTGGGAATATCTTGAACAAATGTAAATATTCTGGCTTGGCAGGGCCTACTTGGTTTTAAGAATAATTGTTGGGAGAAATCTTGAATGAACAATAGAGCCTCCATCTAAGAAGAAATTTCGAAAGGAAGGCCCAATGATATATACAACGAGAATTTCAAAGCCGAATGCAATACCATATACAAAACTAACTAGATATAAAGAGGCAATGCTTCAACTGTTGCAAGTAAGAAAAATACACATAATAAGAACTCATAGAACGTCTGTGTGAGCCGTGATTATTAGAAATACCATATTAGGGCAATGGTTAAATTATAGCCCTTATAATATTGTGTTGTTGAGAAATTTTGAAAATGGAACTAAGATCATTCTAGATTGTAAAGCTTCCAAATGGACCCAACAGCTCGACCATGAAATAAAATCAACACGGGATCCAAACAAGCAATCACTCAACTATAGGCATCATAACTTCTTTGTAGATCATTCCCTTTCAATACACTGAATTCGGCAAGTACAATGGAAACTCTGACTGAGGATATAATCATAATCCCCTTTCCTACAATTGACAAGATGACTGATGTCCATATTCAGTTTAGCTCTAGAAGAAAAGATCACCCTAGACAAATGTGAAGTTAGGACCAGTCTAGACAAGAAAGGCACAAAAATTAGAGCAAATTATTTCTAGGAGAGAATTTATTCAGCAGTGAACTCATTCCCTTATTAGTTTTGAAAGACAATGCTTCAAACTGCAATTGACTAACTAGAATATGGTTGTTATTACCATTGTGTATGTCTTTCCAGAACCTGTTTTCCCATATGCAAAAATGAAAACATTGTAACCATCCAGAATAGATATGATCAATGGCCTGGTATCCAAAAACACTTCCTCTGCAATTCAACATGAATAATGTTATGATTTAAGAGATTGCACCTTACAATCATGTAAAAGGTTTTCAACACTCTAAAAAGAGAGCCAACCTTGAGTAGCAGATGTTCCAAATACTTTTCTGAATGTGAATGAATTATGTATATCCTTCCTTGCTTTGCAGGATTTGCAATCATAATTTGACCATCCTCCCCAATATAATCCACTGTACTCTGACAGTTGGATTGGCCAGGCAAGAATGGTCTAACTCGGCAATACATCCTTATGCTTCCTAAGAAGAATAAGAAACACAGACTCAGCATGAAGTTCGATATACAAAACGACATAAATTTGTTATCCTATCAAATGTCATCTGTTGTGCTTTCACTACCAGCTTGGTCAAGCAAGTATGCCCTGCCTCAACTTCTAAGTGTATGTTTTATAAGCAGAATAAGATAACACAGCACCATGCAAGAAGAGGCCAGAGTGAAAGCAGATTACATAATTCGATATTCTCTCCCAGAATTACTAATGCTCATCTTCCAGGCGCGAGGCAAGGTCGAACACTCAATTCAAGCACAGAGCCCACAGTCACAGGAAGATGCAGCATAGATAAGTTGTTCATAAATCTGCACCTGTCTGGAAGCAATCTTACCCAGTTCATTCATCCATCTCCTACTCTATTGAACCAACCTCGTTGCTAACTTCCCAATTAGTGGGAGTACAAGCTTCTTTAAATGCATAGTAAACTGCCCTTTTCTAGCATTTTTTGGCCTTTTATGTTCCTACTACAAGCCATGGATATGTTCCCCCCACATCGAATTAGCTAAAACTATTCATTCGCACTGAAATGGGAATAAAGATGCAACATATTTGATATATACAATTTAAAGAGACTCCTAATTCCTACTCCGTTATAATATTTTTGAGACATGTCAGTTAAATTATAACACTATGACAGACGAACAGGAAGCACACCTTTCAGATCCTGAACTTGATTGTATAGTTGTCGATTTTCCTCTAGAAATTTGTGGTAGCCTACTGCAGCTTGCGCTAGTCCACACATATGCTTTCCTGTGCAGAAAAGAAATACAGTCAAAATTGAAGAATGAAAAAAAGCGTGACTCAAATAATAACAACTGTTTATGCAAAGCTCGCTAAGATTCTACAATTGTTTATTCCATTCCATTTGCATTGACTGAACACCTTCCTTCGTGTTATGTAGCATCCATTTCAGTTCTTGCCGATTTTATGGAAAAATTAGAACAATCCCTGTGTTTGAATCAGAATCTCACACACTCTTGTAAGATTTAAATACTTACTCCAATTCCCCTTTGTTGGAGATCAAAACGTGTTCGCAGATTTGGAACAGTTTTTTCATCCTCATCTGCATCACTTGAACTATTAGAGAAGCAGTCCTCACGCTGTCCTCGTCTAACACCATAAACTTCCTATTTTCCCTCATCTTCGCTGACATCAACCTTTAGATTGAAGTTATAGTCTCGGATGTTAATTAAAAATAGACATCTATTACAAGTATTTAGTGATGAACACAACAATATTGCAGCTCAAGCTCAGCGCTATATTTATCAAAGTCCATTTCAGTAAACATCTGTAGTCAGATCCATTTCAGGCATTGAATTTTAGCTTTTCTGTAGCATAAGCGTTAACATTTTCTGTATTCGCAGATAATTATATCCTAGCAACTTGAAACTAAAGTAACTTTTACATATGCTGCAGTAAGGATTCTGAGCAAACCTTGGGCTCTCCTGAAGCTGTTGTTAGTGCTGCCAAGATTTTTATCTTTGGGAAAGACTTTCCATCCCCATTAACAACAAGGTCCTGTACTACCTTCTTCAATTGCAAGCCACAATAACACAACAGATGAGAATTCACTTATTAAGTTATTTTTCATCTATTTCTATGCATTTCCAAAGAGCCTCTCTTGTTAAATTTTCACATAGAGAAAAAGAATTGATGTGGAAGCATGATATTGTCGATTTAGTAATAAGAACCACCTGCTCTATGCTGGAATTCAACTAGTTCCATCTTCACAGAAGCTTTTGCCTCTAAAAATCCTATATCTGATTAGCGAATATGGTCATGAGAGTAACTCGGCCCTTTAGCCCCTTGATTCCTATGGTCTAGGTTAGGTAATTTTTTAAATCATGTGAAATCACTCATTAACTGAATTAGGTTCTTTTCTGTTTTTTATATGCAGACAATCTTCCAATTTAACCAAGCATTTCAGGTGTGCTCAATATTTCCTCTTTCCAATGGAAAAAGATATAATAATGAGCCAGCACAGGACAAATTTAGGTTATAAAACGAAATATTCCCAGAGCAACACCATAAAATGTAAGAAAGGTATAATGATGAGTCAAAACATGATAAGGTTACGTTATAAAATTCAAGAATCCCTAAGTTACACTACAAAAACTTGTCACCAGTCTGTTACAACACCCTCCAAAACTGAGGTGTAATCATAGAACCCAGAAGCATACAAGCTAAACATGTAAAATTATCATTTGAGAAAATCAGATTTCCTTGATACAAAGCCCCAAAGAGAAAAAATCCTCAAAATTATAAAGGGGACTCAGTAGTCTACTTGCTCGCCCTGCGTGGCTAGATGCCGCTCAAACTCTTCCATTACTTTTGATAACATAGATTCCACAAGCTGATAGAAAACCATAGGAGTATGAATGGATATCAGTGAACATCATAGATATGTAGAGGCAATAAAAGTGAACATCTTGTTATTTTCGAAGAAAAAATTGAAGAGCTTACTATAGGCACTTCTTCTGGTTTTTTGTCAAACAGAATTGACAGAATGAGTTGATTAAGTGGTTGTGACGAAGGATACTGCTCAACATAATTCCCAAACATTTTCTCAGTGTGAACAAAAATAATTGTGCGCATAATTACAGATCATCTTAAGTGAACAAAATAACAAAGACGAATTAATAAGGGGTTCTCCTAAATACCATCCCATTTGAATTCAGGGATTGATCCTGATTCAAATTCTCCCTGGAAAGATATCCTTCTATTAAGTTTAAACCAAGATTATTCAGTAGAGTGCTTGAATTTGCAGTTGGCTGATAATTCTTCAATATAGACTGGGTGAATGGATCAGAGTTTCTCCCCAGTTTAATGGGCGGTTTTGCCACACTATGTGTCTTCAGGTTACCCCCATACTTGAAAAAACCATTTCCACTAGTTTGCTTCCAATCACTGTATGATTTCAAAGCTAAAATGTAGTTCACAACTTTCGTTGACGATCCTCCTTGAAAGAAAGCTCAAGTAAGATAAGCCTACAAAGGATAAGCCGAGGCAATCAATTCATTTCTTGCAAGATTTAGGGCTTCTTCCAGTGCACTGTAAAATCATAGTAAAGGTGTGTGAGGTGACTGATTTGATAAAATTTTCCCCTTAACATTATGGTGTGCAAAAAGCACTTGCAAGTCATGTAGGAGAGGCTGATGCATTAGCAAGCACTGCAAGAGGACTTGACAGGTAGCTGAGTGAGAATTATCTACTTGAACGTCGTGGGAGCAATATGGCCAGTTTGGATGATGATAGATGGGCCAAGCCGATGGATGCTTTTGCTGATGGCTGTGATATGAGGATGGATGCAGATCTTAGTGGTTCCTTTGTTGTGTTTCAACCTGGCCAAGGTTATAATACTGGCTTTGCAAGAAATACATTTGCAACACAAATGAGTATGAATGTCATCCTTCCTGGAGGGCCTTATGTGCAAGCACCACTTCCACAAGTTGGACTAGTGAGAAATAATTATGATGCTGATAGGTGGCATTGTGCTTCTGGTTCGCAGAAGGGTTTGATTCCTCCTCCAAAACCTTCTCTTCCCACAATTCATATATCAGAGAACCGATATGAAGTGGGCAAGGTTTCTGATGAGGATCAGTTGAAACAAAGACAAATTAAATCCATTCTTAATAAATTAACACCCTAAAACTTTGAGAAACTTTTTGAACAGGTCAAAGAAGTGAACATTGACTCTGCATCATGTCTTCATGGTATAATATCTCAAATATTTGACAAAGCCTTGATGGAGCTAGCTTTTTATGAAATGTATGCAAAATTATGTTTTCAGCTTGCTGCAGGAATACCCGAATTTTATGAAGATATTGAGAAGGTTGTTTTCAAGCAAGTTTTTTTGAACAAATGTCAGGAAGAATTTGAAAAAGATGAAAGAGAAGAGGCAGAGGTTGAGAAAGGAGAAGAGCATGGTGAAAAAGCCTTTCAACAAAAGAAAGATGGGAGAAGAAGGCTACAACACGACGACAAATGCTAGGAAATATAAGGTTTATTGGTGAGCTTTATAAAGAAATTATGTTGATCGAAAGAATTATGCATGCATGCGTCAAGAAATTAATTGGTGAATTTCAACGTCCAGAGGAGGAAAATGTTGAAGCTTTGTGCAAACTGATGAGCACTATTGGTCATATGATTGACCATTCAAAGGCCAAGGAATATATTGATGCTTACTTCGATAGGATGATAAAAATTTCTAGTAACCAAAGGCTTCCCTCTAGGTTGAGGTTCATGTTGAAGGATATTATTGATATGACGAGGAATGGATGGAAACGAAGGAGGAAATTTGAGGGCCCCAAGAAAATAGAGGAAGTGCATCGGGATGCCATGCAAGAACTACATGGACAGGGAGGCGATTCTCGAGGTACCAATATGGGAAATTCAGGTTGGAGGCTTGTGACACCACTTGATCATGGTGTGAGAGGACCTGCAATGCCACCTTACATGGTAGGTGCACGGACGAGTTCACTTCCACATATGGGTAGGATTAAAGGGCCACAACCCCATATGGGACCATGTGACCATGGATTCATCAGTCAAGATGCTTGGATTGTGGATAAGGCTCAATTTGAAAATCAGTCTATGCCAAGCCCTTCAACACATAGAGCTTCTGATGGGCCACTTGACTCTTGGTCCTAAGGGAGGTCTTGGCAAGGGAATAAGAGGGAGGGCTCAGCCTCTGCCATATTCTAAGATTTCTCTAGCAGATATTCCACCATTCACATCTCTGAGTAACAGACGAACAGGTGCAGGTCTGATTTTAGGTTGCAGTTTTGACTGGATGCCAGTTGGTATGAGAGATGAAATTTTGACTAGGACTTGTGTTGCAGAAAAGCCTTTATTTGCAAAATCATGTGTCCAGGAAAGAAATGTTTTGGATAATGACATAATAGAGTTTAATAATTGATACACATCAGGTGACACAGGTGGGAAGACTGCAAATGTCAAATTTCAACTGTAAGAACATTCTTCTCAAAGAACTTTGAGTTCACAACTCATTGAGGTCCAACTTAGGAAAAAGGCTGAAATGGAAATCAAAGAATATTATAGGTGCATTCCTTTACAAATATTCCATGTATTTTGATTATGTCTTTCAGAGAAGTCTACAAGTTTCCCTCACTTTTTCTTAATTTTGCATGACATACCATTCAATGCGAGAGATTTGAAGGAGACAAATTTTTTCGTAGATGACCTTAAAGCACCGTATTTCCATGCAATTATGGTTTCACTTTGGATATTAGATTCTTTTTTCAGGAAAGATGTTGAAATTGATCTTCTGGGGAATCTACTTACACATTTATGCAAGTCTGAGCCTTTCTTGCTAAATCAAGGACAAATTACTGAAGGGTAGTGTGAAATTTTGTGTTTGTTCTTATTCAAGTTTGAATTTATTTAAGGACTGCTACAATCTATGGTTATTTGCGATTATGAATTATAACTATATATAATTTTGATGTTTCTAGGTTGGAGACTGTACTATTTTCATTGGAGGATGCTACTGTTGATGCGTCCATTTGCGATTATGAATTATAACTATATATAATTTTGATGTTTCTAGGTTGGAGACTGTACTATTTTCATTGGAGGATGCTACTGTTGATGCGTCCAAGGCTCCTGAGTTCCTTGGTCATGTAGGGTCAAAATCTACTAAGCTGATTCCATGTCATTAGAACAATTTTGCATCCTTCTTGGGAAACAATCCATTATGGAGTAGGAGTTTCCCAAGAAGGAATTTATAACATGAAACCAAAAAATTACAAGCAATGTTAGTGAGTTTGTCTTTCCAAGGCATATGATAGAGAAAACTAGCTTTATTTAGGGCTACTCATCCATATAGGGTTCAATGTGCAATTGGTTAACTAGATAATGAATTTTCTTTCCTCAATATATGTGCAATTCTAATTAATGGCTCAACCTATTCTTCTATCATGCCTACAAGAGACCATGGGTAGGTATGACTAATGGCTCCTTTGCCATTTTTTACTGTAGAGTAGGTGGTCTCAACAGAGTTATAACATAGTACAAAATAACTATAAGCTTGACAACTATACAAATAGGAATTTCCCTAAAATTGACATATTTACTCTTTGTTGATTATGTTTTGCTTTTAGGTGATAGGACCAAGTCAGATGCAAATATGTTGAAGGACCCCACCCTTGAAGAACTAAAATTCCTACCTTAAAAACTACCAACAACTGAGGAACTACAAGAATCAACACCATCTTTGATTTGAACCTAAATAGTCTTATTATCTCCGAGTATTTAACTAATCACAATGACCAGTAGATTCTCCTTATGGATTATTTCTCTCATTCTATTTATTAGCAAAATCGACAAAAATGTATCCCTACATTTGAATATTGGGAAAAAACAGATAATTGTTATCATTTAAATTATCCATATCTCTTGGAGCCCAAAAATCCATTTTCTTTGGATAAGCTTTGTCTATAACCTCAAAAGCAACCCTATTATAAGTTGAAGGACCATTATGTCTTCTTCAGTCTTGACACATGTGATGGAATGAAGTTGGGTGAAGACCAGATCCAGGTTTACCAGGTCAGAACCTAGGTTCATTGAGATGACGACCTTGGTTTGAAGATATCCACCATACAAACTAGGATCACCCATACTTATCGTTGCCATCTCTCTTTCATCATCAAGATTAACATACTAAGGACCTATAACTCATGGAGGCCCATGGTAGTCATTGCAATGTAATTTATTAGAATACATGCCATTTCTTAATATGAGATTTACCACATCCAAAAATGGCATCATTCACATCATTTTGAAGAAGTCTACAAATTAGGTCAACATAATGTTTTTCACATTTACGACTTCCTTCACATTTGTTGTTTCTTGAAGCTCGAGCACTTTCATAAAAAAAGTAGGAAAAGTCAAACAAAAAAAATGGTTCACTCTCTTTTCATTTTCTAATATTATAATGAAGTTTTATCAGAGACATTGTTTGTTTGTTTGTTTTGGTTAGAAAAGGTTTTCTCTTGTTTTTATGTGACTTTCAATTTATCATATGTAGCATGTTGAGAAATGGGAAAGCATAATGTGTGACATTTATCTTGAAAAATTGATGCTAAATGAGTTGAATGAAAGGATACATAGTTTAACCAAGCTACAATTCACTTTGGTAAAGGTGGAGGAACATCTTAAAAAACTACTTAAGAATACACCATATACAACGTTTGACCATAAGTAATATATGCATTTTTCTTTTGCATATATGTTCTTTTTTCTACCCAAGATATCACAACAAGAAAAATATTGATATTGTAGAAGTTGTTTTAGGACGTCATTGAGGTCGATTTTTCTGATGTCCGATTTGCTTGATACTTTCTCATATGTCAGGAAGGCTTTAAATATGAATTAATATGTTCATGAAACAAATCAGATTCAAATTTTATAGATATAAAAGATAAAAAAAAATGTGAATGCCTTTGTGTGATTGTTACTTGACTTTGTTGTGGGCAAGTTACAGGAAATGTGATTGTCAAAAGGATGGGGATACTATGCATATCACGTCTTGGATATGGTTCATTCGTTGTTAGAGATCACTTAGACACCTAAGCCATCGACTTTGGAAATGTTTCTAGAAGGAATTACTATGGTTTTTAATGTTGTGATTATTTCACCTCATGGTTATTTTGGGCAAGAAAATGTTTTAGGAATGCCAGGCACGACATCGGTGGACAGGTAAACAATTTTTTTATAATTGCAATTTTCGTTCCATGATATCCTCTCTTTATTGTTTGATTGTATTTTGGACGTTTCTTTTGATTTTGTTGTTTTTTTAACTATGAAATTGAAAATACTTAGTACCATGTCCATTTAAACAACAACCAAAGCTTGAAGAAGAAATTAGTATTACACTATATTGATTGGAATCCTTATAGCTATTTTGTGTTAAAATATTTTCACGACTATCAGAAAAAGTTACTTTCATGTTGTTATTTGAGTACATGTTTATATACATGACTAGGTTCATGCGTTAGAAAATGAAATGTTGTTTTGAATAAAACGACAAGGATTAAAAATCACACCTCAGATTATTTGTTTTCACAAGTTATCTACAACTTGAACTTTTTAGCATATAACTTAGTTGACATGATTGTTCCTAAGCTTTCCTTGAAAGTTGAATACTAAGTTACTAAGGTGTTCTTTTCTACATATGGTGACATTTTATTTGCTTTGTTTATACAGGTTATCTGGCCACAGTATAGTGGCAATTTCACCCCAATGAAGAAAATTTGTTCAAGTTTCTTACTTGTATGGGGAAAAATGGCTTTGACATTGCTGCTGTTGAGGTATATGTCTATAAACTATTTATAGTATAATTTAGTTTATATTCTAGTGTTAATTGTCTTTCATATTTTACACTCTGCATTGCATCTTCTTTTTTTTTCAGAGAATGAACTCAGTATTGATGGAAAGAAGCATGAATTGAAAAAAAGATGGGAGCAATAACATTGGAGCGACAAATGCAAAAAGAGAGAGGAGAATTGGCCTGGTGATACTCTTAGAGCCAAAATCTCACATAAGACACACATATAAATATTGATGGTCAAGTCTTTAGAGTTGGTGAATTCACTTGCAATGCTTTGAAAACACAACGATAATGTTTTGAAGTGATGAAACACCATTTCATGTGTAAAATGTAGTCCAACCAATATTAAGTTGGAAAATCATATTGTAATACTTTAACATTTCATATAATATAATTTATGTGGTTGAAATTATTTACAGTTGCACTTGATATTATTTAGTATTGTAATTAAAATATGTGACTTTGTGTTTTCATATTAGATGAACATGCAAATTGTATGACAATTTTGAAATCATACAAATTAATTTATGTTGATTAATAATAAACACAATCAATTTAAAACTACTATATTAGTAGTTTATATTGATTAATGATGAACACAAATAAAATGTATATATGACTAAATTAGTCATTTATAATGATTATTAATGAAAGTAAATGAAATGAATATAAACTACTAAATTAGTCGTTTATATAATGAATAAATGACTACTGCAAATGATAAGTTTGTGACTACAAATGACGACTAAATTTTGCATATATATGACTATTAATAGCTAATTTACAGTATTTTATAAAACGACTAAAATTTATTCATATTTATTTAGTCATTAATTGGTTTCAAATGATGACTAAAATTTGCATATATATGACTATTAGTAGCTAATTTACAGTATCTTATAACACGACCAACATTTTGGTTGTATTTCTTTGGTCATTAATTGGTTTTTTCATATGATCATATAGTAATATAGTTTGCTGTATATTTGGTCATTAATTGTGAAAATTAATGACCAAATCAAAGATTAAATCAATGACTAAATCAATGACCAAATTAATGACCAAATCAATGGCTAAATTAATGATCAAATCAATGACTAAATTAATGACTAAATCAGTGACTAAATCAGTGACTAAATTAATGACCAAATATACAACTAGACAAAAAAATTGAGATAACCTGGTCAGAGAAAAGATAACATGAAAATGATGCTAATTAGAGTGAAATAAAGTGAAAATGAGAACCGAAAACAATAAAATTATATTTTAAAAAACAAAGGTGCGCGGAAGCAACAATTTGCAAAACTCACCGAAATAGAAGTACAAACACAACTAGAAGTGAGAAACTATCGATGTCAGTGCACAATAAATGCAGACATGGAATGGAAATTTCACATACACATTCTTGATGGACCATGTTATGATCGTTCAAGCTTGTGTGAGTGAGTGAATTCAACACTTCTAATCCAAGAAGGGATCCCAAAATCATCAATTGACCAAGAAGTGAATACATAATTATTGATCGCAAGATACATAGTAGGCTCCAAAATTCAGGTGTATGAAAAATTTTGGATAGTGTTTTTCGCAGCGACATCACCACCATGACATCTATTGTGCAAGGATTTGAGCTGGTGATGGGTGGATGTTTATGAATTTCCATACCCAATATTTTCTTTTCTCTTATATCTTAGAATTTTTTTGTAGGTTTTAACCCTGTACAGAAATTATCTACAAAAAAATCTTAAAAGAAGAAAATAAACAATAGTAAGAGCATAAAACATAAAACAGATATACAGAGAGATTTTCCCCTGGATCCCAAATCGGGACGACCAGCTTTATTTTTCATTATATTCCTTTTAGTGTTACAATACACATATATACATGTTGAAGCATACATAAACCCCAATCCAATAACCCTAGATTAGAACATAATCGTAGTTCCTTTGACCAGATATACAAAATACCAAGGGCCGAAAACCATCATGCCCCAAAACCATGTGCAAACCCATGCACAAAACCATGGGCGGGTCCACCCACCAGAAAATAAGGTCCAATTTTTTTTTCCTGGGGCATTGCCACAGACCCTGACAGGGGGGGCTGCCGCCCCCCTTGTGACACTCCTGCTACGCCCGACGTAACATACAAAGGGGGCTATCTCCCCCCCTGTGACCCCCCTGCTTCTCCCGTCGCAACGTACAAAGGGGGCTATCACCCCCCCTGTGACCCCCCCGCGTGTGACTAGTCGTGGAAAGAATATAACAAAAACCCAACATTTTTAGGGGGCAAAAAATTCCTTCTATATGCTTTTGATTAATTATGTAAGTATATCGTCTCCAAAAGGTTCTAATATAACAAAAAAATGTAAAAAATAATTAGAAAATGAGAAAAAAATGATGGCAACAAAAAAGTGTGTTTTTTCTTATACAGGTAGGAACATGCATGCATTACAAATAAGTAGACAGAGAAGGGGGGGTGGGGGGTGGGGGGGGGGGGGGGGGGACCGAAAGAGAGGAATACTGATGGTAAAAGGAAGAAATAGGGCATATAGGTGGAGAGATAGACAGGGCTAGAGAGAGGGAGGGATTTGGGCTCAAGGGGGGGGGAGATATGAAGAGAGATAGAGATAGAGAAATATATGTATAAATGTGGAGAGGGGGGGGAAGGGTTAGGGAAGAGAGAGAGAGAGAGAGAGAGAGAGAGAGAGAGAGAGAGTGGGGGGGAGAGTTAGAGAGATGATGAGAGATGGAAAAATGACATGCGCATGTTATATAACACATGTGCATTATTTATTTAAAAAATTGATTGACATGAAAACCTTTTTCAATTATGTGGTGGATGAGATGACCACTTTGGTTTTAGGATTGGATTATCAAACCTTTTTTTTTGGTCTACATAAACGAAAACACATCCATTTTTTACAACTTCTTGATTTTCAAACATGTTTTTATATATTCTCTTTGCATTCAATGCTAATGAAACTATACACTTACATAAAAAAAATATAGGTATTTTTGCTATATCATTTGATTGGTTGACATATTTTGAAAGAAAAGTAAATGGAACTAACATAGATGACTAATTACACAATTGAAAAATAAAATAAAATTATTAATATGTTAAGTCTCTCATAGCGGGGCCTAATGGTTGATCTTGTCATTTCAAGGTTTTACTCTGTTTCTTTATTTTAAAAGCTATAAAATCAACATTAAAATTTATGGAAAATAACATTGTAGAAGAACCATTTATTATCTACAAATGTATAATATTTTTTCCAAAAAATTTCATCATTTACATACTAAAACTTGGGGCCTAACATGAACATATGCATTATTTTTTAGATAAAAATAACATACTAATCTTTAAAAAACATCATTTTTTTTATTTATACCATTTTTTTCATAAATAAAAGTTATATGTTTAGGAATAAAATTTAATTATCTATGTTTCATTCTTTTACAATATGTCCTATAAATTTGCATAAGTGCCTCTAATAATTCCTTTTAGTGCTCAAATTTCTATTTCTCTAAATTTCCATTGCAACTAATGTGTCATAATTAGGTATAATTATCTTACATCAACTGATCTCCATCAATATCTAAACTAGTTAATGAGAATTGTGTAATGAGAGAATTGAAACAATGCCTAGGGTTGTGATGAAAAAAATGCCCTTAGTGTGAAAAGAATCCCGAATGAGAGCTATCTATGGAATGCCTTAAAAAGTCAATGAACCCTACTAGGAACAACAAAAGTGAACCAAAGACCTGACTAGCTTAAAACTAAATCAATGCATTAGAACAAACAAAAGTAGCCACACAACAAAGGGAAATTCAATTAACATAGGGAAAACATAAGAACATAGAGCCACATACCATGTTCCTTTTTTGCTAGCTCCAAAGGGTTTTCAAACCTAAAACAAAGGAAACAAGAAGAGCTACCAATTTTCACACAGGAACAAGGCCAATTTGGAACCATTCTAATTGAATGAAAGAATGATTTTCAAAATGAAAATGAAATAATTTAACTAATAATCTATGACTATGAAAATGAAGAGTTGTCACTGCAAACAAAGCTCCTGTTTCCCTCAAAATTTTGGGCCTTACTTTCATTATCTAACAAAGTCTACTTATTTTATTCAAAGGGAGAAAATAAGTCAAATGCTCAAGTAGAAGCAGTAGGTCAATGTTAAAAAAAAAAAATGAAAGCCTAATGTTTAAAAAATCTTATGAGAAACTCAAAAAACAAGTCATGCACATGATAGAATGGGAATTTAAAAAATTCCTTACAATGGGAGGTCTCAGAGGGATGCAACTTATCATTTTTTAGGAATATCAATGTTTGAAACATTAAACACGTAAAGTATAGAGAGGTCCAATTTTCACACACACTTCCTTGAATTTTTTTTTCCCACTATTTATAAAGATATAAATATGATCTTGACCAGAAGAAAATTAGATGGCATTGAGCATTGATGAGCCACGATATCTCATAAAACTCAATGAATGAACAATAACATAGCCACTTCCTCCTATTGCAACACCAAAAAATAAGGCGCGCACTCGATCAAACAATCATGAAACCATCCACATGGAAATAGAATTATGACACCTTGCACACCCTATAAAGCGACCCTCTAGGGTCTAGCACACAACACAATTCCATCCCCAAAGACTAACCACATAGAGCCAAACAATAGGAAAACATTTTGGCATTTAGGGACAATAAAGATTAAAAAATGCTAAGAATCGCTTGTGAGAAAAATAAGGTAAAGCCCATATGCCAACTTGAAGAGGAGAGAACAAGACTACAACACCTAATAAGAGGGTGCAAAACCCAACATATAAAATGATGATATCCTTGACAACGAAAATCACTACCCTCAAGGCTCAAAATATGCAATTTGATTCCATCCCAAAGACAAACACCAAGAAAACTAAGGTGACAAATTTAATAGAAGAGACACCAAGAAGAAAATACAATTGCAAAGTGAAAATTATAATCATTCCATTTAGAGTAGGAATTAACAAATCAAAAGTTTAGTATTGAGTAAAACTAAGATTAAAATAACACACTAAGAATGAACTAAAAAAATGGAAAAGAACTAACCCTAAAATTAATGAACATGAAGGGTAGATGTGGGTGGGAGCATTGAGGATGATGCCATTTAGATTAAATAAATCCAACCTTACATCTATTAGAGAAAGTTAGCAACCAATCCTTATATCTTTGGAATCCTACCATATAAATGAAAATTAATTTAGATTTCGAATTTTATTATTATTATTTAAATAAAATAATATTCATATTTCGAATAATTGATATATGTCACCATCTCATAATATAATATTAGTGTTTAAAACGTAAATAAACCTAAATAGCCATCTCAAAAAATAATTATAGCACTTGGAACTTAGATTGAAGATGTAAGACACTAATAAGATAAGACTAACACTATAATAGGTTTTCCTCATCGTTTAAATGGATGAGCACGCAGTAATTTAATCTAATTCGGTCAAAACTTATAGGGACTATCAAAAGTTTGCCATAATCCAAATCCTACTCATATTCCATATTGAAACTTTATCACAACACATCCAAATTCTACTCATATTCCATATTGAAACTTTATCACAACACATTTGTCATTAATCAATCTATAAAAAGAAGAGAAATTGCTACAGTGATTAACCTGCTCCATTATCTGATTTCTTGATATTACTTTAAAAGACCACAAACAAGACCGCGGCACAAGTCACATGCCATGTCACCCTTCGAATAATCAATGGGCAGGACTTTGAAGCTCGAGGCTGCGTTGAACCTACCCCTATTTTGATGAGCTACATGTGAGGAGGGGAATTTCTGTTTCAATATAAAGACAAAGTATCACTATCTCTCTGAGTCAGTGTAACACGCTCAAACGGGGAAAGAAATGAAAAAAATAACACGAACACTGCTGCGTACAAATTACAAACAGCATTTTCACTCTGCATGGTCTGAAATTCAACGTCTTCTTTTTATTATCGCTCCCACTCACGTCTTAATTTCATCAAATTCTGCACCAAAATATTTTGACCGACTATTGCTTATTATCGCCTTCTGTTACGCTTTATTAATTAAAGGTCGAATATCGAGCTTCTCCTCAACTTTTGACTTTAAAATAGAAATTTAAGCTCACATTAGTGACAGCTCCCTACTTATTTGACGATCTTTCATTCTTCGCTACTTTAATTCATGTAGCCATCGCCAAATCCATACTGGTGTTCCTCAAATATTAAAAAACATGGCCGGCCTTATCGGTTCTGACTGACTTTGATAATGAATTCATTAATTAAAAGAGAAGAATTGAAAACCACAGAATAATTGACTGCTGATTCAGATTGAAAGACATGCGCACAATCGCCAATTTAGAAATGTGATTACGAAGTTGTACAGTCATGAGAAGTTGTTGCATCAGCACAAACTCATCACTAAGAAACACAGCTTGAAGGAAAAGTAAACTACCATGTGCGTTTATTGTGCATTCGGAGCATCCGACGCAACAAAGTGAACTGTTAATTTTGCAGCGGGGCCGGGATGCTCCTAGTGCACAATCCACATTCACAGTCCTTGTGGTAAAAATCTTAAAATATATATATATATATATATATATATATATATATATATATATATATATATAATGGGTTTAATTCTGTTAGATCTGAGATTTTGTGATCTATAAAATAGATAAATGTTTTTTTTGGATTAATCACATTATTAAGACTTGGTTTTTCGAATCAACTAATGCTGTCCATTTTCATAAACTAACTAATGTGGTTCATCCTCAAGACAAGAACAATGTAAAAAAGCTAGTCAATATTATTGAGTAAATACTATGGATGCATCATTGCCCGGCTGTATTAGCATAAGGTCTAATAAACTAGTTAATTAGTTAATAGGAAGTAATATTAAATATTTTTAATTAATTTTTTTATTGATTATTAAATGTTAAATTAATAGATATTATAATATAAATATAAAAAGTTTTATGTAATTTTTAATATAAAATTGTATGTTAGAGATTTAATTATTTAAATATGATACATAGGGAATGTGGTGTCAGTTCCACAAGAGCTCCACTCACAACACAAGTGAGTGTCGGGCCAAGCAGTCACTGGTGGCCGAGATGAGGGCTTCTGAATCAAATGCATGCTCTGACTCTGAATCGCAACCCGATAAAGGGAATGAGAAAGGGAAGAATATTATTGATGCGGAGCCCAATGCCACCGTTGGCACCTCGAAGATCCAGAAGGAGGAATCAAAAAATTTAGAGGAGGAGGAGCATCTCTTCCACACTCATATTTGGGTAAAGGGTTCTCCTCTACAGTTCATTATCAACAATGGGAGCCAAAAGAACCTCATTTCAGTAGAGGTCGTGAATCGGTTGGACTTGCCAACCACAACACGCCCACAGTCGTACACCATTGGGTGGCTTCACCAAGGACGAGATCTCTGTGTCAGCCAATAATGTTGTCTTCCCTACAACATCAAGCCCTTCACAGATGAGGTATTATGTGACATTGCTCCTCTTGATATTTGTGATGTAATATTAGGCTAGCCATACTTGTGGAAGAGACATTTTGTGTATCAGTCCCGGCCTCGCACTATTATTATTATGTTGGAAAATATGTTGTACAAGATACCAGAGGTACCATCGCCTGCCACTATCTCTTTGGTTACAGTAAAAAAATGCAGTAATCTCATTTCCAAAACCGGGAAATTTGTTTTCATGATGATTCTCCCTCAGGGCAAGAAGAAGACTGTGGCCACGGCCTCCAGACAGGGCTCCTCCACACAACAACAAAAAATGGACAAGGTCATGGAGGAGTACGTGGACATCTTCACCTCACTTGCAGGGGTGCCTTTCCACTGTCAAGTCAAGCACCCCATCGATTTGACCTCAGGTGCATCGCTGCTCAATGGACCGATCTATCGGCACTCTGTTCTGGAGAACAATTAAATTAAGAGGCAGATTCAAGAGTTGCTGCAGAAAGGTCACATTTGACTGAGTTCGTCGCCCTATGGGAGCTCGCTCGTGTTGGTGCAGAAGAAGGATGGGACTTGGAGACTTTTTATTAACTATCGGGCGCTGAACAAGATGACTGTCCGGAATAGGTACCCGATCCCACGGATTGATGACCTTCTAGACCAACTCAAGGGGTGAAATATTTCAGCAAGATCGACTTGAAGTCTGGGTATCACTAGGTACCAATCGAACACTCCAATGTGTGGAAGATTGCCTTCAAAGCCAAGGAGGGTCTTTTCAAATGGTTGGTCATGCCTTTCAAGTCGACGAATGCTCCCACAACCTTCATGAGGCTAATGGATGACATCTTGCAGCCATTCACCAATTCATTTGTAGTAGTGTACTTGGATGACATCCTAATCTTTAGCCACACTTAGGAAAAGTACCTCCACCACATTCAAAAGGACCTCCAAATACTGTAGAAAAACAAGTTGTGTGCCAATTTGGATAAGTGCACTTTTGGCATGACCCAAGTTCAGTATCTGGGATACATTATTGATGAACGGGGGGTGCATGTGGATCGAACCAAGATGCAAGTCATTCAGGATTGGCCAGCCCCAACCACTCTAACAGAGCTAATTCACAACTTTCTAGGTCTTGCTAATTTCTAGGGCAAGTTCATGTTGCGATTCTCTCATATCACTTGGCCCTTGAGTCAAGTTACCAAGGGAGGAGTGAAAGAAAAATTCTTTGGTCAAAATATCAACATAAGGCATTCGTAGAATTTAAACATCACATCTGCGCTGCCTTAGTGCTCACATTACCAGACTTGCAACAACCATTTGAGATCGAGACAGATGCCTCTGACTATGCCATTGGGGTAGTTCTTACTCAACAAGGGCATCCATTGGCATATCATAGTGAGACACCGTCTGAAACAGTCCGCAAGTATCCCAATTATGACAAATAAATGCATTCCATTGTGCATGCTTGTTGACATTGGAAGCATTACATTTTGGGGAAGGAAACGGTTATCCACATAGATCACCGACCCCTACATTTCATACAGACACAAGGGACTTCTGATTGGCTATTTCTCTACAAGAGTGATCCAAAATTCAGCCACATATTTAAAACACTCTTGTAGGCTACGCAAGTTCCAAATTTTCTCCTCCAGGATGCACTACTATCTCACCCGAGACACCTTTATGTTCCTTTAAGTGAACGTGCTAAGATGATTTGGGAAGTGCACTAAAATAATGAACCCTTAACTAAACTGAGAGGGGGGGGTGAATTAGTTTAGTACATTCATGGACATTTAAAAATCTTTTCTTTAAACTTATTTACACCTCCATTTCATAAGAAACTTAAGATATAATGAATCAGCAAACTTAATATGTGGGTAGCAAGTAATAAACATATTAATTATAATACATCAACACACAATCATCATGCACATAAACAACAAATATAAGTGGAAACCCATAAGGGAGAAAACCACATCTTATTATGGTTATGATGCAAAGGCTAGCTCCAACTCCCTGTCACCACTGATTTTCTGTAGGCTTCAACCTAAAGGAGGCTACTACCTCAATTTTTGGAAGCTACAACTTGCAAGGAAGCTCCAACTCCCATCTATTTTCTGCAGGCTAGAACCCACAAGAGGCTCCTACCTCAACTAGCTACAACATGCCATCTATCAAGCTCCAACTTGAAATGGAAGCACCAACTCCCATGTATTTTTTGCAGGTTACAACCACAGGAGGCTCCTACCTCAACCAGCTACAACTGGCCATATATCAAGCTACAACTTGATATGGAAGCACCAACTCCCTCTCACTACAATAAAATTATATGCTGATTTATGTGGATATCATTTCTATTTTACTCCTTCTTTACTGCTGCCCTCTCAGCCTTCATATATGCTTCATATCAGCTCTGGATGTGCACATCATCTCCATCTACTCACTCTCATTCTTCCACTCTCTAACCTTCTACAACTCTCTTACATTCTTCTTCTCTCTTGCATTCTGCAACTTTCTAACACTTTTCCTGCACACTGATATTACATCTCTTACAAAGATAACTTATGACTGTTTGAATTCTACAGGGAATATGAAGTGAACATGCCTGTCTCTCTACCTTCCACCCATTTGATTCTTTACACCTAGACATAATCATTACATCACTCGTTGGAGTTTTGCTTATGCCTATGGGGACTTTCCTTTGATCACAAACAATATAAAATACTCAATGAAATTACATTTACAGTTACAACAATATTTCAATTCAGCCCTTTTAGTTTTTTTCTTTGTTGTTCATTTTGTCTTCTCTGCCTGTTGTCTCTTTGTCTTCTCTGCCTATTGTTATATTTCCAACTTTGCAGCCTAACCATATTTGCCCGACTTGAACCATGCTTTTACATTTTACACAGCCTCTGCCTATTGCATATATTTTTCGTAGCATTCTATGCTCTTCTCTCTATGTTGGGTCGCTTATACACCCGAGTACTTCCTTTGCATTTAGAATTTTATTTTTATAGGCACACTACCATTTTCACTATAGTTGGGTCACATAACTGAGTCTTTTCTCTTGTGTTCATCATTTCTTTTTAACTCACAGCTGCAACCTCATAACACTATTCTGCACGAGTACCGGGTCCTTTTTCCTTAAGGAAGGTATAACCTCATATATATATATATATATATATATATATATATATATATATATATATATATATATATATAGTTGAGCACTTAGAGTCAAGTCTTACACGAGTCCTCTTTCTTGTGTTCCAGCTTTTCTTTTATTACCTGAGTCAACTTCTCATTTAGGATTTTCTTCTAAGAAATGGCGCAAACACATTAAACCTTGGACCTTGATTATATTGCAATTAAACTTTGAAAAGTCTCGCATCCGATTTCTTATCGCAATTCAGTATTCCACTATGTTATATGTTATATACACATTTCTTTCTCTCGATGCAATTTCATAACTCAATACACATACACCTGGACTTTTAAATGTATTATCATTTACCTTTGGAAAGTATTGCATCCAGTCTCTCATCGCAGTTTGACACTTTTCATTGTTATCCATTGTCCTCTAGTCCTTCTGAACTCCCAATATGCAATATGCGAAGGGGTCCTACCTATTTTATCGCAATTTTCATCGCAGTTTCCACATCGTAGATTCTTATCACAATTTTGCTCCGATCTTTGGTTATAACCTCTCTTGAAATTCGATTTGCGATAAAAGGTTTGGGTCCCACCAGGGTGCCACGTCACTGCCACATTGTCTGCCACGTCACCTGCCATGTCATCAATATGCATTTGCGATTTGTGGGGCCAGGTCCACGATGTCTGCCATTTCAACAAGGATGTCAGCAGCCATGTCACTTGCCACGTCAACTCCCACGTCATCTCCCGCACTTCGCAATTTTAAGAATTTGACAATATTTGGGATTTCGCAATTTCGCAACCCGCGACGAAAACCTTATCACACGTCGCACCTTGTAACATTCACGACAACAGTTCTCCTTATCTTATGTGATATGAAATATGCTTCGCAACACAACTTAAATATCTTACGATTTCTTAACATGTAAATATAAAATTTACCAATTGTGATGTGCACCAATCGTCTTCTAGCCAATGCGACGTAATCCGGTGAGTCCATTCTCTCGTTGTCATTTCTGTGACTTGATCACTACCATCCATTTCTGCTTCACTCTGGTTTGGTGACTTGACTCGTGCATTCATGATTTTATCCATTTTCCGACTTGACCCGTTGAACTACACGTGACCTCGTGCACTGTTCTGAACGCAAATTAGCCCGACTTTGCCCACACGTTCACAACTCCTTCATGCCTTTGCTTCTTTCGTTGTGCCCATTCATTTCTTCCTTATTGTACGTAGAACACCTAACTCGCTCACGATTTTATGAATGCGGACCCACTATTCTGCACGTGTTTTACAACCAGCTCGACTTGGCACTCTCATTCATTGCTTTTCTTTGTTGTACGCATTATGTATGCATTTATTACTTTAAATAGGCACATTCATGACTCTGCCCACTCGTGCATGACTTCACCCAACACGTTCACAACTTGACCCAAAATTGCTGCCTTTGATGCATTTGCTCCTTGGTCAATATTCTAATGTTGCTCCTCTCTTCTCCTTTGCCTTAGATAATGATCTAATGCTGCTCCTTGCCTCTCTGCTGCTCCTTTGCCTCTCTTTTATGCTTTCTCATTGCATCTTTTCTTGAACTGCTCCTTTTCCTTATTGCTACTGCTTCTTTGCTCCTTTGCCTTACTGATAATTCTAATGCTAATCCATGCCTCTTTGCTGTTCCTTTGCCTCTAATGTTTCTCCTCTACCTCTCTTTTGTGCTTCTCCACTTATATTTTGCCTTCTTTGCCTTGTTGCTCCTTTATATTCTAGCTAATCCTGATCTACCCCTTTGTTCTCACTGATAATTCTGGTGCTTATCCTTTCTGCTCCTTTGCCATCAATGACAATATTTCCAACATGCAATCGAGTCACTGGGAATTTTGGGGTCGAGAAAATAGTGGCAGTACTGCAAAAGTATTTCTATTGGCCGAACCTTCGACAATATTTTTGGGAGTACATCAAATCATGTACTACTTTCATGATTGCAAAACCAACCATCAAGAAGCAAGGCCTCTACACTCTGCTACCTACCCCTAATTGACCTTGGGAATCCATTTCCATGGATTACATGTCGGGCCTTCCTTCTACTAAGCATGGAAATTACTATGTTTTCATGGTCGTCGACATATTCTCGAACATGGCCATCATGTTGGCATGCAAGAATAATATCACATCAGAAGCCACTACTAAAATCTTCTTTGAATGAGTGTCGGGGCACTTTGGGATCCCACAATCTATCATCTCAGATCAAGACAACAGGTTCCTCCACTAGTAAAAAATGATGAAATTAATGACCAGGTGACTAAAAAAGTTAGTCACCGCTATTATTTCAAGTGAATTACTACTAAATTTGAGCAATTTTAAGTAGTCGAACTAAAAATGACTAACTTAAATGACTAATTTAGTCTAGCAATAAAATATACGACTAGACAATAAGTGGCTAAAATAGAAACAACTAACTTAAATGACTAATTTAGTCCAGGGATAAAATATATGACTAGATAATAAGTGACTAAACTAAAAGCAACTAACTTAAATGAATAATTTAGTCTAGGATTAAAATACATGACTACATAATAATTGACAAAATAAATAATGATTAATGTAAATGAATATTATAGTCCAAGAATAAGAATATGACCAGTACAAGAAGTATATGAATTATTCATTTATGTCAATAATTTTTAATTGTGTCACGCCATAAATGGAAAATTGCAATTTTGATATCGAAGTGTTACATTTCACTACAAGATTCTCTGAATCCATCTACAGTGTTAAAATTCTCTCATCTATGTCCAATACTCTTTCCATTAGGTTTTTGATAAGTACCGGATGACAGTTCTCCAAGAAACATTAATGCTAGATACCCTGCCCCTCATTTACTTTAGAGCGATCATACCCATGATTCCCCTTGCCACCACGGGTTCCTGATCCGCCCTGATGACTGATCGGCCACCCACGCCCTATCCCTCCTAGCTCGCCCAATTGCTACACAGCACTCTCGTATCACTGAAAACGCTCACCAACACAAATTCGCCTGACGCCTTTGACTCATCTGCCCACTATGGGGCACACACCCATTCGACATTGTCACTCGTCGTGTCCGCAAAAACACATGACTCGCCCACCACTACATAATGCGCCCAAGGTGGGTGTTCACTAATATGGTGCGGCTATTGCACATCGTCGTCGCACATACCCAAGTTGGGTGCTCGTCGCACCAAGGTGCACCCCCCCACCACTCGATCGTCATGACACTAAGTCGAGGGTGTGACACTCCCTCATCCTCGCTCCACTCGTATTTACTCATGCGAGACTCCTCCCACGTGTTGCTCAAACCTCACTCCCATTGGAAAGTGTATGAACCTTTGTTATAATAATAATAATAATAATAATAATAATCTAATTTTAAGGTCACAGTTAAGCCAGACACCAAATTGGTGTATGAGACCCCCTTATTTGTGGGACAAGGGACCCACCTCCACGTAGCGATTTGACTGCTAATTCTATGAAGCCATACATACTCTACCCCCTTTGGTTTTGAACCTATGACCTCTTAGGAGGAAACACACGCTCTGAACCATTAGACCCACTCAAGCTATGAATACTTACATACATATGAAATTTATTTATAATATGTTTGACATAGATATATTGTGCAACACAAATTTGATATATATTTTATTTGATATGAACCTTAATTAATTTATTAAAATAATAATTATCAATATTTATATTTTATTTGTTTAATTGTATTATATTAAATTAAATTTTAAATATATTGTGGTTTTATATTTAATTAACAATTAAAATAATAAATATTAATATTAATATTTTAATTATTAAAAAAAAAAATATTTGAAGATTTGTAAAATACATGGCACATTCGAAGTCTATCAAAGTCGAAGTCGAGGGAGAGCATGGGTGGATTTCATTAAAAATATATCAAATCCGTATGAAAGTCAAAGTTGTCACTCATTTGGAAGCCCAATAACAAGTCCAAGAACAGAGAGAAACTCTTTGTTCTTACCTGAACTGGTTCACGGAGACGATGTTCCCAATCTTTGGCACCCAATTTTTGTAGACAGTTCTAAAATTTAGATAAAAAATGGATGAAAAGTGGATGTGGCGCCAAATGTTTTCTGTTTGTGGGAGGATTTTTGCTGTTGGCGGGAGGGTTTTGATATATTTTGAGAGAAATTGATAATGTGATTAAAAAATTTTTAGGGTTAGAAAATTTATATATATATAAAGACACATTAAAAAGAAATTGGAGGCTTTTGAAGAGGCGGGCAACAACAAATTCACAATTGAAGTTTGAATTCTTGGAGTCACAGGTTAGTTGGATTTATAAGATTATATATTTTTTATTTCCTGCATTTGTATTTGCTCTATTTGATTTAAGATGTTGTTGATTCATACGATTTTTTTGGGGTAAGGATTGACTGGAAATGAATTTTTTTCGTTTGTTCTATGATGTTGTTGGTTCTAGGATTTTTGTTTTTGATGTTGTTGGTTCTCTGATTTTTTTTTCAAATACTCACTAGCTAAACAATGGATTCAACCGAATCGCTTCCTCCAACGAGCAGTCCAGGTTAATTAGCCACATCATTAAAGGAAGCGAATCACTATCGTTTCCAGCATTTCCAGGTGTAGACGATATGTTTGGTCCCGAATCTGCCCCCAAATTATGGTTGAGCTTTCCCGTCATTCATAGGTTAGGCCTTCCCATTTGAAACCTCTCTAGTTGGTTAGCATGAGCAAGATCGGATAAAAAAATGACTTTAATAGGTCCTAGTCCAATTGAGGAGTATAATCAGGAAATAGTTATTAATGTAACTGGCTAGGATTCCTTTAATGGTATCATCCATATTTATCTCATCCTATCTAGTGTCCGGGCTCACATCTGAAGCAAAATATAGAATAAGTGGTAGGACCTATAGACAGATGAAATGATGTGTCTGAGAAATCAGAAATAAAACAACAAGTTAATAGTTCTGTAGATCTCTTTTTTTAGGTGGTAGCACCCATTCCCCACATTCAACCACCCATTACAAGTTGCCACTGGACCAGAGTGAAGTCCGCCAGACTACTAATGAATTCTTACTGCAACTTTGAGAAGACCTATTAGGAGTGGAATGAGGCTATAACCAAGGAGTAGAACTCTATCCTATAGAATGATGTTTGGGATATTTGTACGAGACCAGAGGGGAACCATTGATTTATTTCAAGCGGTTGCACGAAGTAAAAATGCAGTTGATGGGTTGATGGTCATATTTATAAATACAAGGAAACATTTTTTGCAATGAATTCTTACTGCTCAATCTATGGTTATTAATGGTGATTTAAACTGCTGGATTGTTGTTGGGGCTAAATGATAATAAACCATCCTTATCCACTTAGCATTGAGATTAGCCTTAGGTGTTGGGAATAGACATCTAGCAGCAAGGTCAGTTTCCTGGTAACCTTTGATGGGTGATCCCTTCTGATCAACTATCCATCTGTTCTTGGAATTTATTTGACTAATTCTGAATAGGGGAAAACAACAAGCCTCGCTGCAACCTTGTGTAGCCTGGTTTAGAGGCCTTGGCATCATCTTCTAGACTTATCAGTTGAGTGAAGTCTTCATTGTTGAACATTTGGAAAAGTTAATGGTGATTTAAACTATTGCATTCTTGCTTTCATTTTTTGCAATTTCCAGACTTTAGTTTTGATTCTTTTTTTCTATAGAAACTCTTCCAAAACCTTTTTCTGTTAAGCCAGTCCATAATGTAAACAATTACTCAGCTAAGTTATTCAAGCTCATTACCTCAATTGAGTTCCCTCATTCCCTCATGGAACTCCCTAGTAAGCTAATAGAAGAGAATGAGAGCTATAATGATGTATTCACCAAGTTTGCGCTCTTCTCTTTATAGGATCTATCTACTCTTCAAGTCAAGCAAACTGGGTCCTTGAACCCAAGTCCAACTTCCTCACCAAACTCAAGCCTAACTAACATCTAGAACTCAAGCGAACTGACCTTTTAAATTCGAGTCAAATGGCCTCATTGAAATTAAGTCTTAGTGCGATAAAATCTCCATGCAAGCTCAGTTATATTTGCTATATTTACTATTTTTTACCATTTAGAGAATTTTCTTAAGTCAACACTAAGAGAAAGTGAGATTTCCCCTTTGCTTCAGATGTGGGTTTTTTTGCCAAACTGCTAAATTTAGCATAACCCTTCCATCTCTAACTTCAATTAACAGATATTTATATAGTTAAGCCTTAGGACTGTTTATTTTTTGATCATGTGTGGGTGGTTCTATGTATATGTTGATTTCACACTTGAAATATTGAATATAAAGCTTTTTTCTTGGAAAATAAATTCCTTGTTTGGATCTTCCAGAAGACTAGTCACTCTGCTTCTTCCAATAATAACTAAAGCAAAAAAAGAGCATGTCTATAAAATTCCATCTTTAAAATCATCCAAAGAACCATGGCGAAAAGAGCCAGGTTTGTAAATGAAAAATGAGCTGTTTAAAAATGGAAACCTACAGAAAATTTCTTATCTTCTTCCACATAAAATTTTCCTCATTTCTATGTCTTTTTTCTTCCAAGAAAACAAATGTATATTTGGCATCTATTATTTCAAGTAGAAATTAAATTATACATTGACTGTGCCTACGCATAAGAGCTCCTTTCAGACAACTTCCTGATTATCATCAGATTTTGCAAAACATCCTTCTAATAAACATTGAACATCAAAATGACATTTCCACCTATAGTGCTAACATTGTAGACAACCCAAAATAATATCTTAAAACTGCTTGTAAAATTATTTTTAAAAATTATTTTTGTGAAAGATGAAACAAAAACCCTCCCTCTAATTTTCCATGCATAATCCCTTTTCTGATTGCAATGGGATCCTTTGAAAAATGATCTGCCTGAGAATTAAATTCTCTATAAACATGTTGAATAGAAACCAAATGAAAATCTTCCTGGAGTTCCTTAACCTAGTGTTGTCAGTGAGAGAGAACTAGACTATCGAATGGCAGATAACCTTTAAAACTCTCATTACCACTTTCGAGTCTCCAACAACCTGAAGATTTTGAACACCTTTAACCATAACAAATTTTAATAGGGCCCAAAGGGCTACTAAACTTGCATGAATACTAGTACCACTACCAGTTCCAATATTGAGTTAGAATTAATGATCATAATTGTAATGAAGGACAATACCAACAACATAATCACCCAACATTTGACATGCACAATAGAAATAATTCTAAGTAATATTAGGATTGAAAGAGGCCACAGGCCTAAGGTTGAACCTAGAAGCCCCTGCTTTACGCAATTAGTTACACGTGTTATCATTAGCTTATTTTCGTAATTATTCTCATCTTTTTTTGTAAGAACATATAAGATATTGGGAAAAATCTTGCCATCTTCTAGAAACATTCTGATCTATTTTCAAGTGATTAGCACAAGCTAATGTGCATATTTGACCCATCCAAGCTAATGTGAGTTGGGATGATTTGAGTTTGGTAACTTGAGTTCATTTTCCAATTAAAGCAAGAGAAGGTTATTCTGGTTTCCATTATCAATGACCATATATGCTAGTTTGTGCTTGATTTGGCAGTTCTATGTACAAAGAGCTTCCTTGTTGCTGGAAAGGCTATATTTGGGCATTAGCATCAAGTGTGGATCAATGTAGATGGGATTGTTGAATTCAACCTCTAAGTCGCCAACCTCTCAATAATTCTTAGAAATGAAGTGAACATTGCATTTAGGGTTGAGTTCATCTTATTCATTGTTGGTCAAGTTCATCTCAAGGAAGAACAAGTTTAGTATTGTGAATGAGGCTGAAATCCTGTGTTCCATGGGTCAAGTTCAATTTTTCCAAGGGGTCGAGTTGCCACTCAAGAGGGACATATTCACTCTTACACTCATCTGGTCGAATTCTGTAAAAAAGGAAGTACAATAACCAGTTACAAGGGAGATCGAATCTGGTCTTTGTCTTGTGCGCGTGTTTCTGGAAGGTAGGATTGATATTTTTCGCATTTGCTGAAGTTCGAACTTCGTACCTCTTGAGAGTGACATTGTGTTGAAGGACGAGTTGCTAGTCAAATTTCCTTACTAGTTGTAGCAGTATTGTGGGTTGATTTAACCTCTTCTGGCTGCTATCACAATCTTTGTGCGTGGGTTACGGGGATGCCTTAATTACATGTGTAAAAAGGGTGTCATTTAGGAGAAAAAGGGAGCCATAAATGTTGTTGAGTTTGTACAATGAGGAAGAGTTGGTTTTACTCCAGAAATTAAGCTCATAATTCAATGGGTCAAAGTTGGTCCACTTCTGCCTTCAGAACTGATATTTGTCACTTATTTATAAGCCTCCAAACTAGGTTCTATTGCCCTTATTCGCTCACTATATATGTTGCTTTCGATCTTAGAAATGGACTGTTTATGACTTGGCATTATCTTCATATTTCCTTATATTAGCAATCTACACTAAATGGTTCAATTGAAAACAATGAATCACACTGAGTTCCATTTCACTACTATAGAATCTAGATTCTGACGACATTGGTGCAAACTCATTCACTATTCATAAATAGTTCTTCATGATTGTAGAATTAAACATCATAGTTTCCCGTTTCTTCTTTAACAGAAGCCTTCTTTGTGAAAAGATACTCCTCCCTCTAACTTGTTTTGTGATGAGACTCTACAAAGGCTAATTTTCAACATCCTCTATTGTGCCTTTCTAGTAATATCTGAATTTCAACTATTCATTTAAGCCACTTCTACATTCAATACTTTCTTTTCCATAATGACTTTAAAGTTGAAGAAGGCTAGGCTTCCAACATTGCCAAGTTCTCATATGGTTACCTTGCATGGGACTTTGGATAATAATTAGCACTTGCCTCAACTATTGGGCCAAGGTTTGACAACACTATCATAAGCCACCATGTAAATCCCACAATTTGGGCACATCACACATTGTCATGGAAACTATGATGTGGCTAAGGTTTCATTAGATTATCATAAGCCACCATATAAATCTCAAAATATGGGCATATCAAAAATTTTCATGTAACCATGGTGTCAAATACATTGTGGCTGATTTGTTGTATTTTTTTTTACATTACTTTTCCTCATCATAGTATGGGAAGTTGGGCACATGTGCAATTTTTCTTAACTAGTCAGCTTTCCAAGCTTGAGTGGCCACATTCCTGTTGTAGCACACCTTCTTGTTTGATAGTGTTTGCAAGTGCAATGGCCTAGTGGAATTTTGGATTGTGATGATTGGTGGCTACTGCTGTCCACTAGTAGTAAATGAAACCTTCATTCTTATTTGTTTCTCTAGGTTTTCTAATTTATATCAAACATATGGGATTTTAACATTTTTTTTGTTTGTGATTTAATAATTTTTGTTTTCTATGTTTTCTGATCCTAACCTTGCCACCTTTTTCAAGTTGTCGTGAGCTTCAATACTAAACTTTGAAATAATGACCTACAGAATCACTGAAGTTTCACTTAGTTTTACTTCATTAGTGGTTGAGCATGCTCTCATAACAAAATGTAGGTGCAACAGAGAGTTCCCGAACTTTTGGCCTATAAACCAACACTTAGGCTACCATTGGCAAAGGAAAAAACTCTTCTCAAATACATAAAGAGGATGACATGTCATGATATGCATTGGTCTCAATTGAGTATCTGCAGTTACTGTAGTCAATATATATAAAAAAAC
Source organism: Pinus albicaulis (assembly GCA_034641835.2). Taxonomy (NCBI): domain Eukaryota; kingdom Viridiplantae; phylum Streptophyta; class Pinopsida; order Pinales; family Pinaceae; genus Pinus; species Pinus albicaulis. Next base: position 498,754,155 of record CM076582.1, on the reverse strand, counting down.
TCTAGAATATTGAATATTAATATATCAGATATGTTACTACTATAGACAACTGCAAGAAAATGTGAAACACCCACAAGAGACCTTTATAATGAGGCAACTATTTTTATTTTACCTTGGAATTTTATACCAATACTTATTCCCCAAACTACTGGTAGCGTATTAAATATATTGCATGAAACAGGTCAGTTACTTTAAGGTCGTCCTTTCTTGTTGTATGATTTGTCAGTTGTCTTGTTCTCATTGTTTTTCCCCAACCAAAACCATCTGATCATAACAGGGATCTACTCTTAAGTTCTTTACAATGATATCCTCATTCGTCCTTTACGGTTAGGAGTGTGGTGGAAACTAAAGCTTAAATTTGGGCATTGATTGTATTAACTCTAAGTTTCCTACCTCTAGTTTGTCAACAATTATTTTTTCTAATTGTTTGAATACAATATGTTACTCCACAAGTTCTTTAGATCTTGCCTGAGAAAGTAATTCTCTTTATAGCATAGTGTGCCTTTAGTTCCTTCTCAAAAATATATCTTCCTCTAATGTGTTAAGAAAACACTGGTAAAAGCATAATAGAGCTCTCATTCTCTCCTAATATTTTACGCACCAAGATGGCTAGTGTTTAGTGATCTGTATCAAGTCTTGTGCTATAATCATAACTCCATTGAAGTTATATGACAGGCCCAAAGCCCTTGTATCTACTAAAACAAGTTTCCTCATCTAATAATCGCATTTAACACTAGAATAGAACCATGAATTGTAAGTTATACATATCCTTAGTCACATTGAAATTTTTTTCCAATATGGGATTTGCAAAGAAGTTGGAAATGGTTGAGATATATTCTAGCATACTCATGAGATTTTTGAAGAAAATTTTACTTATGACAAGTTCATTTCTCCAAATGATATATAATGATTATATTATATTATGTTTATGTTTTAATTTCATTCAAATCATACATGGTTCTACTTTGACCATTCATCTTTGTAAGAATAGAAACTACTAGCACATTGGACATTAATTTCTTGTGCAACGATGTTGGAGGTAAAGTTAGTGGCAGAAAAGCAGTTAGAACATGATAATATTCTTGAAAATCTAGATAGAGATTCCCTGTCATGTGATAACAAGCTTGAAGGCCATGGCTAAAACAAGTGAAAAATCAAATCCATCTTTGTTACACATTGTTCATTAATCCACTTCAAAATGTCTAGTTGAGATACATGAGTGTTCTCTATAACAACAAAGCTTTGTCTAGTCTTACACTGTCTTGAGCTATGCCTGAATTTTCTAAATGTGTCTATGACTCATCTCTAGATGTTACAACTCTAGTCCAAGCTATTGTGGGCCAACTAGCATCAACATTATTTTGTGCCTTCTTGGTCATCACATTATTTTCAGAAAAAACATGGATTTGACAATATTGGATGATTGCCAATCTCATATACTTTGTATGCTCCACAAAACTGTGTTTCTTATTTGAGAGGAAGGTTTGGGATTTTCTTTGGATTTACATAATATGACTATTTGTTCATATATGATTCTTCCATAATGGTAATTGGAGAAAAATTTCCCCACTGAATATTCACACATCTATTGAAGGAAATGTGGGATAATTTTCTTTTTTTTTTGTAAAGGTTAAGCGAGATTCATATTAATGGAGTGCAGTAAAATACACAGTACATAGTGGGAGTCAAGGGGACCTCCCTGTGTCTGCCTTTATAATATTTCCTAGGCCTGGTCTGAGCACCCAACAAATTCTTTGTGGCTGAGAGCCTAGCACATACATATAGAAACCACAGAAAAATAGAGACAATCATGCTCTAGATGTTTGTGGGGTGGGCAGGCGTGCAGAGGTAGCTCGAGCGTGCAGAGATGGGCCATGCGGGCGGGCAGATCTGTGAGATGGGCGGGCGTGCAGATCTGTGAGGTGGGGCGGGCATGCAAACATGGCCTGGGCGTGTAGAGATGGCCCGGGCGGACTTGCAAAAACCCCTAGTAACTTGACCCATAACTTCTGTCATTTCTAGTAACTTGACCTTCCTATGTTTGCCTTTACAAAACTTTGTGGCTGATCCAACGAATGCTTTGTGGCTGAGAGCTTGGGTTTGAATTATAATTTGCCTAAGCCTGAAGGTCCGAATTGTTGATGGTGTTACACTTAGCTTTGAGTTCCCCATCCCCCATATCTTGCCAAAGGATGTGATATTCGTCAAGCTTGGACTGAATGCCAGCATTGGCCAAGGCATCGGCCAGCTTGTTTGTTGTTCTACGAACCAATTGAAAGGTGACCCCTTGAGTACTGCTGATGTGGTCTTGTAGATCCCTTAGGACTGCCGAGAGTCTCCAGCTTGGGGTTGCCTTATCCACCTGTGTGCCTATCTGGAGTTTTCGCAATAGCCTAATGACGATCTTCAAGTCTCCTTCCACCACCAGAGGTAGAAGTCTGTAGCGATCAACTAGATTGATGCCACAGATGAGAGCGATTAGCTCTACAACGTTATTGGTGTTCACGCCAAGATTTCCATGATAGATGAGATGTATGGTACCGGTATGATCCCTTACTACTCCAGCGTAACTAGCATTTCCTGGGTTTTTCTTTGATGCCTCGTCGAAATTGAGCTTAAATGTTTTAAAAGGAGGCAGACCCCATTTATCCTGCAACATAGCAGTTGAAGCCTAGTTCTGTCCAGTAGGATTGGTCGTGGCTTTGAGATTTAGGATCAGGATAATTCTTTTTTCATTCGGAGATGTGCTTCCCTCTATCTGCAATATGCCCATGTTGTTAATCGACTCCGTGATGAGTTGTCACTTCTTTCTTGTTAACATGTCCACTACCATTGCTGAATTCTTGAAGATTCTTGCATTTCGATCTTTCCATAAGATCCATGCTATGGCTCCTGGAATGAGATTCCAAGTGCTATTGACCAGAGTGTTGGAGGATATGGAGGATCTCCAGTTGCTGAGTGAGTGGTAGATAGAGTTTCTATTTCTATTGGATTTTCTGAAGACCAGGGCCATGTCATCCCAAAGAGAGCAGGTAGTGGGGAAAGTGTTGAGAATATGATTGAGAGTTTCCGAACCATTCTCATAGAGGACACAGCGAGAAGGGCCTACGAAACCCCATTTCTGAATATTGTCCCATGTGAGTGCTCTATTATGCAAGAGCAGCTAGGAGAAAAGGGTAATTTTGGGCCATGTTCCTCTGTTCCAAAGAGCATACCATTTGTGGTCTGGTTGTGAGTTCGGAGAGGCAGCCAAGATCTTGTATGCTTCTTTGAGGTTGAAGGTTCCTTTGGTATTACTTCCCCACTGAAGGATATACTCTTTATTAGATTTGAGGATTCTTCGCTTATTCAGGTCTTGTAGAAGATGGTTTATATTCACATGGCAGTCTTGGGTGTGCCATTGCTCTTTTGGTAGCCATTTTTTCCATGTAGTTGTTGCATTCATAGGTTGCCAGTAGTCTGCTATAGTGACCATTCCTACCTCTTGCATAGCCCTTTTAAGAGTAGTCCAATCTGGGTGGTCCAGGGGGGGAGTTGCTACCAGGCATCCTCCCAGAAGAGGGTTGTGTTGCCTTGGTGCACTTCCCAGAAGCTGTGCTTCTGAATAATATGTCGATTTTCCCATGCTTTGATCTAGATGGGGGATCCTTGAGTGTTTCCAGTGAGCCTAATGAGGTCTTTGTCCCTGACTTGATTCGTGTACTTCACTTTCCACAGGGTGCCCTAGAGGGAATTAGGATTTTCTACCCATCTCCACCAGATTTTTGCTGCTACAACCTTGCTTAGGATCTCAGTATCTCTTAGGTCCAATCCTCCCTCCAATTTTGGTTTACAAATGTCTCTCCACTTGAGGAGAGCCCACTTGGATTTCTTAGAAGCCCCATTCCAAAGGAAGGACCACTGGATGTTTCGAATGGATTTATAAACAGCTTTAGGAGCCGCAAGGGCCGAGAACAGATAGGTTGGCATGGTTTGAAGAATTGATTTGACCAATATTAGTCTACTAGCCATGTTTAAGGCCTTGTGAGTCCAGCTTCTTAACCTGGCCCTCATTTTTTTAAGGAGGGCTTCCAAGTTGGCAGATTTGGGGGCATATTCTGAGAGTGGAATGCTAAGGTATTTGGTTGGAAGGGGGTTCTTCTGAATATTAAGAATTCCGCTAAGATTTCTCAGCACAAGAACAGATGTATTGAAGAAAAACAGTTTGGATTTTGTGAGATTGATTTCCACACCTGAGGCCTCTGAGAAGGTCTTTAACACCTTGCTGATGGTTTGAGCTTCCTGCACTATGGGGGAGCCCATGAGCATTGTATCATCTACAAATTGTTGATGCGTTACTGTGGGGCCTTGAGGTGCAGGTTTGATGCCTTTGAGATTATTATGTTGTTTTGCTTTGGATAAAGATCTTCCCAGTCCCTCTACCATAATAACAAAGAGAAAAGGAGACAGGGGATCTCCTTGTCTTATACCTTTGGATGGAAGGAAGGGTTGTAGGGGTCCTCCATTCAGCATGATTGAAAAGAATTCTCCCGAGACTAGTTCCATTATCTAATTTATACATATCAGACTGAATCCAAAAGCCTGGAGGATTGCTCTTATGTAGAGCCAACTGATTTTATCAAAGGCCTTTGAAAGGTCAAGCTGGATGAGCATACCTAGAATCCTCTTTGTTTTGATAGAATGCAAAACTTCCTGAGTGAGGATTATTCTATCGGTGATTTACCTGCCTTCAACATATCCAGTTTGTTCTGAAGATATGATTGAGGGGAGGATGGGTTTAAGTCTGTTAGCCATCAGTTTAGATAGGATTTTATATATGAAATTGCAAAGGGCTATGGGTCGAAACTTGTCGGGTGAGTCGGCTTGATCAGATTTGGTAATTAAGGTGAGGAAGGTGGCATTGATGGTAGGCATCACTCTCTTGGTTCTGTGAAATTTCTTTACAAGGTTGAAAAGTTCATCCTTGATAATGGGCCAGCAAGCTTTAAAGAATTCAATTGTAAAGCCGTCTGGTCCGGGAGCTTTGTCAGTAGCCATGGTGAAGACGACTTCTTCAATCTACTGCTCAGTGAATTCTCTTAAAAGAAGGGAGTTTTGCTCCTATGTAACTAAGGGTGGGATAGCACTGATGACTTCACTGATGGCTTGGGTTCTATCTTGAATGGGATCGCTGAGAAGAGAATTGAAGTATGAGTTAAGTTCAGTTCCTATTTGCTCCCTGGTATAAACTTTAGCGCCATCAGCTTTTTTGAGGGAGAGAATGTGATTATTGGCTCTATGCTGAATGGTTGACTTATGAAAGAAGCTTGTGTTGCGTTCTCCATATTTTAACCATTGCACCCTCGATTTTTTATTCCAAAGCAGCTCTTCTTGTCTTAGCCTTTCTTCCCATTGCCTTTGAAGGTTTGATTCTTGAGCGAACCTTTCATTAGTGGGTTCTTCCTTGATCATTGTTTGCTGGAGGTTCGCCATTTTTTCCTCTAGCTCTTTTTTAGCTTTAAACATGTTGCCAAAGGTGTTCTTGTTCCAACGTTTGAGGTTGTCTTTGATGATCTTGAGCTTTTGCTGGAAGATGTACATGATATTATTGCTTATTATGGTGGCTTGAGTCCAACAGCTCTGTATATTTTGCATGAATGATGGGTGATCTGTCCAAAAATCCTTTAATCTGAATGGTCTGTTGTGAGGCCTGTCCATATTAGTGAAGTGAATCTGCACTGGCCAGTGATCAGATCCCATAATAGGCAGAATTCTGGCCTCCATATATATATTTTGTAGCATAATGGATTCCAATATAAGGAACCTGTCGAGCCTTGATGCTATTTTCTTGTTTCCCCCTTGCTTATTGTTCCAGGTATGCAGACCATTGATTGTGGGGATATCAATGAGTTTAGATGCAGCTATGAAGGTGTTGAATTCTTCCGTGTCTTTATCCAATCTTCTTAAGCCTCCCTTCTTTTCCACTAGGGTGGTGATCATGTTAAAGTCACCACCTAAGATCCAGTGATTTGCCCCATGGTGTTTTCGGACTTCGTCCAGGTCTTTTAGCATATTCAACTTTTCCTGGATCTTTTGAGGTCCATACACACTGGTGATGCATATTGTATGCCTTGAGTGTGTCATGTTAAAGATGACTGATAATGAATACTTAGTGGATAGATAATTCTACATAAAGAGCTTGCTTTTATTCCAAAACATGAGTAGCCCTCCTACTTGCCTGATGGCTTCTGTGCTTAAGAAATGGTAACTCTTAGAAAATAGTTTTTTAATCATCTCAATTCCATTGGAAGAGCATTTGGATTCTTGAAGAAGTATAAGTTCTGGGTGTTGTGAGAATAGACGGTTTTTTAGGATCCTTATTTTGGAGGTGCTGTTTAGCCCCCTGATGTTCCAGGTTGTGATCTTCATTGAGTAACCTTTGGAGCAGATAGGACCAAGGCCTTGATTTTTCCTTCATTGATTAGGCACCTGCCGAGTTCTTGTATTTGTTGTCTAATGGATTTTCGCCCCCTCTTTCTTCCTGATCCTTGTGGTCTGTATTGGTCCAGATCCAGGTTGGATTGAATGCCCGATTGGCTGTTGTTTCCCCATTGCCTTTTGGCTACATTCTGGTTGAGATATTCCAACTGCAGGTATTCCATTTCTATTTTCTCCAAATTTTCCTGGGGAATGGCATCCACTCCTAGTTTGGACCATTTCTCATTGACCTTTTGGAGATCTAGATCGCCTATGATATCCTCTAGAGGATTAGTAGGAGTGGTTGAGGATGGTTGGTCTGAATGAGTTTCTGTGCATGAAAGGGTTTGCAATGAGGTAGAGCTAGTACTTTTCTGGATGGGAGAGGGCTTTATGTTTTGTTATTGTGACTGGGCTTGGTGTGAGTCAAGGTTCGAGTTGGAAGTGTTGGATGGGTTTGATAACTGACCAAGCATGGATAGATCTTGAATATTGGGGGCGGGAGATGCTAGAGGGTGCTCATTTGGATCAAGTTTGCCAAGTGCTTCAAAGCTATTCTACTGGGTGGGGGTCATATTAGTGGAGGGTTTCAGAGGATTTTTTCCCTTCTTCCCTTTATTCTTCCTTAATAATGGGGTAAAGCCAAGGGGTGGAGTAGCCACCTTTTCTGGTTGGGGCTGAGGTGGGGGTTGATTAAGGGGGCAACCATGACTAATATGTCCATGTTGTCGGCATGTCCGGCATCTGAATGGGATGTTTTCATAGTCAATGGATTACTTCCAATGAACTCCTCTATGGACCAGATCAATATGGCCTGGTAGGGGTCCTGAAACATCCAGGTAAATAGAGATTCTAGCATAGGCTGTGTACTTACCTTGAGATGTGAGATCTGAGGTTTTGACAAAGACGCCTAGCTGATTCCCGATGGCTTCCAAGATGCACTTATTCGAGTAGTTAACAAGAAAAGAGTAGAGTCGGATCCATACTGGAATTTTTTTGAAGTCTTCCTGTTCTGGAGTGAAGTTAGGTCTCTAGTACGTTATGTAAAGTCCTGCAGAGTTATAGAAGTATGGGCCTCCTTCAAAGATGTGATCTCTATCATCCCTATGACCGAATATGATAGTGAAAATCTCCTTGATCCCAGCTGAAGTTCATAGTCCCCTTTAGGCTTCCATTTCTAGTTTATCCACTAGCAGAGAGCCTTTTCATTGATTCGAACCCCCATGAATCGGAATAATAGGGCATGTTTACTCATGTGATCTTTGTATTCGTCGATCCAAGTATCTTCGATGATTAAAGTGGGTATTTTCTCCGAGAGGGGTTTGCAAAGGGATGGGCCTGTCGCACTATTTTGACTGGGAATGTTCCATGTGGACGCAGAACCATTGTTCCTCGAGTTGTGGTTTGAAGCTGAGTCTTTGCTGTTGACCCTAGATCGAGAGCTGGATGGGGTATTAGAGGGATCAGAGGGAATACTGCCGAAAACAAAAGGGCCGAAGGCTGGGGGGGGCGAAACCCCACCCCCCCCCCCTGAGGTGGTCATGGAGCGATTTAGATGGGGTATTGCTTAGAGTTTGGGAGTGCTCAGAATGGGTCGGGTGCGCGAGTAGAGATGGGCCGTGTGGGCGTGCAGATCTGTGAGATGGGTGGGTGTGCAGATCTGAAATGTGGGATAATTTTGAGTATGTTGTGACAAATCAATTGTTTGAGACACATACAAGGTGTCTCACTTCAACAATAAGATAATGCCCATTATATTAAGTCAACTTGTAGTGTTTCTACTCAGATCATTAGTTAGAAAAATATGGGTCTTATTTTCACAGACAGTGTCTTCTGTGATCATATTTGTGTAAATTTGTTTTCTAGATATGAATTTTATTTCAGGTGCTCTTTAACTCTTCAATTTTGTTTGTACAATTTTAATGCCTAATCAATTTTGTGGTTTATCTGTGATCTCTCATGTTGACAAGTGAAAGGTTGGTTAGTTTTTAGCTCGTGCTCTGACTGAATATGCATACAAATCTTACCGTCAACTTTGTTCCTATACACATTTTTCTTTCCATCCTTTACATGATTTTTGATGGAATAAAACAGTCTCTACCAATAGATAGTCTGTTAAACTTTTCTCTATTAAACATATTTGAGTTATGACTAGTTTCAATTCTTATATTAGAGGAAATAAATAAACTAATTACATTATCCATATTTTGAAAAATAAATATGAAAACATGAGGCTTATCATCTCATCAAATATGACTTATTATCTATGTGGACAATATACTTAGCTTTGTAAAGTTTTTTCCCCTTCCACCATCACAATGGAAATCCCACCCTTATCCCAGAGGATTAGCTCAATTGGTTGAGTCACTGACAATTGGTCAAGTCCCTGTAGTTAAAACACATTTATCATAAGATTCAAGGTTCAAACCTTATTGGATCAAGTCAAGGAAAAAAAAAATCCCAACATAAAATATCAATTGATCTATCTTCCCAAACATTGGAACCTACCCTATGCAAAGACCTACCACTGGTTACCATATATTCTTGGTTCATAGAAAGATTAGCAGCAGGTGGTTCATTTCCTCTTTAGCCTCACTATAGCATGGATATCTTCAGGGATCTTGTAGGCCTCTTTTTTGGTGTTGATTAAAACAACTTGTGTTTCACAAAAGACTTTGAATATATTGTTGTCTGTTTCTATAAAAAAATTGAAGATGATATTGTTGTCTGTATTTGTTGGGATAGAGGCTTTATAATGGTCATAATTTGTACCATAGATTAGCTTAGGAAATTTAAGTTAGGAGTACTTTATCTTATAGAGTTGTGTTATGATGTAATAAAGTTAAGCTACAATGGTTAAAATTAATTAAGTCACATGTTGGTGGTTGGGCGTTGAAGGTTTTATGTAACTTTTGTCTCCTTCATTCAGATGAAGGCTATGTAATGTTTCTCATGCCCTATGCTTAATGAATCATGTTGTATTTCTCCCTTCTATTTGCAACTTTGTGAATATGTGTATATGTGTGTAATTATATAGGAACTAGTGAAATCTTTGTGTGTTTTCATGGCTGAACTGTTAACAGAGTAGGCCTTTGATTTTCCTATTTCTGAGGGATTTCTGTTGTTTTAATTAGAATTTTCTCCAATATCACAACCAGAAGGGCTACCTCTAAAAATTCAAGATGCCAAAGGCAAGGAGTGGATCTTTCAATTTCGATTTTGGCCTAATTATAACAGCAGGATGTATGCTCTGGAAGGGGTGACACCATGTATTCAATCGATGCAATTGCAAGCTGGTGACACAAGTATATTCCAGTTACTTGTTAAGTTTTGTTCGAAGATAGTTCTAACTTCTAAGAGGTTTACAAATGGTTTTCAAAAGTAATTAATACTAAGACTAGGAAGAAGTGAAGGGAAGGAGATTTTATAGTGTTTAAAGCAATTCCAAAACCCCACAAGATAGGCTTATCCAACTGTTACTATCTCTCTTTTATTTAAACACGGGCATGCATGGCCACACAGGAGGGTAAGAAAGAGAAAAGTAAAACCACCCTGCAATCAATCAACCATGGAGTTACAAGTAGGCCCCCCATTTCCAGTTATTCTCCAAGCAACCTTATTAAAGTTTGCATAGGTTACTTTACAGTGAATAATTTCCTTAGTGGAAGCATTCCTATGGAGCTTGGCATATGTCACAAATTGAAAATATTAAATATAGCAGGAAACATGCAAAATGGGTCAATTCCCCCAAGTCTTGGGTCAAACCCATGAAGCAAGTAAACCAAAAATTAATTTTATTATTATTGAATTCATATTTACATAAGTGAATATTTACATAGTCATTATAATGAAGACCTACTTAGTTACATAGTTATATCTAATTTATTATACCTTCAAACTAGTTCTTTCTTTTAGTTGGTTCTTGCACTGTCAACTTCATAAGAAAGAATTCAGATTCTTTCAAACTCAATGTAAGAAGCTATTCCGAGATCCTCGAATGTAATATTTCACTATGTATACATATTACTGTTTTGACCTTATTTTGTGCTTCGATTGTAAATACTTCACTGTACATGTCTCTGACTTTTGTTGACCATTTCTGTGAGACCCTATGTGATACCATCAAACTGAAATGGCATACTTCTCATCAAGCTGGGATGGCACCGAACCAGTGAGACCTTTATCATTGTGGTAGCATGAAACAATGATAGATTTTTTATTGTGGTAGTTCCAAATTGTTGTGTCATACTTATCATGTGTTTGATTATACTGAGACTATAGTTGACCTGTGATTATAACACTGAAGACCTTCACTATAATACGGATTATACTGATATATTTTTGTTACATCGAGCCTTAATTGTAAATACACCTTTATAACTCATTCTCCTCACTGCTGTAGTATCGAAATAATCTTATAAGAGTAGTACTGAATTGAGGCAGAGGTAATTTAAACACTGTGATGTCATTGAGATTGCGATGTTACCAAGATTTTTCTTTTCATAGTGACAGAGATTGACCTTTCTTGTGAACTTGCACCTAGCTTAATTATTGGACTGTCTTACTATGATTTGAGCCCTTTTGACATAGGTCCTTTTAGAATGTCGAATTCGCCTCAAATAGGTCCTTGTATAATGTTGATATGAGTCTATATGTATCCTACACCTAAAATAGGCCAAAATTACAATGGCCATAAGGCTGAGTTTCAACCCTGAAATAGGCCAAAATTGTGGATGCTACATTGGCCTAAATTTAGAGATTAATGTGCTTACTACAGGTCTACAGGTTAGAAAAAATATAGGTCCAAAAATTCCATCCAGGGGTCTAAAAATATGTCTCATTTATTTTCTCTCCTACACTATTATTTAGCTTCTCTTCACCAAGATAATATGATATTAATTGATGCTTATTTTATTTGAACATTGGTTCTTATATATTTGTCTTCCACAATGGAGGTAAATTATTATTGGAGAGGGATGTCATGCCTACATATGTAAGCTAGTAGTCTTTCAAGTTTGATGTTAAAAAAATAATTTGTATTCAATGAAAAGGAATTAGGATGTGTATGAGCACTCATTTAAAATATTATAAATTCCTCTCCAAGCTGGTGTCAAACCCATGAAGCAAGTAAACCAAAAATTCATTTTATTATTATTGACTTCATCTTTACATAAGTACATAATTATATAGTCATTATAATGAAGACCTACCTAGTTACATAGTTAGATTTGATTTGTTATACCTTCAAACTAGTTATTTATTTTAGTTGGTTCTTGCACTGTAAACTTCATAGGAAAGAATTCAGATTCTTTTCATAGTGACAGATATTTACCTTTATTTTGAACTTGCACCTAGCTTAATTATTGGACTGTCTTACTATGATTTGAGCCCTTTTGACATAGGTCCTTTTAGAATGTTGAATTCGCCTCAAATAGGTCCTTGTAGAATGTTGATAGGAGTCTATATGTATCCTACACATAGGTCCTTGTAGAATGTTGATATGAGTCTATATGTATCCTACACCTAAAATAGGCCAAAATTACAATGGCCATAGGGCTGAATTTCAGGCCTGAAATAGGCCAAAATCGTGGATGCTACATTGGCATAAATTTAGAGATTAATGTGCTTACTACAGGTCTACAGGTTAGAAAAAATATAGGTCCAAAAATTCCATCCAGGGGTCTAAAAATATGTCTCTTTTATTTTCTTTCCTACACTATTCTTTAGCTTCTCTTCACCAAGATAATATGATATTAATTGATGCTTATTCGATTTGAACATTGGTTCTTATATATTTGTCTTCCACAATGGAGGTAAATGATTATTGGAGAGGCATGTCATGCCTACATATGTAAGCTAGTAGTCTTTCATGTTTGATCTTAAAAAAATAATTTTTATTCAATGAAAAGGAATTAGGATGTGTATGAGCACTCATTTAAAATATTATAAATTCCTCTCCAAGCTGGTGTCAAACCCATGAAGCAAGTAAACCAAAAATTCATTTTATTATTATTGTCTTCATCTTTACATAAGTACATAATTACATAGTCATTATAATGAAGACCTACCTAGTTTCATAGTTAGATCTGATTTTTTATACCTTGAGTGTGCATCTAAAGTTCCTATGGAGTTGCCCATATGGCATTCCCACCAAAGGTGTGATCCTAAAACATTGGCCTGACGAAGTAGAAAAGAGTTGCTGAGACTTACGGTGGAGAAGAGAAGACTGGTTGATACTCTGACCCATTTCAGTCATGCCTTCAAGTTTTCTAACAAGGTAAAACTCAGGAACTTTTTAGCTCTGGATTCCTCAAAAATTATAAATTGTTAACCCACAAGTTGAGTAATAATGTAAAATTAAAGTGTTACCTAGTTCAATAACAATGCAAATTATTGACTGTTAAATATTGAATGTTATAGAATTTGGCAGTTACGTCAATATGTTGTTAATGCTTAAATTTTTTTAAGTGATAGCCCTTGAAGTATGGCGGACGCAAAATCTTGAGGAAGCTAAGAAACGTGAAGCAATGAAAGCCAATGTGAATTCCTCCACACAAGCCAAAAATATGGGTATGCATTTTTTCTATTCAGCTTATGTGTGACTTCAACAGATGGCTTGTTTGTTAGTTGTGGTGGCATACTATTTTTTTGTGACATTAGGTTCTTTTCCTCCCTGCTCCTTTTGGTCCATAGCTCCAAAATTTGGGCGTGAGCTCCAAAATTTGGGCGTGTGTTTATACATTATGTATTGTGGTTCCCATGAACAGAGATGGTGGCAAAAGTATTGGAATTAGCTTATGTGCACTTAGCCTTGGGTATAATTTCATTAGTGGAAGAATTCCTATGGAGCTTGGCATATGTCACAAATTGCAAATATTTAATCTAGCAGGAAACATGCAAAATGGGTCAATTCCCCAAAGTCTTGGGTAAAACCCATGAAGCAAGTAAACCAAAAATTAATTTTATTATTATTGACTTCATATTTACATAAGTACATAATTACATAGTCATTATAATGAAGACCTACCTAGCTACATAGTTAGATCTGATTTACTATACCTTCAAACTATTTCTTTCTTTTAGTTGGTTCTTGCATTTTCAACTTCATAGGAAAGAATTCAAATTCTTTCAAACTCAATGTAAGCAACTATTTTGAGATCCTCGAATGTACTATTTCACTGTGTATACATATTACTGTTTTGACCTTATTTTGTGCTTCGATTGTAAATACTTCACTATACATGTCTCTGAATTCTGTTGACCATTTCTGTGAGACCCTATGGGATACCATCAAACTGAAATGGCATACTTCTCATCAAGCTGGGATGGCACCTAACCAATGAGACCTTTCTCACTGTGGTCGCACGAAATAGTGATAGATTTTTTACTGTGGTAGTTCCAAATTGTAGTGTCATACTTATCATGTATTTGATTATACCGAGACTGTAGTTGACCTGTGATTATAACTTTGAAGATCTTCACTGTAATACGGATTATACTGATACCTTTTTGTCACACCAAGCCTTAAATGTAAATACACCTTTATAACTCATTCTCCTCACTGCTGTTGTATCGAAATAATCTTATAAGAGTAGTAATAAATCAAGGCAGAGGTAATTTCAACACTGTGATGTCATTGAGATTGCGATGTTACTGAGATCCTTCTTTTCATAGTGACAGAGATTGACCTTTCTTGTGAACTTGCACCTAGCTTAATTATTGGACTGTCTTACTATGATTTGAGCCCTTTTAACATAGGTCCTTTTATAATTTTGAATTTTCCTCAAATAGTTCCTTGTAGAATGTTGATATGAGTCTATATGTATCCTACACCTAAAATAGGCCAAAATTACAATGGCCATAGGGCTGAATTTCAGGCCTGACATAGGTCAAAATTGTGGATGCTACATTGGCCTAAATTTAGAGATTAATGTGCTTACTATAGGTCTATAGGTTAGAAAAAATATAGGTCCAAAAATTCCATCTAGGGGTCTAAAAATATGTCTCGTTTATTTTCTCTCCTACACTATTCTTTAGCTTCTCTTCACCAAGATAATATGATATTAATTGATGCTTATTCAATTTGAACATTGGTTCTTATATATTTGTCTTCCACAATGGAGGTAAATGATTATTGGAGAGGCATGTCATGCCTACATATGTAAGTTAGTATTCTTTCCTTTTTGATCTTAAAAAAATAATTTTTATTCAATGAAAAGGAATTAGGATGTGTATGAGCACTCATTTAAAATATTATAAATTCCTCTCCAAGCTCGTGTCAAACCCATGAAGCAAGTAAACCAAAGATTCATTTTATTATTATTGACTTCATCTTTACATAAGTACATAATTACATAGTCATTATAATGAAGACCTACCTAGTTACATAGTTAGATCTGATTTGTTATACCTTCAAACTAGTTCTTTCTTTTAGTTGGTTCTTGCACTATCAACTTCATAGGAAAGAATTCAGATTCTTTCAAACTCAATGTAAGAAGCTATTCTGAGATCCTCGAATGTACTATTTCACTGTGTATACATATTACTATTTTGACCTTATTTTTTGCTTTGATTGTAAGTACTTCACTGTACATGTCTCTGACTTCTATTGACCATTTCTGTGAGACCCTATGTGATACCATCAAACTAAAATGGCATACTTCTCATCAAGCTGTGATGGCACTGAACCAGTGAGACCTTTCTCACTGTGGTAGCATGAAACAATGATAGATTTTTTACTATGGTAGTTCCAAATTGTAGTGTCATACTTATCACGTGTTTGATTATACCGAGACTGTAGTTGAACTGTGAATATAACATCGAAGATCTTCACTGTAATACGGATTATACTGATATCTTTTTGTAACACCGAGCCTTAACTGTAAATACACCTTTATAACTCATTCTCCTCACTGCTTTGGTATTGAAATAATCTTATAATATTAGCACTGAATTGAGGCAGAGGTAATTTCAAAACTGTGATGTCATTGAGATTGAGATGTTATCGAGATCCTTCTTTTCATAGCGATAGAGATTGACCTTTGTTGTGAACTTGCACCTAGCTTAATTATTGGACTGTCTTACTATGATTTGAGACCTTTTGACATAGGTCCTTTCAGAATGTTGAATTCGCCTCAAATATGTCCTTGTAGAATGTTGATATGAGTCTATATGTATCCTACACCTAAAATATAAAATTACATTTTTTCCATGGGATTAGCCAGATGGTTGTATTAAATGAAAACCAATTTTTAGGGAATATTTATAGCTTCATTTTTTCTTCATAACAGAGATTTCAGAGCTTTTCCTTGAATTCTAGGGCAATCAAATATCAGGGGAAATTCCCGCAAAGGTACTAGAGAATTATAAATCATTGAAGTGCTTAGAGACCTCACATAATCAAATTAAAGGATCAATATCATTCACCCTTGGGAATATAACATCATGAACGCCCTTTTCCATATGCTATGAGTGCTCTAGCATATATTCCAACATTCACATAGCTTCTAACAATTAACATGTGGGAGCTCATACATTTTCTCATTATATAAATCTCAGAGACTTTTTAGCTCTGAATTCCTCAAAAGTTATAAATTGTTAACCCACTAGTTGAGTAATAATGTAAAATTAAAGTGTTACCCAGTTCAGTAACAATGCAAACTATTGACTGTTTTAGAATTTTGCAGTTACATCAATATGTTTTTATGCTTACATTTTTTTAAGTGATAGCCCTTGAAGAATGGCGGACGAAAAAGCTTAAAGAAGCTAAGAAACGTGAAGCAATGAAAGCCAGTGTGAATTCTTCTACAGAAGCCAAAGATACTGGTATGCATTTTTTCTATTAAGCTTATGTGTGACTTCAACTGATGGCTTGTCCATTAGTTGTGATGGAATAGTATTTTTTTGTGACTTCAGGTTCTTTTCCTCCTTGCTCCTTTTGGTCCATTTGAGGGTGTGTTTATACATTATGTATTAGGGTTCCCATGAACAGAGATGGTGGCAAAAGTATTGGAGACTCACTAGGGCCCTATGCTAGAGGAAGCTAGATTCTCATTGTCTCCCGAAGCTTCAAGCGAGGATAGTGGAAAGATGCTGGAGGATGGAACTAAGATCAATAATGAATATATGGGCAATCTTAGTTTGGTGTTTGTGGTTTTGATTTCTTGGGATTTTGACTACTAGGTTAGCATCACCAAATTATTTTGTCCTCTTCACTGCATTATGTCTTGAGAGTGTGTTTTACAAAGTATTCATATAGCAGTCTTATCTATTTTTAAGTTTATGACTTGAGGATTATGGTTTCTTGAAAATTTCTCTAGGTTCCTTTTTTCAACATATTTAAGGTTATTGTTATGTTGCTAAATTTAACAATTTTATTACTTACATGCGGGAGAATGAAATTTAGCATTTTGCAGTGAAGAACTGTTAAAATTCAAAGTATTTTGTTTTAACATCTATTTTCTTTTCCACCTTTTCCCAGGTGTGTTATTTTTGAATGAGTTATATTGTTTCTTTGTTTAATTTGTCCAAGGGCAGCAAGGGTTTGGAGAATCCTACCTTAAAATGGCGCAATTAAAGCCTGATGCATAGTTTGATATTATTTCTGTAGAAGATGGAATCATACCTGGCAGGCCACTTCCTTCTGAATGCCATGCAGAACCACATATAGACTATGACGGAGCGACAGTTAAATGGGGTCTGATGCACCATAAAGAAAGTGCTGCAGATTGTTTTCAGGCTTGCTTAGACCAAGAAAAAGGTGAAAAGAAGTGTAACATTTGGGGTTACTGTCCATTTGAACCTGGTTTCTATTCTCCAGATATATATCAGCACAAGCATCAAGAATGCTGGCTAAAGTAGGTAGAATTCTAATGCTTTCTCCAAAACTCTAGCTATAAATTTTAAAATTGTATATTTATTTTTAAAATTGCAATATGTTAAAACATATTAACATTACTATTTATTCAATATCTCAATCTTGCAAATGTTCGACTGTTTATTCAATATCTCAATCTTCCAGTTACTTCAACAATTACTAACCTTTAGCTGCTTCTATAGAATACGTCCTTCAGTTACCTTGGAAGTTGTATCATTCAGTTCTTTCTTTAGATAGGTCTACAATCAAAACTGTTCTTGTATTTTCTGTCTTTCAAACGCTGTCACATTCAGACTTATACGTAGACAATATTGTCCTTAGATCTGATTTGTTATACCTTCAAACTAGTTCTTTCTTTTAGTTGGTTCTTGCACTGTCAACTTCATAGGAAAGAATTCAGATTCTTTCAAACACAATGTAAACAACTATTCCAAGATCCTCGAACGTACTATTTCACTGTGTATACATATTACTGTTTTGACCTTATTTTGTGCTTTGATTGTAAATACTTCACTGTACATGTCTCTAACTTCTGTTGACCATTTCTGTGAGACCTTATGTGATACCATAAAACTAAAATGGCATACTTCTCATCAAGCTGCGATGGCACCGAACCAGTGAGACCTTTCTCTCTGTGGTAGCACGAAATAGTGATAGATTTTTTGCTGTGGTATTTCCAAATTGTAGTGTCATACTTATCATGTGATTGATTATACTGAGACTGTAGTTGACCTGTGATTAACACTGAATATCTTCATTGTAATACGGATTATACTGATATATTTTTGTCACACCGAGCCTTAACTGTAAATACACTTTTATAACTCATTCTCCTCACTGCTGTGGTATTGAAATAATCTTATAAGAGTAGCATTGAATTGAGGCAGAGGTAATTTCAACATTGTGATGTCATTGAGATTGAGATGTTACCGAGATCCTTCTTTTCATAGTGATAGAGATTGACCTTTCTTGTGAACTTTCACCTAGCTTAATTATTGGACTGTCTTACTATGATTTGAGCCCTTTAGTCAATATTTCAATCTTCCAGTTACTTCAATAATTACTAACCTTTAGCTTCTTCTGTAGAATACGTCCTTCAGTTACCTTGGAAGTTGTATCATTTAGCTCTTCCTTTAAATAAGCCTGCAATCAAAACTGTTCTTGTATTTGCTATCTTTCAAACATTGTCACCTTTATCAAAAAGTGAAAAATTGGAGCTGCACAGTTGGGGAATTGTTCTAGACTTAGTTTAATTTCCCTGTTTCCAAATATTTTAGATGGAGTTATCCTAATAGAGATTGGAAAACAAACCACGCTTGAAATTCTAGATGTTTTAAGAAACTCCCTCACTCATGAGATTCAAAAGGAGCTCGGAAATTTCCATGAGCATTATGTACTTGTGTTCACAAATCCGCTGGACTACACCCTTGGAAAAAATTATATTGATTCTGAGCCTACTAGTGGTTTATCAAACAGTGAAAAATTGGAGCTCAACTATTTTCAAGGAGATATTCCTACCGATCTTATCACACTTCCTCATGTTAAGATTATTTGGGCTCTACAGAAAACTGAAAATGGAACATTCCCTGAGGGTTGGGGTGAATGTTTAATTTGTGTCAAAATATTTTGACTAGTCGAATTCTTATAGTTTTAAGTAGATGCAGGAACTTGTATTTCTAGCTTGAGAGGCAATCAACTTAGAGGGATAATTCCCGAATTTCCAATTTCTTTTATGCTTTTATTTAATGTTAGTGGAAACAAATTATCTAGCAACATTTCAACTTGCTCGAATAATAGCTTCACCAAACCACCACTGCTTTCAATAAATGAGTTTTTCGATAGTTCGCAAGCTCAGGTCACCTTTGCTGCTCTTTATTCATCTCTCTTTATGTGTGGTCTTGGGGAAGCAATCCAGATACTTCCATTCTATCTAATCTCTTTATGTGTGGTCTTTGGGGAAGCAATCCAGTCACTTCCATTCTATCTAAGGGTCTGACAATGCTTCATGATTTCAAATAGTAAAAACTTCACTGGTTTGCTTTCTCCACCACTAATAGATGAAGGGATAATGAAAGAAAAACCATCTTATGGATTATTATTAAATGACAACCAATTTTTAGGGAATATTTATAGCTCCCTTTTCGCTTCATAACAAATATTTCAGAGCTTTGCCTTGAATTCTAGGGCAATCAGGGGAAATTCTTGCAAAGGTACTAGGGAATTATAAATCATTGAAGTGCTTAGAGACCTCACATAATCAAATTAAAGGATCAATATCATTCACCCTTGCGAATATAACATCATGAACGCCCTATGCCATATGCTATGAGTGCTCTAGCATATATTCTACCATTCACATAGCTTCTAACAATTGACATGTGAGAGCTCATACAGTTGCTCATTATATAAATCTCAATGACTTTTTAGCTTTGGATTCCTCAAAAGTTGGAAATTGTTAACCCACTAGTTGAGTAATAATGTAAAATTAAAGTGTTACCTAGTTCAGTAACAATGCAAGCTATTGACTGTTAAATATTAACAGTTTTAGAATTTGGCAGTTACATCAATATGTTGTTGATGCTTACATTTTTTTAAGTGATAGCCCTTGAAGAATGGCGGACGAAAAAGCTTGAAGAAGCTAAGAAACGTGAAGCAATGAAAGCCAGTGTGAATTCCTCCACATAAGCCAAAGATACTAGTATGCATTTTTTCTATTCAGCTTATGTGTGACTTCAACTGATGGCTTGTCGATTAGTTGTGACGACATAGTATTTTCTTGTGACATCAGGTTCTTTTCCTCCTTGCTCCTTTTGGTCCACAACTCCCAAATTTGGGTGTGTGTTTATACATTATGTATTGGGGTTCCCATGAATAGAGATGGGGGAAAAAGTATTAGAGACTCACTGGGGCCCTGTGTTGGAGGAAGCTGGATTCTCATTACTTCCCAAAGCTTCAAGTGAGGATAGTGGAAAGATGTTGGAGGATGGAACTGAGATTAGTAATGAATATATGGGCAATCTTAGTTTGGTGTTTGCGGTTTTGATTTATTGGGATTTTGACTACTAGGTTAGCATCACCAAATTATTTTGTCCTCTTCACTGCATATGTCTTGAGAGCGTGTTTTACAAAGTATTCATATAACAGTCTTATCTATTTTTAAGTTTATGACTTGAGGATTATGGTTTCTTGACAATTTCTCTAGGTTCCTTTTTTTCAGCATATTTAAGGTTATTGTTATGTTGCTAAATTTAACAATTTGATTACTTGCATGCGGGAGAATAGAATTTAGAATTTTGCAGTGAAGAGCTGTTAAAATTCAAAGTATTTTGTTTTAACATCTATTTTCTTTTCCACCTTTTCCCAGGTGTGTTATTTTTGAATGATTTATAATGTTTCTTTGTTCAATTTGTCCAAGGGCAGCAAGGGTTTGGAGAATCCTACCTTAAAATGGTGCAATTAAAGCCTGATGCATAGTTTCATATTATTTCTGCAGAATATGGAATCATACCTGGTCGGTCACTTCCTTCTGAATGCCATGCATAACCACATACAGACTATGACGGAGCGATAGTTAAATGGGGTCTGATGCACCATAAAGAAAGTGCTGCAGATTGTTGTCAGGCTTTCTTAGACCAATCAAAAGGTGAAAAAAAGTGTAACATTTGGGTTTACTGTCCATTTGAATCTGGTTTCTATTCTCCAGATATATATCAACACAAGCATCAATAATGCTAGCTAATGTAGGTAGAATTCTCATGCTTCCTCCAAAACTCTAGCTATAAATTGTAAAATTGCAATATGTTAAAACATATTAACATGACTATTTATTTTGTTTAAAATTACACAAATTCACAACATATATATGTAAAGGGAGAAAAATAGAAAAGGAAAAAGAAGAACCTATGTTTTCATTTAAAACAAAAATCCAATACATATTCATATTAAGCTTAGATACAAACAGAAAAGGTCAAAACATCTAGCCCCATTGGAAAATTTTCCACATAAAAAGACACCAAATACTACCTGAAACCTGGATGTTGAGTGAGCTATTATCAAATGGCTATCATATAAACCACAAAATTGAAATTTTTTGTTTGTTCTTATTCAAGTTCGAGTTTATTTCAAGACTTCTACAGTCTATGGTCATGTGCAATTATGAATTATATGTTGAGAATTTAAGGGCTATAGATTAATACAAATTCTCTTCTTGATAACTACTTGTGAGCTTGTTGAGTTAATCCTTCATCAAGTTAATTATCAAAGTGCTTATACAAATGTAGAGACAAAATTGATATTTCTTGTAAATGAGTATTTTGCAATACAGTTAGGAAGGTAAATCTTTGATTTACCTTACTTACTTGAGGTTTCTGACTTTTACAATTCTTTCTTTAGAGATAAATTCATCATATCCTTTAGTCAATATCTCAATCTTTCAGTTACTTCAGCAATTACTAACCTTTAGATGCTTCTGTAGAATACGTCCTTCAGTTACCTTGGAAGTTGTATCATTCAGTTCTTCCTTTAGATAGGTTTGCAATCAAAACTGTTCTTGTATTTACTATCTTTCAAACGCTGTCACCTTCAGACTTATACGTAGACAATCTTGTCCTTAGATCTGATTTGTTATACCTAGTTCTTTATTTTAGTTGGTTCTTGCACTGTCAACTTCATAGGAAAGAATTCAGATTCTTTCAAACTCAATGTAAGCAGCTATTCCGAGATCCTCGAATTTACTATTTCACTGTGTATACATATTATTGTTTTGACCTTATTTTGTGCTTCGATTGTAAATACTTCACTGTACATGTCTCTGACTTCTGTTGACAATTTCTGTGAGACCCTGTGTCATGATACCATCAAACTGAAATGGCATACTTCTCATCAAGATGTGATGGCACCGAACCAGTGAGACCTTTCTCACTGTGGTAGCACGAAACAGTGATAGATTTTTTACTATGGTAGTTCCAAATTGTAGTGTCATACTTATCATGTGATTGATTATACCAAGACTATAGTTGAACTATGATTATAACACTGAATATATTCATTGTATTACGGATTATACTGATATCTTTTGTCACACCGAGCCTTAACTGTAAATACACCTTTATAACTCGTTCTCCTCACTGCTGTGGTATCGAATTAATCTTATAAGAGTAGTACTACATTGAGGCAGAGGTAATTTCAACATTGTGATGTCATTGATATTGACCTTTCTTGTGAACTTGCACCTAGTTTAATTATTGGGCTGTCTTACTATGATTTGAGCCCTTTTGACATAGGTCCTTTTACAATGTTTCAAGTCCTTTCAAAGTTCCTTTGATCATAACCATAGCTTTGATACCATGTTGAGAATTTAAGGGCTATAGGTTAATAAAAATTCTCTTCTTGATAACTACTTGTGAGTTTGCTGAGTTCATCCTTCATCAAGTCAATTATCAAAGTGCTTATACAAATGTAGAGACAAAATTTATCTTTCTTGTAACTAAGTATTTTGCAATAAGTCAGGAAGGTAAATATGTGATTTACCTTCCTTACTTGAGGTTTCTGACTTTTACAATTCTTTTCTCAGAGATAACTTAATCATATCCTTTAGTAAATATCTAAATCTTTCAGTTACTTCAACAATTACTAACCTTTAGCTTTTTCCTTAGAATAAATCCTTCAGTTACCTTGGAAGATGTATCATTCAGTTCTTCCTTTAGATAATTCTGCAATAAAAATTGTTCTTGTATTTTCTATCTTTCAAATGTTGTCACCTTCATACTTATACGTAGACAATCTTGTCCTTAGATCTGATTTGTTATACCTTCAAACTAATACGTAATTCCTGTTCTTTCTTCCACCTTTTGTTAAATTCAAACTTGACTGTAATTGTTATTTAAATATCCGCAGTACCTTAGAGACATATCTGCAAATCTGTTCTTTCTTTTAATGTGTTCTACCCCAGACGTGAACTTAATCTTTTCTCCCTTCTTTACACTGTGCCTCAGTAGAATCCGCAAAACTTTCTTCTTTTGCATGTTGTATAGCTCAGTATCATCCGCGGATATGTTCTCTTAACCATAGCATATGTAGGGTATATATAGTAGTTCTAGCCAAGTAATTAAGTCGACCTTATAGCCATTAAGTAGGCTGACTTTAACATTTGTTTGTAGGTCGAATTCATAGGCATATCTTCAACATTTTTAAGCCATTCTTCATGCCTTTTACATGACTCTTAATTACACTTATGTACCTAATAGACATCAAGAAGAAGTCTATAGACCTATACTAAGAATCTTTCTCATGAAACCCATGAAGCAAGTAAACCAAAAATTCATTTTATTATTATTGAATTCATCTTTACATAAGTACATAATTACGTAGTCATTATAAGGAAGACCTACCTAGTTACACTCTTCAACATTATAACTATATATAATTTTGATGTTTCTAGGTTGGATATTGTAATATTTTCATTAGAAGATGCTACTATTTATGCGCACAAGGCTCTTGAGTTACTTGGTAGGATTCTCACAAAATTGGTTGTTGAAGGGATATTCTTTATTCAAGATATAGCAAGGGAAATCAAGGATGGAGGTACATAGCCAGGAAGCTTATTAGAAACGACGGTATTTTGAGGTATTTCTCAAGAAGAAAATTTCAAGGTATTCTGCTCACAATTTTAATGCCTGATCAATTTTGTAGTTTATTTGTGATCTCTCATGTTGAAAAGTGAATGGTTGGTTATTTTTTAGCTCGTGCTCACATTTTTTGGTTCCTGAAGCTCGAGTACTTTATAACAAAAATAGGAAAAGTCAAACAACACAAATGGTCCACTAGCTCTCTTTTCATTTGCTAATATTATAATGAAGCTTTATTAGAGGCATTGTTTGTTTGTTTATTTTGGTTAGAAAAGGGTTTGTTCTTGGTTTTATGTGATTTTCAATTTATTGTATGTAGCATGTTGAGAAATGGGAAAGAATAACGTGACATTTATTTTGCAGAAATTGATGCTAAAGGAAAATTGCTTTGACATTGTTGATGTTAAGGTATATGTTGTATAAACTATTTATAGTCTAATTTATGTTATATTCTAGTGTTCATTGTCTTTCATTTCTTACAGTGCATTGTATTTTCTTTTTTTATCAGAAAATGAAATCAGTATTGATGGTAAGAAGCATGAATTGAAAAAAGAGAAGAGAAATAACATTGGAGCGACAAATGCAAAAAGAGAGAGGAGAACTGGTCTGGTGATAACCTTAGAACCAATATCTCACATAAGACACACATATAAAGACTGATGATTAAGTCTTCAGAGTTGGTGAATTCACTTGTAATTCCTTGACAACACAACGATAATGTTTTGAAGTGATGAAACATCATTTCATGTGTAAATTGTAGTCCAACTAATATAAAGTTGGAAAATCATATTGTAATATTTTAACATTTCATATAATATAATTTATGTGGTTGAAATTATTTATAGTTGCACTTGATGTTGTTTAGTATTGTAATTAAAATATGTGACTTTGTGTTTTCATATAGATGAACATGCACATTGTATGACATTTTTTAAATCATACAAATTAATTTATGTTGATTAATAATGAACACAAATAAAATGAATATGCGACTAAATTAGTCATTTATAATGATTATTAATGAAATGAATGTAAACCACTAAATTAGTTGTTTATATAATGAATAAATGGCTACTGCAAATGATAAATTTTTGACTACAAATGATGACTAAATTTTGCATATATATGACTATTAGTAGCTAATTTACAATATCTTATAACACGACTAAAATTTAGTCACATTTCTTCGGTCATTAATTGGTTTCAAAAAATGACTAAAATTTGCATATATATGACTATTAGTAGCTAATTTACAGTATCTTATAACACGACCAACATGTTGGTCATAGTTCTTTGGTCATTAATTGGTTTTCTCGGGTGATCATATAGTAATATATTTTGTTGTATATTTGGCCATTAATTGTGACATTTAATGACCAAATCAAAGACAAAATCAATGACTAAATGAATGACTAAATCAGTGACCAAATCAATGACTAAATGAATGACAAAATGAAAGACCAAATGAATGACTAAATTAGTGACCAAATTAGTGACTAAATCAATGACCAAATCAATGACCAAATATACAACTAGATAAAAAAATTGAGATAACCAATTAATGACTAAGCTAAAAATGACCAAAAGTTGGTCACGTTATAAGATACTGTAAATTAGCTACTATTGGTCACCGACCGAAAAATAGTCGTTTATATGCAAATTTTAGTCATTTTTTTAGTAACAAACTAGCCATTTTGTACTAGTGCTCAGCACATTTTGGTCTGGCCTCTGGTCAATGCTGGACACCAAGCTCACCAAGTCCACAAATTTTCATCCTCGAACTGATGGCCAGATAGGGGTTGGCAACAGGATGATTGTACACATTTTGCGCATGTACAGTTCAAAGCATCCACACACATGGGATGAGTGCCTTCCCTATGTACAACATAGTTATAATCGGGCTCTCCACAACTCAACTTGCCATAACCCCTTTCAGGTGGGCCTGGGGTCCCAGCCACTATGTCCCATTGACGTAGCCATGCCATTTGTGGCTACTCAGACCGATTTGGTTCATGTCTAGTCTAAAGATGACAAAGTGAACAACTTCATTAAGAAAATTCAACACATCCGCTAACAGTTTCATGAAATATTGGACATAGCCAATGCGATGTACAAGCAACAACATGACCAACATCAGGTGCCACACAAATTACATGTGGGCGACAAAGTGTGGATACATTTGCAGAAGGATCGCCTCACTGGACCACATCGAAAGCTTCGCCCACTCTGATATGGGTCGTACACTATCACCAAGGCCATAGGGAATAATTCCTAGGAGCTCAGTATTTCACCATTCCTTATTTTGCACCCAGTATTCAATGTGGACCACCTTCAGCCCTACTTCCCACCTCTATTGGACACCTCTGA
The DNA here is from genome assembly GCA_034641835.2 of Pinus albicaulis. Taxonomy (NCBI): domain Eukaryota; kingdom Viridiplantae; phylum Streptophyta; class Pinopsida; order Pinales; family Pinaceae; genus Pinus; species Pinus albicaulis. The sequence goes on along the minus strand of CM076582.1, from coordinate 498,727,830 downwards.
TATTGCAAAACAACTCACACCAATAATGTTAAACCCAGATTTCATGGAACATGCCACCACAAATTGTATTATGGACATGCACATTAAGAACACTCACCAAAAAAATATCCAACTATATCAGTTTTCAAAGCTGGCCAACTCTTGCACCAAGGAAAGTGGTTCACTTGGGACCAAGTTCACCAGAAGTTTCCTCATTTCATCGAGGAACTCAACACAATGGGGACCATTGATTTCTAAGGGGGGAGGAATGATCCAGGTGGATATTGGTGGCCACCCTCCTATTCCACTTGGGGACCCACCATTATTTCTTTTAGTTTTTTAGTTTCCTTAATTATATCACCGATTACTATTTTTAGCAGTTTTTTGGGTCCTAAACTTCTAGAGCTGTTTTGAGGCCCTGAATGACGTTTTTTTTGGAAAATGGGGATCAACGTGGAATTTACTTCAATTTTTATCACTCAAAAATTGTATTCCTTGGATAAATATCTCTAACGATCTATGGTGTGTGTCAAACAGAGATCGTATGCCAATGTTACATCCTTGGGAAGTTGATGTACCAATTTACCCAAATGGGACCCATAGTTTTGGTGCTTCATCTCCTAAGGTTAGGTTTTTGTATGTTTAGGGTTTTCCATTTTTTCTCAATAATAAATAGGCCCTCAAGCCTCATTGAAACACAATTCAACAACCTGTAGCCACCACATTTCTTCTCAGAGATAAGCTACCAACACCCTAGCTAGTTTATTTCCATTATGTCTATAACAAATTTCAGTTCTTTGATATTAATGAAATGAAGTGTTATTTCCATTGCACCTTTGTATTTATGGTTATACGTGTATTTTTTTGTATTCCTGCATAAATCTAGATCAACAAATCTTTGAGAGACTTAGTAATAAGAAGCCAGTTTGATTCCAGGATTTGGGAAAATTGCAGTAAGTGTTGTTTCTTTTTCTCTTGTGTTTAATGTTTTATTTTTCTTTTTTTGGTTAAGAGTATGATGCTACAGGTATTGTTTGAATTTAAAACTATTAATTTACCCACTGGTACTTAGGTTTTTAAATTTAAAACCCTTAATAGGCTCTCTTCTTTTCAAGATATTCATCCAATATTTCTTTTCCTTTTCTCCTTTCATTATGTAGAATTAAAGCCCATATTCTTAATTACTTGACCTATACAATTATGTCCCTATTCGTCTTTATTCCAACCCATTTTATAATTTAAAATCTACAATTATTAATGACCTGGCCATTTTGGTTTTGAATGTTAGGTTTCTGAATTAGAGCAGTCCTTACAAATTTCATGGTCCCACTCTCTAGCCATTTATTTAAAGTTTTAAGCAATTTTGTGGATGTCTTGGGCACTTGTTCCCTTGCAGCTAGGGAATTTTTCTAGGGAGACAACATAGTAATTCTTGAGGAAGATTAATTTTCTCCAGAAGTTTATCTCTGATTATGCACAAATTTTTAATCCTTTGCAAGAGATGATCAAGAAGGATGTGATATACAAATGAGGAGACAGGGAAAATGATGCTTTTTCTCAGATCAAATAAGTGGTTGTTGATGCCCCAAAATTATAGAGTCTAGAATTTAATATATATTTTTTGTTATATACCTTCTCTTATGATATGTCAATTGCAACCATCCTGAATAAAAAATAGGTAATGAGTAGTTGATATCGTTTATAAGTGCTGGTCTACAAGGATCAAAATTAAATTATCCCACCATAAATAAACAAGCCCATGTAGTGGTGAAGCACTTCAAGCCTTACCTCTTTAAATTTCATTTTATCATAATTGTGCGTCACTCGAGAGTCATATTACTCTTTGTACAACAAGGGTTGGGTGAGAGGAAGGTGAATTATATGACAAGTTTGCAAGAACATGATCTAGAATTCAAGTTAGTTCACACAATTAAAGGCTACACTCTCTATAAAATTGCAACAAAAGAAGTTAATTCACTAGAAGAAGAATCTTCTAGTTAGGAAAAAGAATTGATATGTAAAACAATGATCAAGACACCCCTATAATTGCATGCCACATCCATATATATTGATGTGCGACAGTATCTAGAGCAAGGCGCCTTTCCCTCACATCTCTCGGTAACATAGAAAAGGAAAATTCAACTCAAATATCTATCCTATCAAATTCTTCATGGTGTGCTTTTTCAAAAGCACCAAAATGGTGTCTTACTTAGATTATTAGAACCCTTGGATTTAGAAAGGGTATTAAAATATATACATTATGGGCTAGCAGGTGGGAATTGCGTAGGAAATAATACAACTCACAAAGTAATGTGGGGTAGTTATTATTAGCCCACACTGTTTAAGGATGCACATGCCTACACTCATAAGTGTCATGCATGCCAAAGATGTGTTGGTTGCGACAAGAATTTAGCCACCCTATTACCATCAAAAAAAAAATTCAACAATTGGGTTTATATGTTATTAGATATATTTTTCCTCATTAATCAAAGCAACACTGATATATTTTAACTACCTCATATTACTTTACTAATTAGTGGGCTAAAGAAGTTCCCTTAAGATAAGTGAACGAGTAGGAATTCATTCACTTCATCAAACAAAATATCATGACCAGGTTGAATTTTATTACATCACTTGTGTTATAGGCCATTTTGTCGCATCTGCTCAATAGGGCTACAAACTAGATCAATCCACATCTGTGAACATCTTGTCATCATACCTACACAAAGGCCTAAGCATGACCTTTCCAAATACCTGAGTTTCTGGGTATGACTACATCAAAACAATGTTTTATGGCCAAGTGCACTCACACCCTTTAGGGACTTTCATTCAACAATAGGTTTCTCCATTCTACACCAACACTAATCAACAACAACTTGTCCCTTGTCGGGGGTACATTGATTCTAGAATTTCAGGAAAATTAAAAACAATCTCTTAGCTTCCTCTTTCAGAAGTTTCCAAGAGTTGTTTTAACCATTTACCTTGGATAAGATGTTTGTATCTTATATTATCCTACCTTGGATATTTCACCTCTTATCCTTGGAGATCATCCTCCCATCTTATGTGGATCTCAAGCTTAGATTGGTAAATGGATAATAATTACTAAAATATCGCACTCTCCTATATATTTACTTCCATCCACAACATCAGGGTTGGATTTTGGAGATTAATCATGCCCTCATGCTACTGACTTGAATCTAAGAGAGTCATCATCTTCATGCATTAGGGTGACATTGAAGTGTTCTTTGTGATAAGGAAGGACAAGTCAACTTGGCGATATCTCTACAAGATCATCGCTATCATTGGTTGTAAACTCTCTCCTATTTATAGTAATACAAAGAGTAGATTGTTTTCCTATATGTGTTATGTTATGTCTACATTCATATATTTCAATGCCTCGTTGATTCATTGAATAAAGTAATTGGATTATGCTATGTAGATGTTGTAGATGCTTGGTTTGTTTTGGTTTTATCTACAAGTTCTAATTATAGCAATCAAAGCTAGGATTGGAGCTTACAAGCTTGGAGGAAGTTAAATCTTGTGACAGATTTCAAGTAGGCCTCTTTCCCATCTTTTAATTTCTCAAAGGAAAAATTTATATTCTTTACTTTCTGTTTTTCTAGACCATTCTACTAGATCTAGGGGAGATACTTTTTCCCATACTCGTAAATCCCATATAACAAATTGGAGACTCCACCAGGGATTGTTTCATTCCCTTAGTGGTTTCCTTGTCCCTAGTACTTGTTTGACCTCTTAAGAAAACCCTCATTGCCTCCCTCAAATCCGAATTGAACCTAGGAATACGTTTCATTGAGCTTCATTTGATTTTTTATGTTGGAACTTAGCCTTATCTTGATCAACTCTCCCCCTGATATGGAGAAAGAACATTGTATCACACCCCAGCCTTATCTGCACTACACTATAGAGAACTAGTGCCCTTTCAACACCTGCGCTAACCCCTATTTGATGCGAAAATTGCCTTGTTACGAAGTTATATGTAAAGAAAGAGATTCAATGTTCAAATCCTTATATATATATATATATATATATATATATATATATATCGGGAAAATTAAAAATAATCTCAAAGCTTCCTCTTTCAGAAGCTTCCAAGAGTTGTTTTAACCATTTACGTTAGATAAGAAGTTCGAATCCTATATGATCCTACCTTGGATATTTCACCTCTTATCCCTTGAGCTAATTCTCCCATCTTAACTAGATCTCAAGATTAGATTGGTAATTGGATAAGAATTACTAAAATAACACACTCTCCTCTATATTTACTTCCATCCAGAACATAAGGGTTGGATTTTGGAGACTGATCATGCCCTCATGCTACTGATTTGAATATAAGAGAGTCATCATATTCATGCATTAGGGTGAAATTCAGGTGTTCTTTGTGATAAGGAAGGACAAGTCAACTTGGCGATATCTCTACAAGATCATCACTATATTTGGTTGTAAAATCTCTCATATTTATAGTAATACAAACAGTAGATTGTTGTCCTATATGTTTTATGTTATGTTTACATTCATATATTTCAATGCGTCATTGATTCATTGGATAAATTAATTGGATTATGATATATAGATGTTTTAGATCCTTGGTTTGTTTTGGTTTTATGTGCAAGTTCTAATTATAGCGATCATAGCTCAGATTTGAGCTTACAAGCTCGGAGGAAAGTAAATCTTGCAACAGATTTCAAGTAGGCCTCTTTCCCATCTTTAATTTTTCTAAGGAAAAATTTATATTCTTTACTTTCTATTGTTCTGGACCATTCCACTAGATCTAGGGGAGATCTTGCCCATAATATTAAATCCTGTATAAAAATTGGAGACTCCACCAGGGAATGTTTCATTCCCTTGGTGGTTTCCTTGTCCCTAGTACTTGTTTCACCTCTTAAGAAAACCCTCATTGCCTCACTCAAATTTGAATTGACCTAGGAAAACATTTCATTGAGATTCATTTGATTTTTTATGTTGGAACTTAGACTTATCTTGATCAAATCTCCCCCTGGTATGGATAAATAATGTTGCATCACTCCCCAACCTTCTATGCACCTACACTACAGAGAACTAGTGCCCTTTCAACACCTGCACTAACCCCCGTTTGATGCCAAAATTGCCTTGTTATGAAGTTATATCTAAAGCAAGAGATTGTTAAAATTCCCGTGGGTTAGACCTATATATATATATATATATATAATTAACATTTTAATATGAGGGTTGTTTTATTAACCTTGTTTAAAATGAAAAGATAGTTTCATAACTATCTAGAAAGTAGTTTCGTAACTAATCTTTGACAACTACTCTTGTAGACGTAAATACAAATACAAAACAAGGATTTTCCGGGTTCCGAGTCTGGAAATCATGAAGAATATGTAATGGAAAAATCTATGAGAGACTTAGTAATAAAAAGCGAGTTTGATTCCAAAATTTGGGAAAATTGTAGTAAGTGTTGTTTCTTTTCCTTGTGTGTTTAATGTTTAATGTTTTATTTTTATTTTGTTGGTTAAGATAATAATGTTACAAGGATTTTTTTAATTTAAAACTATTAATTTACCCATTGGTATTTAGGTTTTTAAATTTAAAACGCTTAATAGGCTCTCTGCTTTTCCAGAAATTTATCCACTATTTATTTTCCTTTTTGCCTTTCATTATGTATAATTAAAGCTCGGATTCTTAATTACCTGACCTATACAATTATTTCCATATTCATCTTTATTCCAACCCATTTTATAATTTAAACTCTACAATTCTTAATGAATTGGCCATTTTGGTTTTGAATGTTAGTTTTTTGAATTAGAGCATTCCTTAAAAATCTCATGGTCTCACTCTCTAGCCATTTAATTAATGTTTTAAGCAATTTTTTGGATGTCTTGGGCACTGTTTCTCTTGTAGCCATGAAATTTCTCTAGCGATACAACATAGTCATTCTAGGGGAAGATTAATTTTCTCTAGAAGTTTATCTTTGATTATGCACAAATTGTTAATCCTTTGCAAGAGATGATCAAGAAGGATGTGATATAAAAATGGGGCAAGAGGGAAAATGATGATTTTTCCTAGATCAAATAAGTGATTGTTGATGTCCCAACATTATAGAGTCTAGATGTTAATATATAATTTTTGTTATATACCTTTTCTTATGATATGTCAATTGCAACCATTCCAACTCAAAAATATAATCAAGGTAATGAGCAGTTGATTTTTTTTATGAGTGCTGGTCTATAGGATCAAAATTGAATTATCCCACCATAAATAAACAAGCCCATGTAGTGGTGAAGCACTTAAATACTTACCTCTTGAAAAATAATTTTATCATATTTGTGCCTCACCCAAAAGTCATATTACTCTTTGTACAACAAGAGTTTGGTGAGATGGGGGTGAATTATATGACAAGTTTGCAAGAATATGATCTAGAATTCAAGATAGTTCACAGAATTAAAGGTTGATTTCTTTATAAACTTGCAACAAAAGAAGTTAATTCACTAGAAGAAGACTCTTCTAGTAGGGGAAATAAATTGATATGTATAACAATGATCGATTTGCCTCTATAAGTGCATTTCACATCCATATATATTGATGTGCAACAATATCTAAGGCAAGGCGCCTTGCCCTCACATCTCTCGATATAATAGAAATGGAAAATTTGACTCAAATATCTATCCTATAAAATTCTTCATGGCGTGATTTATCAAAAGCACCACAATGGTGTCTTACTTATATTCTGGAATCCTTGGATTCGTAAAGGGTATTAAAAGATAAAAAATTTGGGTTAATAGGTGGGAACTACGTAGGAAATAATACAACTCACAAAGTAATGTGGGGTAGTTATTATTAGCCCACATTATTTAAGGATTCACATGCCTACGCTCATAAGTGTCATGCATGTCAAAGATGTGTTCGTTGCGATAAGAAGTCAACCACCCTATTGCAGCCTATTACGATCAAAAAACAATTTGAACAATGGGGTCTATATGTTATTAGATAAATTTTTCCTCATTAATCAAAGCAACACTGATATATTTTAACTGCTTCAGATTACTTTACTCATTAGTGGGCTGAAGTAGTTCCCTTGAGACAAGTGAACGAGCAGGAATTCATTCACTTCATCAAAAAAAATATAAGGACCAGGTTTAATGTTCCTACATCACTTGTATTATAGGCCATTTTTTTGCATCTGCTTAATAGGCCTACATACTAGATCAATCCACATCTATGAACATATTGTCATCATCCCTACACAAAGCCCTAAGCATGACCTTTTCAAATCCATGAGTTTCTGGGTATGACTACATCAAAAAAATGTTTTAAAGGTCGATCGCACCCACACCCTTTAGTGACATGCGTTCAACAATAGGCTTCTCCATTCTGAACCAACACTGACCAAGAACAACTTGTCCCTTGTTTGGGGTGCGCTGATTCTATAAATTCAGGAAAATTAAAAAAAATCTTGAATCTTCCTCTTTCAGAAGCCTCCATGAGTTGTTTTAACCATTTACCTTGGATAAGAAGTTCGAATCATATATGATCCTACCTTGGAGATTTCACCTCTTATCCATAGAGCTCATCTTCCCATATTAAGTGGATCTCAAGCTTAGATTGGTAAATGGATAAGAATTACTAAACTATCACACTCTCCTATATATTTACTTCTATCCACAACATTAGGGTTGGATTCTGGAGACTGATCATGCCCTCATGCCACTGCCTTGAATATAAGAGAGTCATCATATTCATGCATTAGGGTGACATTGAGGTGTGCTTTGTGATAAGGAAGGACAAGTCAACTTGGGGATATCTCTACAAGATCAACACTATCTTTGGTTGTAAACTCTCCCCTATTTCTATTAATAAAAAGAGTAGAATGTTTTCCTATATGTGTTATGTTATGTTTACATTCAAATATTTCAATGCCTCGTTGATTCATTGAATAAAGTAATTGTAATATGCTACGTAGATGTTGTAGATCCTTGGTTTATTTGTTTTTATGTGCAAGTTATAATTATAGCAATCAGAGCTAGGATTGGAGCTTACAAGCCGGGAGGAAAATAAATCTTGCGATAGATTCCAAGTAGGCCTCTTTCCCATATTTTAATTTCTCTAAGGAAAAAATAATATTTTTTACTTTCCTTTGTTCTAGACCATTCCACTAGGTCTAGGGGAGATACTTTTTCCTGTAATCATAAATCCCGTATAAAAAATTGGAGACTCCACTTGGGATCATTTCATTCCCTTAGTGGTTTCCTTGTCCCTAGTACTTGTTTCACCTCTTTAACAAACCCTCACTGCCTCACTCAAATCTGAATTAACCCTAGGAATACATTTTTTTGAGCTTCATTTGATTTTTTGTGTTGGAACTTAGCCTTGTCTTGATCAACTCTCCCCTTGGTATGGATATAGAGTGTTTTAGCACTCCCGAGCCTTTTTTGCACCCGCACTATAGAGCATTGGTTCCCTTTAAACACCTGCGCTAACCCTTGTTTGATGAAAATTTTTCCTTGTTACGAAGTTATATGCAAAGCAAGAAAGTAATATTTAAATCTTTAAAATTAACATTATAATATGAGTGTTGTTTTATTAACCTGGTTTAAAATGAAAAGATAGTTTCATAACTGTCTAGAAAGTAGTTTCGTAACTAATCTTTGATAACTACTCTTGTGGAAGTAAATAAAAATCCAAAACAAAATTTTTTTAGGGGTTCGAATTATGGAAATCATGAAATATATGTAATAGACAAATCTCTCAGAGACTTAGTAATAAAAATCCAGTTTGATTCCAAGATTTGGGAAGATTGTAGTAAGTGTTGTTTCTTTTCCTCTTTTCCTCTTCTGTTTATTTCTATATTCAATAAGATATGTATCCAATGTTTCTTCTTCATGATAGGTATTATTTTTTATTTATATATACCCTCCAAATGGGTTTGAATAAGATGGAGTCTTCATGCAGTTTTGATATTTGGTCTTCAATTGAAATCTAATGTTCCTTTGTCTTCTTGCATGATGATCATCTTATCTCTTCAACTCTATATGCCTCTTCTAGCATGTTCTCGTTCTCCATATCCTCCTCCATCATATTTCCATAGCATGAAAGAGTAATTTCTTCTGCAATACACTCATGACAAGATGACAATGGTCCGATAAATCCTTAGTATAAGATTCTGCATATTGATCCATTGACTGAGCCAAAATTGAGTGACAGGCTGGGAAAGAGGCTTAGTAATTGCGCAATTATGTAGCTCAGGTAGTGAGGGCTGAAGCTTGAGCCTTGAGACTACACAATGCACAGTTAAGCCTGGACTGAGGAAGAAAAATACACAATATGGGATCTCAATGTGATAGGTTGAGGGGATATGCACTTAATCAACCTTTTTCCCAGTTCTATAGGATATAGGAGCCTAGATGATTGTGAAATTACTTACTTCAATATCTCAAGTTTGAGGCTTGAGCCTCAAGACTGTGCAATGTGCAGTACTGAATGGGAAGGAGAGAGAAATTGCAAAATTTTCGGAATCAGTGAGCCAAGCTGAGGGATTTTGCATTGCTTCAGACAAATGCACAGTAATGGAAGGCATAGCAAGTCCTATGATTTTGAAATTTAATAGTTCAAGAGCTCAGGGTTTGATCTTGAGCTTAGAGATTGCGTAATGTGTAGTTGGGGCCAAGCTAAAGGGTTGCATTGCGCAATTTCGGAGGCCAAGGCTTCGGCTTGAGCACTAAAAATACGTAGTGCACACTCTTGGGAGGTAGAAACTACACATTTTACAATTTCAAGAGGAAAGGTTGTAGATTTATGGCTAGGACTACACAATGCGCAGTTCAGGAAGGTCAGATGAGGCTGTATTGCTGGGAATTTTTAGAAATTTGGTTAAGTGCGAGATCATTGAAACTTATGTGAAAATTGATAGGACTTGACTGTGATCACTCACTTAAACACTTGAAGACATAAAATATATCATCTGGAACACATTATCACATACTTCCCTTAGTGCGACAACCTTTGCGATAACTTATGACAAGTGCGACACTAAATATACACTTTGCAACGACAATGATGACACTTGTGTGACAATACTTAAAAATTTGTAAATGTGTTTGACGGATGTATACATGGTAATATCAACTAATTTTCACACATATAACCTCTTGAAACTACTAAAACAATCTTATGTACATAGTGCAATACTCAACATGTGAAAATATGATGATTGGTACAATGTGAATGACACTTATGATATGTGAACAACAGTGAAAGTAACACATGTCAGAGTAAAGATAACATGAAAATGAAACTAATTAGAGTGAAATAAAGTGAAACTTACAACTGAAAACATGCAAATTATACTTGCAAAAACAAAGGTGTGTGAAAGAAACAGTTTGCAAAACTCATTGAAATAGAAGTACAAACACAACTAGAAGTGAGAAACTGCCAATGTCAGTGCACGATAAATGTCGACATGGATTGGAAATTGCACATACAAAATATTTATGGATCATTTTATGCTCATTCAATCTTGTGTGAGCAAGTGACTTCAACGCTTCCAATCCAATAAGGGATCCCGAAAACATCAATTGACCAACAAGTGAATACAGAATGATTGATCGCAAGATACATAGTAGGCTCCAAAATTCAAGTGTAGGTAAAATTTTGGATGGTGTTTGTCACAACAACATCACCTCCATGACATCTATTGTGCAAGGATTTGAGCTGGTGATGGGTATATGTCTATGAATTTCCATACCCAATATTTCTTTTTCTCTTATATCTTAGAATATTTAAAGGGGAAACAACTTCCTTCTAGATGATTTTGATTAATTATGTAAGTTTACCATAACCAAAAGCTTCTAATATAACAAAACTATGTCAGAAATAATTAAGGAAATGAATTAAAAAAAGAACACCACCTACAAAAAATATATTTCATGAGATTTCTGTGATCCAACCAGTATGTGAGTTGTTAGGGTCCTATAATAATAGGGTTCGTAATTTTTTAATTGACTTTGATAGTCTTGTAAATATGTACATATCTTTATTTTTGCAAGTTGTTTTTCCATATTTCAAAATTAAAAAAAAAAAATTGAAAATAGGCTAAAAGTCCTAAAAGAAAGATAAAAGGACTTGAAAAGAAAAGATAAAAAAGAATAAAAAATGAACCCCAAAAGAGAAAAAGAGATAAGAATAAGACATGAAAGTGAGCAAGTCAAAATGCCACTACTGTTTACTTTTACTGCAAGAATAATGATTATGTGCAGATTGTCGAAAATGCCATAATCCATGATCAGTTAAATAGCTTAATCTTAAATTTTCATGCTTTGAATGTCATGTTTTAGATAGAGAATAAAGATATGTCAAACATTTTAAACTTGACAAATCAGTAGATAGTTAGAGAATAAATGAGGAGCTCAACAGTTTAATCTGAGCCCTCGAATGAAATAAGGTTAGACTTGGATAGATTTATTGCTTTGAAAGAAAAAATGGATTTAGGGTTGCAAGCTTAAATGCGCCCATGAAAATGAAGTAAAAAATGTTAGAAATAATGATGGGTAGGTAGAAAGCAGTTGTGCAAGACATGTAATAAAGCATCATCGGGAAAAAACTACTAATTTCCCCTCCCCCACAATCATCCAGTATTCTAAACTTTCAGTTAAAGAGGCTCAGAGCATTTCTCTGACTTTTGTTGGGACCAGACCCAAGGCTTGATAATTGATTGGTTAAAAATATTGGATTCCCTAAGTAAACCCATTTCATCAGCATATTCACCCTTTTCCAAGATTATGATCCCTTTTATTACGTAAAACACCTATATTTCTTATTAAAATTTAAAACCCCCCTTGATTAATTTCATTTTTTCATTCAAAAAACACTCTAAACCCCATAAAATGCATTTTATCCTAAGTTCATGTGTAAAAAATCAAAATGGGACAAAAATATGCTTAAATGCCTATTTTTACACTTTACTTAGTCTTAAATTATGTATTTTTATTCATTTCATTCATTACATTCTTCATTTCATATTAATTTCTAACCTAAGTACTAAAACCTTAAAAAATAACCCTTCTCGTATATATTAATTTCTTTATATATCAATATCCCCAAGACCCACTATTTTAAGTTTAACCTATGGTTATTTATCCCAGATGGTGAAATAAATCCCCGCCCTTTTTCCCCATAGGTTTAAACATATCAATATTATAAATATCCCACCCTATGGTCTTTAAACACTTGTTAAAAGGTTTATTCACCATATAATAATACACACGCCAATATTATCGAAAAAATTGTTAATGTTTTAGTTGAAAACATAAAAACATGTATTCCCCTCCGCCAATCAAATAACATAAAGTATTAACTTTATAAATACATATTTATAAGGTTTAAAGCCTATCTCACCGAAAATTGACAAACCCTGGATCCCACCTCTAAACGCCAATCAACTTCAGAAATAATCACAGCCATTCGCATTGGCCCTCCCAAATTCGACGATCCAAAGGTATTATCTCATTTTTAATTGTGTGATGATAACCCATATCAATCCATGCAAAATGGGATGTTTTGCCCTTTCCTCTCTCCTCCACGTGGCCCAGTTTTATTGGATCGCATCCTATCCAACTAAAACCGTTTACAACCCAAATCCAACATGATAACCACTTGTGGTTTTTGCCTTTGAAGTCCGAAAACTGCCCATTGTTCGATGTGATTGACATTAATTATAGGCTAGTTTAAACCTAAATTTCCAAATAAACTCCAAAATTTCACCATTAATCCTTTTTCTACACTATCTCACTGTATTTTTCCTCCCTATTGAAAATGAATCCCATGCTTTGATTTATACTTAGAACTAGTGAAAAAAGCCCGCATTTGCTGTTGAAGATTGCTGAAAGACTCATATTTCTTCCAAAGATCTGAAAAGATACCAGATACCATTCCAGATGCCTCAGAACATATTTCCAAAGACCCATACCTCTGTAAATAGGTATTTTTCGAGAAAAACAAGCCTATATCATTCTGAAAAAGAATTTGCTAAAGAAATTGAATACACAAAAAGCCTAATTTTTCCAAGAAAGCTTCTAGTTACCCAACACAGCCCAAAAAGAGTAAAAAACCTATCAAAATTTCGATAAAACCATGTTTTATATCGCGTTCAGTTATAAAAGAAGAACATTGAGTTTACTTAGCTTTTGCAGACTTAAAAGAATCCTAAAATTGCCCAGAAACCCTCTGTAGGTAACCCAAACCTCAACGCCCAATTTGACACAATTTTTAGTCTAATATCCATTGAAAAAAAACCTAAGAAACCCCTGTTTCTTATTTCATAATCAGTGAGAGTCTGAAATACAGTTGAAATCCAAAATTGAAGGTTGAAACTCAACAAAGGAACTAGTTGTACCCATTTTTATCCAAGAACCTCTATCAAAGTCAAGAATACTTCTATAAAACCATTTAATCTTATAAAAGAAACCAAAAAGTCTAAAAAAATAGAGTTTCAGTAATCTTAAAAGCCTAAAAATGCCAAAATCCACTCCAGCTATGTCCTCCAAGACTTCCATCATTGTGAATCCTCTACAACCTCCTGTTGAAGACATTGAGCACACCCCTTTAGCAGATGTAGACTACAAAATAGCAGATCCAGTAGTTGAATTTAATCTGTTAGACCTCCACTACTGGAGCTATGAAAAATACTTAGATCAGGTTGAAGAAGTCCAAATTTGGGAATCAAACTTGTCCAAATATGTTGTTCCAGTCACTCACTGACTTACTGTAAAATTAAAAGAGCAGAGAGAAAGACAAAACAATTTGTTGATTTTTCAGCCAAAATATAATTTATTACAACAATAAGGCATTTTTTACAGAGGATAAAGAGAATTAGAGTGAAAGAGTATAAGATAAAGAGATAATATTTCAAAAAATAGATTTGCAATATCTTGGCCAGCAAAGAGGAGACCAAGGCAACCAGCTGCACCTAATCCACAAACACTTTTCTATTTTATTTGGATAAAGAAGAAAACTTTCTAATTTTTTAAGAAGTTGTATCTATTTTGTTGTAAAGATATTTTATTTTCCGTTAGATAATTCCTAGAAGCATTCTAGGATATTTTGTAAACAGTTTTGTATAAATACTTCACTCTTTGAAGTAATATTTTGGAATAAATTGCTGAAGATTTCTATAGTCATTTTTGTTGGACTTGACGGCTTTTGTGTTGCAAATTTCGAGTAGCAGACTGGATCAGATCAACTAGCATCATATTTTAGGATTCATGTGATGAACCATTGAAGTGAAGTATTTTCTATTTGTCATTGATTATCTTCTTTGTTTCATGCATCCATATATGTGTTCCAAATTTGAATGATAATTCAAGAGTATTATTTCAGGATTTGTTAAAAGCACCATGTCTTTATTGTTTATCATTTCTATGTTTTCTGCTGATTTCCAGAGTAGGGAACCCTTAATTGCTCCCTCTTTCATTTGACCTCTGCCTACTACTTCCTTTTTCTGGATCAAATAACCCTTCATTGCTCTTTAACCCGATCAAACCAATTCACCAAAACAACCTTCCAAGATCTTCAAAGACTTATCTATCTTTCCCTGAAAAGATTTGACTTTTTGACCTTGATCCTAGTTCTGTCTGCTTGAATTTTGACTCCTTATCCCAATGGACAATCGGATTTCCCACTATCCATCTCATTAAGTGATTTTTCCCACCAAACCAAACCAAACAAAATCAAAACCAAATTACACAATCATAACTAGCCTAATATCTTATAAAATAAAACAAAGTTAAATCTTAAAGAGAGAGCCCTCTCTGAACCCTAGGAGGGCTAGATCCTAGAGTTTAAAAGTTGGTTTGTGGTTACCTCGGTGAGTTATTTCTTTAACCTTGAGAAATTACTAAGTGATAACATACTGGCGACTCCGCTGGGGAAGACTAACATTTTCTTCAGAAATATTTTATAGGTTCATATCTGATCTATGATGTTGGACAGTGATCAAACATACAAAGGTTAAAATCATCCACCTGGCAACTCCATTGTCCAAGATCCAGAACTTAAAAGTTCATAAGAAACACCATAACCAAAAAATCCATATTCCAAATCATTAATGGTGATACAAGATGACAGGTTCTGTGGAAAACCTTTCATCTCACGAGATTTTCAATGAATTCAGGGATGGCTTATTAGAATTTCAGCTTGATGAGGATTTTCTAAGAGCTATCTCTCTTATTTTGAAATGAAGAAAATGTTCTCCTCAACTGAAAATATGTGTTCTTGATTTAATTTCTGAAAAATATGAAAATGGCATTAAAATTTTGCATTCTCAAATTAATTCTTTTAATTTTTGTGATCCTAAATAATTCTTGGAAAATATTCCTTCTCCAAAGCAAGAGGAAATTGTACTACCTTTTGACTTGCAGATTGAGGATGAATATTCTTTCAAGCACAAGACTGAAGATATATTTTTAGGGTTGAATATTAAGAATACAACTAATCAATTGGTAATTGAAGGCCTGGAAGCACAAACCATACTGTTACACAGCATTTTGTCACCATCCCTGCAATCCCTCATTCCGTACATTGCAGGACTATTCTCGTGACCTGTGAATAGTAAAATGACCTGAAACCACCTTCATAGCATCCTCTTGCATAAGGACAAACATTCCCCTGAAGAACATTTCCTCTGAAAAACCCTAAAAATAGATGTTTTAGCCTTGGCGCGACTAGCCTGTTCATCCCTCGCGCCAATGGGGGAAATCCACACTAGAGGGCGTGCTAACTAGTGCTTTGTCCCTATGTTTCACTCGCGCCAAGCTTATTAAGGGATGTTTTTTAAAAATAAATGGCAAAATTTTGATTCTAACAACTCCTGAATGAATCATCAAAAAGAGTTGAGTGGTTTGGCTCTAGATCTCCATGTATATGAAATGGTTTTCCACCTATCATGGAACCTTCCTTAGAGATAGGGCCTATCCCATGATTATAGGGATCCCAACTTCCTCTTCTCCATCTATAAAAGCTTTCCCTCTCCATTAGCAAGCTAGCTGAACTTGTAGGAAGGAAACTATAGCTGGGTAACTATTCAGAGCCAAGCCGAAGAGAGAGAGTTTCATCCAGATTCCTGACAGGGTTTGTTCAAACACGCTCTACTGCAAGCCCCGCCGAAGGAAGATCATAGCATCAGAGCATTTGGTTGTAATATCCCTTTTGTCATTTATAATATAAGCAACTCTGATTTTGGTTCCATTTATGTGTTCATTTCTTTATGTAATGAAATGAATTATATCCTCTCTGACTGATATATAGTTACATGCTTTAGATTTTACGTTGTATGTTGTTGTTTCCCTGCATGTGTACAGGTGTTCGGATGTGTCGAATGGAAGGATTGTGATTTTTCGAGCGAGGGACGTGAAACATCATCTTTTCTTCAGCGACAACTACGCGGGATTTGAGGTAGGCTACTCATCGCGAGCTTTGTATTTTTGTAATTAGGAACCAGCATCATTGCATGACTTGATTGTTGCTAGACCCGATCTGGGCTAGTGGGATCGCCTTTGTCCGTAGAGGGGATTTACCTCTTCAACAAATTGGCGACTCCGCTAGGGAATCAGTTGGAGTGAGTCTTTCTTCTTTTGGTTGTTTTTGGATTTTTATTGATTTATTTTCTCTTCTGGTTTGCCTCCTTTGGTGTCAAACCCCTGTTCAGCCCCCAAAAGACCTGATCCAGTCTCTGTTTGTCCTTTTTCATCTTTTCCCATAGTAAACTCGATTGGCACGGTTTACCTCTTGATAGTCACGCCAACTAGCGCTATTTTCTAGTTAGGCCCCCGCACCAACTCTTTTTTGGCACAGATTACAGCCAAACAGGCGCGCCAACTCTGTTTGGTGTTAGGGTTTGCTTGCTTTTGGGATCTCTGAGCTTGATTTTTGGTCCTAGTGTCATTTTTCTGATTGTTTGAGAACCTTGAAGTCTTTTTTGACTGTGTTTGGCCCTTGTACTCTGGTTTTTTTCCCTTTACTATCAGTTTTTCATTCTAGCCCTAGGGCTTCTAGGTGCTTCAGTGTGCTGAGCCTCCCGTGGGAGTTTTGGGTTCTTGCTTTTCCGGTCAAGTTACTTTTTTGCTTCTTTGCATTCGTTTTGATGGATTCCATTGTGTCATTGCGTTAATTGAGTGATTTTCCTCTCCTTCATTCAAGTTTCACTTTATCTCAATCCAAGCCTAGATTACACGGTTTGTGTGAGTCTTTTCAAGATTCTTCTTCATTTTGAGGGATTTCGTCATCCGTTTGAGTCTTGATTGTGTGCGTTTATATTGAGTGAACCTATTTGTTTCAGCTCTCTTACTGTCATTTCTCGAATTGGTGTTTTCATTAGTTTTTTTCATTCATTTAGTGCATTGGCTCTAAAGCATTGAAAGATACAAAAAAAAAAATTCTTTGCATTTTGATTAGCCTAGTGAAAATTGAAAGCTCTTTCGCATTACTAGTGTTATATAACTCTAAGAGAGAAGTTTTCTAGTTTCATTAGCTTGCATTAGAGACAGTAGGGGATGTTTTTGTACTCATTTTGTTGGTATTTGAAAAGCTCTCAACCCTCCTGTAGATAGCTCTTCATTGAACAAAGTGATATTTTGTGGCATGTAGTGTGCATTTAGAGGTTTTTGAGATCCAACATTTGATAGGGCTTGAAATTGAAACGTAAATTGAAGATCAACTCTAAAATTTACTAAATTAACCTAAGGCAACATTGAAACATTAACGGAATATCTAGAGGTCTAGGCTAGTGATGTGTTCCGGCGTTGTTAAACCTAGTAGCTATCGTTCACCATCTGGCTTTAGATAGCACTAGTACGGACATGTGCACCCCGTACCGTCATGTATATAAATGGAGACCCCATTAGGTTGCTATCCTTTATCCATAGGAAGCTAAGTCTTCCGCATTTTACCCATGATACACCGAACATAGCAGTTGGGGAGATTACCTGCATGTACGTCATTTCCTTGATTGATTTCTCTTTCATTTTTTAACCAAAGTGTATATGGCAGTTCACGGATATCTAGTACACCCATCTGCCTAGATTACCAGAGCAGTCATTTTGATCTTTACTGACTCATTAAATTTGAAAAGATCATCAAGCGCTTGTCCTTTCACGCTTGTTTCCAAATTGAAAGAGATAGAGTCATCTTTTACTCGTTTCTAGACTTTTAAAACATGAAATAGTAAAATTTCCAGTTTCAATGTGGTAAAATTAATCACCTACGATCACACGCCCATTTAGAGATTGATTTTTCAGCCTGTTGTTGTTTGCCTTGGTTTTTTCCCGTGTGTCTTTTTTTTTATCTCTTTCTCTTTTCGTTATAGTCACAGTGGCGGAACCTTCAGTTTCGTTTACTGGTAGTCCTTACAAAAACGATTCATCATAGGTCTCTCAGTCCTCTGCTGAGTATTAGCAGCCCATTGTATCCGAGTTTCCCGATTGGGGACCGATTATATCTTAAATTCCCTTTGGAGGACCAGTTGACTTCAATTGGCCCTTGTCCAATGCTTGGTTTGTATTTGGAGTAGGGGAACACTTCCCTCCTCTTACATCAGGATCACCTTTATTAGCTTCTATTATACCTCCTAGTCCCTGTCGTCTTTTAGAAGATCTTACGGCAGGGTCAGATATGGACTCACCCAATCCTTCTTCTAGCGAGGGAATTCCTACTTTTGGTGAAGATTACCAGCTTTTTCCCGAAGACATCCCCAAACCTTCTGTTGTGTCTTCACCTGTTCCTTTGCTCCTAGCTGGATATAGGTCTTTAAGTTAGGTCATGGCCGCTGTTGCCTCTATGGGAATATCGACTCCGTCTATGAGACTAACTATTCTCTCGTTAGGGATATCGCCATCGACACCTCTCACGGCATCTCCTTTTGTCACATCAGTACATGTTAGACCTAATGTCTGTGTGGCTGCATCTACACCTGTTGTCATTACTCAGTCAACCACGATCTCGTTAGTTCCTGAAGATTTTTACATAGCTTCTGCTATTCCGAAGAATATTTCTCCTGAGGAGTATCGGTTGTCTTTATAGCCATTAAACTCTGAGGTTGGTCCATCCTCTCAAGATCTCAATCATCCTTACTTTTCCCATTATGGACTGGATGGTGCCCCGATTTACGTATTTTCATATCAATATGATGACTAGGGCAACCCCCTTCATTTTCCTGCTCCTGAGGCTTATTAGTATATTAATGGCTTTCTATCTGCCCAGGATGGGAAACCTTCTAATCAACAAGGGAAACCCTTACAAGGACAACCTTTATTTCAGTAAGGACAACCCTTTCAGGGACAACCTTTGGCCCAGCCAAGTTATCTATACGACCCGCAAGGACAACACTTACAGGGACAACCTTCGGGCCAGCAAGGATTGTTGTACGGTCTGCAAGGGCAGTCTTACAACCCTCCAGGTCAATCTCTGCAACCTCACCCTGTGGTCCAGCCGGGGCAACCTCAAGGACCCACAGGGAAATCGAGGTATCAACATGGACCATTATATGGTCCTGGGGGGGAAACCCATCCTTCTCAACCGTTGGTGCAACCTCAGTAACCTCATTTTCCAATTGGTCAAAATGTTGCACAAACAAGGCCATCTTATGGTCCTGTCACAGGTAAACCTGGTTATCAGGCATAGCCTGGCCCTCTCTCACCATTAGGCCAACTTGCTCAGCCAGGACAGCCTGGTGCCCTTCATCAATCGGGTCAACCTGTTAAACCAGGACAACCTGTTCAGCCAGGCCAACATATTCAACCAGGACAACTTGCATAGCCAGATCAACCTGTTCAACCAGGATAACCTACACAGCCTGTGAACCCTGCTCAGCAGCCACTCTATTCTATGAAACAGCTAAACCCACTTGTGCGCCCAACTTATCAGGCTTAGCAGGGTCCCACTTACCAGCAGCCCGTTCGACCCCAAGGCGGCTATTACCTTCAAGGTCAGTCTTGACTGGTTTACAACCCGCCCCAAGGTTCTGGTTATTACCTTCAACTTCCAGACTACACTTATACTCCACAGTCAAATCCGTACACTGCTCAAATGGGTCCCACATATAATCAGAGTCAGTACCCTAGTTATCAATCCCCGTATCCTGGTTTTCAGCAACCGCATCAACCTCATAATCCGGCTTATACCCCCTATGGTCAGAATCCTCCGGGATAGAACTAGTGGGGGAAGAGTTATGCTCAACCAGAATGGAGTATAGGTGCAGGTCCTTATCGAGGACCTGGCATTCCTTTTAATGCTCAGTTACCTTTTCTCGCCACATTGGAATTACTGGATGTATCCAAATTGACCAATGATCTAATTCTTCATAATCCATATTGACCTCCGGTTCCGACGAAGGTACCTGGTGACTGTCCCAAATTTGAAGGCAAATCAGGAGAAGACCCCCAAGCACATGTCATGACCTGCCATTTTTGGTGTTCTTCGAACTCTTGGATAGATGGCTTGATCCGTCTACGTCTTTTCTAGCACACTCTTACTGGTGCTGCTGCTAAATGGTACATAGAAATACCCTGTGGTATTTTTCAAGACTTTAATACTATAGCTATGGCATTCATGACCCAGTTACCAGTTCGTTATGAAGCCGTGACACATCTCCTGACATCTCTGAAACAGGACAAAGCCACTCATATTTCATATCATATTCATGAGTGGAGATGTCATCGTCGTCTGATCAAGTTTGACATTACTGATAAGATTCTAACTCATTGGTTCACTACCTCCTTTGTCAACAAGATTGCAGAGGACATTGAATGGGGGCATGTGTAACTGAGGAACAAGCCATTGCTCGTGTCTAGTACCTCAATTTAGTGTACTCTCAGTCCGGCATGTTATATGATATCTTGATTGATGCCCCGTGGCCTGGGACATCTAAAGCACTAGCTACCACATCGGTTGAAGGTGTTATTGGTTTCGTCTCTCAGACTTCTCGTAAGTCTTCTAATGGGAAGTAGAAATCAAATTATTCCAACAATTCTACTCCTCCTGCTACTCCAGATTCTGGTAAGACTGCGGAGGTCAATGCCATTCAGACCAATCCTGCAGACAAGGCTTCCAAAAAGAAGAAGAAGGGAAAATGCAAGGCCAAATATGATGCCCCAAAAATAAAATCCTCTAAACCACATGCTGATGATGGTTCGCAATGGAAACCAAAGTACCCTTGCTTGATCTGTGATTAAGACCACTACACCAAAGATTGTCCCCGATGATTCGAGGTTAGTCAACTTCTTAAAGGCTCTAAGAGAACTCCAATAGTTCTTAAGGAACCATTTCCATCTCAGCAGACCCAGATGGTCGAACAAACTTCACCTTTTGCATCGTTTGGGTCTCAGGTTTTCATGATGAATGGTGTTGCACCTGTTTCTATTGCCACTCGATCGAAGGATTATGCTAGATCACGCCAAGTAGCTGGGAAGGAAGTCGTTGATGGCCCACCTCCCCCACCTGCCTCTGGTCCTTTAGAAATCGATAAGCCCATCACTGAACCCGTCATATGGCCACCTTCCAAAGGTGTTTTTCAAAAGTCTTCCTATAATCCAAACGCCCGTGTTGCTCAGCATTACAGCATTGTTAAGGATTTGGCACAAGCGCCCTTCACAATGTCTATGTTGGAAGTGCTTCAAAGTTGCCCATCTCAACGAAAAGCTCTCGACGGAATTGATCCTGCCAATTCCAGCCTTCTCACCTTTGATCTAGAGAATTTCGTCCCTCTACTTCCACACCAGATCACCCTTGTTATACAAGTCGGCATCAAGGGTCTCAATATTTACAGAGACGTTGTGGATGAAGGTGCTTCTACCCACATTATGTCATTTTCTTACTGGAAAGCCATCGGCTCTCCAGCCCTCACTTCATCCCCCAATGCCCTTGAGGCATTCGATGGAAGGGAATCAAAACCCCTGGGTGTTCTTGCGAGTCTACCAATCACATTACAAGGTAAAACAGTCAACGTTGAAGTGGAAGTTGTTAATGCCAAACTCAAATACAATCTTCTACTTGGTCACAGTTGGACCCATGCCATGCTATGTGTTCCATCCACCCTCTTTTGAATTTTGAAGTTTCCACATGAGGGAAATATAATTACTATTGATTAGTTGTCTTTCTTTACCTCGTCCTCCGAGAAAAACGTGCCATACGTGGATCAAATTCCTAATCCCCCTGACAGTGTAGGACCTGGTATTTTCAAGGACCCCGTTCTCATGGGTATTTTTCCCATTCCACCACCGAATATCTTTCAAGTCAACATGATCTCTAGGTCGGATGACCTGTGGATCATCCCTTCTCCTGAACAGGTTGCCTCTTTTTGAGAATCGATGCCTCTGACCCCAATTGAAATCAATTATTGTGAGATCGTTGCTGCATCAGTTCCTCCTCCTGCTGAAAATGCTCCTTTGAGCATGGCTCTTGATGTTTATTCCCAATCCCCTTGGCTCGGCAATGCAGATTCCTTCGATCCTTTGAGAGAAGTTTTTCCATCTGACGAAGCTATCGCGGAGACTATGTCTCTCGAAGATCTACCATGGAGTGATGGACATCATCATTCCTCATTCATGCCCGGCCTGGGGGTAATGTCTGATTGTCTCGAGCGTTTTGTATCCGGTTATCCCCCTCCTGGACTTGCTCCTTTGAGCTCGTCGGAGCATAGTCCCTCTTCTTGTGTCAAGCTCCCTAAAAAATGAAACAAGATCATTTGAGGACAGTTATTTTAAGTGTGTCAACCTCTTTAAAACAATGAAACACGGTCCTGTTCAATTCGAGTTTTTTTAGATTTCGTAAAATTCAAGTCGAGTCTCTCTTACTCTTGGGTTTTGAACCTTCACTCCATTTTATATGGAATGAAGCTTGGGGGGAATGTACCTTGAATTGAGACACCGTACTGGGGGCATTCTCTTTTTTCTTTGTAATTTCAAGCATAGTTTATAGCTTGCATAAAATGAAACCCATTTCAAGCATAGTTTGCATTTGTGCTTTTAAGCTTGTGAAAAAATAAAATATGTTGGTGTGATGCATTTTGTGAACTTTTAACTTTTCCATTGGGTCGTTTGTTATGCAGATCATGTAACAAATGCATTAGATAACATTGTATTAGACATTTGCATGCCATATAAAAAAAATTATCATATGTGAAAAACATCCATGCAGAAATATATATATATATATGGGCGGAAACGTGAAGCTCGGTTACACTTTTGTGAGAATCGGGGGAAGAAATTTTTTTTCGGCAATAGTTCGGCCGAACATTTTATAAAGTTCGGCCGAACTTTCTTATAAAGTTAGGCCGAACTTTTGAGTCCGTTTAGATTGACGGCACAGTGATGGCGCAGCAAACAGAATTTTTGCCGGAGGTTTGGAAAACCGGCAATAGGAGTTCGACCGAACTTTTAAGTTCGGCCGAACTATGTTTTTATAAATAAATCGCCCGCGAAAGGAGAAAGGTTACTGTTTCCATTGTTGCCGCGCGATTTCGTCTGCTCTGTTGCTGATTGCCGCGTTGGGCGAGTTGCTGCTGGTCGTCCGACATTGCCGCGTTGGTCGAGTTGCTGCTGGTCGTCCGCCATCGTTGTTGCCGGGTATGGACTGTTTTATCTCCTTTAATATAAAACAGAGTTTTTTCTCTTTGTGAAAAAAAAATTTCAGAAGAAGTTGTCTATGCGTAAATATAATATCGTTGTTGCCGGGTATGGACTGTTTTATCTCCTTTAATATAAAACAGAGTTTTTTCTCTTTGTGAAAAAAAAAATTCAGAAGAAGTTGTCTATGCGTAAATATAATATAATTTGTGTTAGGATGGATTGTTGGAAAAGGGAGAAAAATATAATTTGTGCAGATAAGTTTTTTGTTGCATAACTCCACACCTTTCAGGGAAAAAATGCTTATCAAATGTTGCATATTTTAATAATATTACCCAATCCTTTACTCTATTATTAGTGTATGTTTTTTTTTTTTTTTGACTTTAACGGTTAAATTGATTAAAAGCGGCAAAACAGCTGCCGCGTACTTGAACAATACAACTCTGTTTGACCCTGAAATTCCTGTTACATATATAATGGATTCGCCCTTTGTTACTGTAGAAGATCTCACCTATGAGATCGGCCATGAGCTTGCTAGTTCTATGAATGGAGGTGCTTTGAGCCTGCAGGATTTGTTTGGACAGCCCTTTGATTACTGAGATTCAACCAAATTGCTGGAATAGGAATTGCTCTGTCCATTGTGCTGCTTAGCAATTATACATATGTCTAGGCCCATTGCCTGCTCCTCGTCCTTCCACTAAATCCCTGGTCAATGGTAGTACATACCAACTTCTGGTTGATCCATAGAAGCCAGCAAAGAAAAGGAAAACCATGGCTGATCCTGCTTCGCTGTTTGGAGGTGAGATTTTGAGATATAAATGTTAACAAACACTAAGATTTGCATTGTCTCTGCTCTGGCATCAAATTCTTGTAATACTATAGTTGATAACAACGATGGCCAGTGCCCAAATGCAGATTCATAGATGCCACCATTCCGACCGCTGCCCAACTTAGGTTGTATTTGAAGAGGTTGGGATTACAACCTCCCAATCTTTTACTCTATTACTAGTGTATGCTATAAGATACAGAACCTCTTCAATACTTCAATGGGGTATGCATGTACCTATAATTTTGCTAATTGTAATAATTCTAGTCTGATAACATGATCAGACTACTCTGAAACTTTATCTGTCAACATGTTTTTTCAATCAAAAGACCTAACTAAAGTCTTCAAAAAAGGTACCCAAGCCATTTACTTTTTTAATCAAAATCTTGGTATTGGGAAAAGAAACATTGATAGTTTAACAAGATTTCATCTTTGATCATTTACATTCAAATTCATTTATCAATATTATTCACTCCCAAATACTAATTAACATATATGCATCTTAACCTAAGATCTATTCAAGGGATAAAAAAACTGGATACTACAATCATCGCATTCACCGATATGACTCAATCTAAAACACTGAAAATCTATTTGAAAAATACCTTACCAACTTTTAAATGTTAGAAACCATGTTTATGACTTGTATAACAAACATAGTTATGATTAGAAACTCAAAAAATTCTCTTATGTTTTCTGATTTCCTTCTCTATTTTAGATTAGATTATATAAACTATGTCACATACTAGAATGATATATCATCTTTTACTAGACTCTTTAGAATATTCCTACAAAATAATTTTCAATGATAGTTTCTAATAGTTTATCTTAAAAATGAATTCTACAGTCTAGCACATTTTCATGCACACAAAAATAATTATTGCATTCAATATTCACAAATTAGCACATTGTCATGCACACAAAGCTAATTATTGCATTCAATATTCACATTATAAGATGCACAATATTCAGTATGCCAAAGTATGATATGGCTTTGATGCATATGCAAAGGTTGTGACATAATATGTATTCTCTCATTGACATGTAGAAAAGAAAACACTAGTTTGTATCATGGATAGGTAATTCACGTTGGTTGAGTCCATTCATTAAAAAACACTCTCTAGGATAAAAATATAAAAAAGTGAAATATAAGACATATTTCTTTAGGAAATGAAATTAGTATCAAATCAACTAATTCATTGAAAGATAGAAAAGCTATATGTTTTCCTTTATCTATTATGACAATAATGTTCTAAAGATTGGGTATGATAGATTAGCAAACTATGGTGACCTAAAGCTAAAGCTCTTATTAATTGTCATAGAAATGTGTAAAGACTTTTCTTTAAATTAAAGGGTAGCATCAATTTTATATTGATTATGATACAAAATATTCCTTTGTTTTTAATTATTTGAAAGAGATACAAATCTCTTTATGTATTTAATGCAACAATAATGTGATACATTCAATTATAGATGTACAAAGGACATTAAAATACAAAAAATTTAAAGATTAGGATTAAAAAAAATTATAATCATTAAAACATTTCGAAAACAGTAGTCATTGGTGGATCTAATATGGTATATTTTCTTGCAATTAACAACAAATATTTATGTACAAGGAAGGAAAGGGAAATAAGACTTAAATTGCTTCATGGTTTAGTTACACAACCACCACTTTGTTACAATAAACTAAGATGTTGAAGAACTTTGGCCTTCATAAATGTTGTTGAGAGTAGTACTTGTACTACCCAAAAAATGTGTTATATTTGATTGGAATTTTGGAATAGAAGTAGCACCCAAAAAACCATCTTTGATGTTTTTTAGTATGCCCAAAATGACCATCATAGTAGGCTGTCCTTGAGGAGATTCATTTGTGCAAAGCAATCCCACATTTATTAATGAACTTAGACAATTGAGATTCTTATATTCTTCAGTGCAGCTACTAGTCCTCCTTAATAGGCCCATGTCCACCATAGCTCATGCTATCCC
This sequence comes from Pinus albicaulis, assembly GCA_034641835.2. NCBI lineage: Eukaryota > Viridiplantae > Streptophyta > Pinopsida > Pinales > Pinaceae > Pinus > Pinus albicaulis. Next base: position 498,701,430 of record CM076582.1, on the reverse strand, counting down.
AGAAAGGTCTATGCGAGGGTTTTTAACAGCGTGGGAAGCCATTGCTTTTGGGCTTGAAAAGTGCAATTTCTTGCCGAGAAGAATTCAAACTGAAAACACATTTTGGTATATTATGCCATCAAACTGAAAACACATCATTTTTCTCCTTCAAAGAAAAAAAATTAAATTTCAATAGGCTTTAGGAAATTTAATTTCAAGTCATTTAATTTCACTAGATTAGAATTTCTTTCAAATTCAAGAGCTTAGAATTGCTTTCAAGTTCAATAGATCAAATATTTTCACAATAAAAATTAGGAAAAGACAATATTCATTGCAGTTGGTAATATAGTCAACTATTAGACTATTCAATTATTAACAAAGTTGATGAAAGAATGCAAGGAATTTAAGGTTGCATTTCAATTTTGAAAATTTTCTACAATAATTTTTGTGGGATAATTTGTTATACAATATCATTTTCATAGTTTACTTTTATTTTTATTTTTATAATAAAAATGCTCATACCTGTAATTTCAATTATATGGTTGGTTGTATTTCACAAATTAATTTTGATTATATATTTGGTTATATTTTCCACTTGTATATTTATTCTTGTTGGACTAAGTATTTTTAGGATCACACACACACACACACACATGTTAATGCAAGTTTCCATAGTTATTTATAATTTTTATTTTAGAAAGAACCTTCAACCAAAAATACCCCTAAGGTTAGTCCCCCATGTGCCCTTTGAGACACATTAGGTCATCCCACGAATTCATGCCCCATGCTTCATGAGTTGAAGGGTATCCTTCATACCCCTTAAGCACCCCCATTTATCCCCACTCCATCATGTGATGTTGCCACCTCATCACGTAATAAGGGTTTAAGAACCAACGACCTCTTGTCTATTTATGTGAAACACAAACATTATACACAACATTGTCTCAATCTCCGACGATATCAAGATGTGTTGGTCACCACACATCATGCCTCAATAGTAGCACCACCACTTACACCAACCTCATATGTTGATGATTCCTCTTCCACCATTTATTATGTCACGAACTCGGTTAATTAGTATATGGCATGCCCTTGAGTGCTCTATGTTAAAGACGCTCATCTCATCTATATGTGTCCTTTACTCATCAAATACCATCATCACTGCATGCATCAAGTGACATATCCCCCTCATCAAGATCCCAATCCGCCTAATTTTGGATGCTCCTCATACACTAAGTACCTTGACCATATCAATGGAATACCCAACTCCTAGCATGGTTCCCACCACACCAACACAACTATCGGAGATTCAAACGACCTCACCACTTAGAAATTATTTCACCCCCTTGTACTAACAATACATAGAAAGAATAACATAATTAATAGAAGAGATAAAAATATGAATTAGAGAAAGGGATGGATCACATATTAAAGGAAATGTAAGCCAACCTAGGAAGAAACCAACTCTTCGCTCTCACTTCAAATAATTTTTAAGAGTAAACAATGAAAACAACAAATTGATCTATGTACCAGATGTACAACATTCAACCATACCTATATAAAGAGTGTACAATGAAATTAAAGTTGGTTTACTTCAACACTTGGAAAATATCTTGTTTCTATCCCATTTGTGGAAGTTATGCAAATATGAAATAAAGATACTAGGTTAGGAAGTTCTTAAAATTTGATGAAGTAGATGACCCTACTTTTGAGGATTATCCTATAGAGTTATAAAAGATGAACCAAGGGAATAAAAATGTAAGTCATAAACATTTTCATATATTCCTACTAATAAATAAAATATTATTACACAACTATATGCTAGATTTAGGATAAACAATTGATGTAATTCCTTTGAAAGTGATGAAATAATTAGGCCTTACAACAACTAGGGCATATAGAAATGTATGTGCTATGGATCCTATGAAAATCGGGATGGGTAGAGTAATAAATACACATGTTTTGAATTTTTTTGAGGAGTAACTCAAAGCATGCATATATACAAAATGAAGTGGCTACTTTCTTCATATTCCATGAGGGACTATTGTTCTTCCTAAATACTATTCATTCCATGTACCTTTGAATTATTTCTAGTGAAATTAAATGACTTGAAATTAAATTTCCTAAAGCCTATTGAAATTTCTCCTTCAAAATAAGGATGCACTCCCATTTGATTCTCACGGATAGGTTGTAATCATGAGGCTCTCGCTCAAGAGTGGACCTTCGTAAAATCTTGTGACGTCTTGTCACAAACAAAACCATCAAACTGAAAACACATCATTTTTCTCCTTCAAAGAAAAAAAAATTCACATCATGTGAATATGTCCATGTACTCTTACATATTGGTGTACAAAACCATCAACCAAACACAAGTTGACAAAACATGCCTCTTCAAACAACTGACTCTTAAGTCAAATAATAAAGCTCATGTACGTTCAACATCTTGCTTCATGCAACATGCACCATAATTTGAATTTGCAAAGAAATTAATGAAACATCAAAATACATGCTAGGCCTTAATTGGATAAGAAATCTAACCATTTGTCAGCAAACCATTTCAATGGCGCTTCTTTTTATTTCAACTATGTTGAATTTAGTTTTTAGTTATATTTTTAATTTTGGAGAAAATAACTATTTATTTCATGTGTAATTAGATTAGTGATTTCATGTGTTAGGGTTGTGGATTCAGGCATTGAAACAACACCAAATTATATTTCAAATTTAAAAATGATGGTTCGAGTCCTAGGTAGCTTAGAATCCTACTTGTTTTCAAAATAAGGATGCACTCCCATTTTATTCTCACGGATAGGTTGTAATCATGAGGCTCTCGCTCAAGAGTGGACCTTCGCAAAATCTTGTGACATCTTGTCACAAACAAAACCATCAAACTGAAAACACATCATTTTCTCCTTCAAAGAAAAAAAAATTCACATCATGTGAATATGTCCATGTACTCTTACATATTGGTGTACAAAACCATCAACCAAGCAAGTTGACAAAACATGCCTCTTCAAACAACTGACTCTGAAGACAAATAATAGAGCTCATGTACTTTCAACATCTTGCTTCATGCAACATGCACTGGATACTTTGAATTTGCAAAGAAATTAATGAAACATCAAAATACATGCTGGGCCTTAATTGGATAAGAAATCTAACCATTTGTCAGCAAACCATTTCAATGGCGCTTCTTTTTCTTTCAACTATGTTGAATTTAGTTTTTAGTTATATTTTTTATTTTGGAGAAAATAACTATTTATTTCATGTGTAATTAGATTAGTGATTTCATGTGTTAGGGTTGTGGATTCAGGCATTGAAACAACACCATTATATTTCAAATTTAAAAATGATGGTTTGAGTCCTAGGTAGCTTAGAATCCTACTTGTTTCAAAATAAGGATGCACTCCCATTTGATTCTCACGAATAGGTTGTAATCATGAGGCTCTCGCTCAAGAGTGGACCTTCGCAAAATCTTGTGACGTCTTGTCACAAACAAAACCATCAAACTGAAAACACATCATTTTCTCCTTCAAAGAAAAAAAAAATTCACATCATGTGAATATGTCCATGTACTCTTACATATTGGTGTACAAAACCATCAACCAAACACAAGTTGACAAAACATGCCTCTTCAAACAACTGACTCTTAAGTCAAATAATAGAACTCATGTACAAATTTCCATATTTGTTGCATTTAAGTGTGTCTAACATAACTCTACTTTCAACATCTTGCTTCATGCATATGCATATACTGAATTGCCGCTTATTGAATTCTCCACCCCCATCATGACAGCTTCTAAGTTGATTCTTTGATTTTTTCACTCTATATAAGCATCAACATGCGATTATACATGATGGAAATCTCTAGCGCTTTCCCTTGTTAATATATTTAACAAAGGAAAGCGTAGATATTCTCCATCATACCTGTCACTCTGAATTAGACAGTGATAATTGTCTCCATATTTTGCTTTCGACGCCAAAACATAATTATTTTTAGAAGGAGAAGAAGGGACAATCACATTGACTTGCTTGATGACATGTCTACGAAGATTAACTACCTTGAACTATTTTTTTGCATAGGGAAAAAGACACATTCCCATGTCTGAGCATGAAAACGTTCTTTGATATTGTTAATACCTCTAGTGTTTACTTCTACAAGTTCTATAGGCAGAGTCTGTAAAGGGCCAGGTAGCCTCTGGATCTCATCTTTTATGAAAGGTGACATATCTAGTAAATACCCCTGCAGTCAATCTCTGGAATGGATCTAAATAGAAGTTCTTCATTTTAATATCCGTAAAACACAACAACTTTAAGGTAAACTATGTACATGTTCCATTCATCATGAACACAAACCTCACAAGCCTCCTTGGCTTTGGAGCATTTTCCATGTTTTCCATAACCAAGACTCAAATAATTAGGCCCTTCTTGAAGAACATTTGGCTCAACTATGCCTTGTACATGCTTGCCTTTAAAACCCTTTACTTTCATAGCACATTTTCATCAAAAATTTGGAACTTGTTCCTCTAATGTCTCTAATGTCTCTCAAAAGCACGTACACATTCATTTTCAGAGGAAATTGAAGGTACTCTAATGTCTCTAATGTCTCTCAAAAGCACGTAAACATTCATTTTCAGAGGAAATTGAAGGTAGAAACCAATCTAGCTAATTCTTCTAACTAACCTTGACTAAAATGAGCTAAATTGTACTTTGATACGAACTTTATTTAAATTGTCCACCCCACATTAGGCACCAATGATTATAACCTTTAATGGGCTAGCACTGGTTTGTAATCATCATCTCAAAATGACCTAGTAGGTGAAAAATTATCATGTTTGTAATCATCGTTTCACACCATCTACATATGACCCTTCTACACATTATATGATTGAATTTATGGTAGGTCATCCCTTCTATCTAGACCATGATTGATTGTGACATTAGGTGAATAAAAGAAATTTGATAAGGAAGGGATCAGTATAAGTTTGTCCTCCTCCACGCACTCCATATCCAGTGATTGCCTATTTTTTCTCTTCCAACATTTTATTTTGGAAATTCATTTTGGTAGTTAATTCTACTAATAGTCACAACACACTTGGAAGTCAAAGAAATTGTTATATACACTACTAAACTCAATTAACATTTTTTGTTATTGGACTTTACAATAACAAACAACGTAGAGTTCATTAATGTAGTAGTGTATATGATAATTATATGTATAGTGGTGTGGCTATCGATAAAATTAGCTGTTAATGAATTTCGAGAATAGAAAGTTGGAAGTGGAAAATTGAGAAATCACTAGCTATGGGGCGGATGGAGGAGGACAAGCTAGAAACTATCTTCTACTTATAAATTGTATTTTATTCACTTGTTGTCACAATCATTCATGGGATAGGTAGAGAGGATGACATTTCAAAAATTCATGCATATAATATGTAGAAGGGGTCATGTATGAGATGGTGTGAAGTGATGATGATTGACATGGTAAATTTTCATCTATCATTTTTAGATGATGATGACAAACCAATATTAGCCATTTTAAGGTTATAATCATTAACAAGAAATATGGGGAAGGAAATTCAAAGTGCCAAATTCTAAGGAACAAGCCATATTTGCTTCTCAAAAACTTTATTGATATATTCTTAAAAAACCAAGTACAAATTTTAGTAATCCTAGAATCATGCTTTACATAAGGTAAAATTAGGGAACTCATGACTTGTACTATAGATAAAAAAAACATTTACACTTACCAAAAAATATATGATAAAAATTGACAAACTACATAAGCTTAAGCTCAAGGGGATATAATCATTCTTGCCTTCCATATAGATAATGAAAATGATTGTTCTAGGTCTCATGTTGCTTCTCATGTTATTTTATAAACCTTCTATTGTTCTAAGAAATATAGAACATACTCGATTTAACAGCCCCAAACTGGATTTTACTCTGAGGTATTGATTTTTTGAAAGATCTATTTTGTGAATGTCGGCCAATAGATATATATCATGGAGGATGAAAGACGAAGATCAGCCGAATCCCATATGGAGGCTCAGGGATTGGAGGATGTTCACGGTATTTAAATATAATCTTAAATATCCATACATGTGTGTACATATGGAAGTGATTTTTTTATTAACTTTGTGAGTGAAATTAGTTGTTAATAAGTTTCATATTTTAATTTTTAGGAGGCAAGAGGAGAAGGCTTTCTACTCCATCCATGGAGCGTGGCCAAGGTTCAACCGGTTGAGGTAGCAAGGTGCAGGAAGGGGGTGATATTTATTCCCCCGAAGGCCAGCAATCAACGGTTGCTGGTTCTCAACAGGGTCACTGTGGGTCTGGTTCTTAGCAGCATCATTCTAGGGTTGGTTCTCAGCAGGGTCAAGTTGGAGATGATGTTAACCAACAACATCAAGGTTGCCATCAATTTCAATATTTTTTCATTAAATTTGTACGACTTTTTTTACACGTGTTTTTTCTAATATACGAAATTTTATATATATTGATGCAGAGGCTGAAAATGTTCGAGCCAGTGGTCAAAAAAGACGCAGGGCAGCGCGCTACATTGAAGAAGAAGGCTGTCAACCTAGCACAACTTATCGGGCTGAGATTACTGATATACCATGGGAAAAAAACATGGAGGAATGCACCTTACAAAGGTGTCAAAGCCTTTATGCAAAATTGCAAAGAGATCTCCAGGATTTGTCTCTACCTGCTGAGAGTAGACAAAGCCTAGAAATAGTTACACATTCATTGAGTGAAATGGTAAAAGTGTACAAAAATTTGGGGCCAACCACTGATTCGTTTGTAGAAGTGATGAGAAAGAGAAGAGAAACAGTGATAGGTCCCGATAAATGGCAGGACATAAAAAAAAGAGTTTCAAGAGCGGAGGCTAAGTCAATGTTTAATTATAAGGAAGGGCCAAAAAGAAAAATGTTGAAGGTGTAGTATTTCAAGCACCCAGACAAAGCACAATATTTGTATAGTCGACATCTTGTGGCCTTTGGAAGGCTTCCATGGAACGATGAGGTTCCTCTTTATTTTGCACAAATGTTTTATGCAGAATTTTTTTTGGGTATGAAACCCGACTACAATGACCTTCCTTCAGAATTTTTTGGCCCGGGGAGAGGTCGATTATATCAACGTAAGGGCGCTAAGCGAGATGTGGAGTTTCCTCGCCCTGAGCCGCCATTGGTGAGTCGACCGTTTCGAGTCGAAACCCTGCGATCAGAGATGGATGCGACTTCTCAAATAAGTCGAGAAGCAAGAGATGTTATGATCGACAATGTTCATAGCGGATTGAGTGGAGTCGATCTTTGTTTAAATCGACAAAGAGCACATGAAAATGCACGTGCCAATTTTGTTTATCATACAGATGAGGAGATTTACAACATGAATGTTGAAGATCTCCGAACATATGCAATAAATTGTCGCAATGGTCTGCAAGACCTAATTTTTCATGAGGAAGCGGGCACCGGAACGGTATATGTTAGTGACCTTAGGGTTTGAAATTATTTTTACATATACATGTGTACAATTTGTAATAAATACATGTGTATGTACATGTATACATTTATTTGTATGTGTACATTAATCTAACAAAAATGTATGATTATATGTTAAAACACCACTTGCAGTTCTCAGGCATGATGCGTGATGAAAATGTTAATATTACGTTCGGGACCTCTGGCTCAAACGATGCAGATGGGTTTGACCATCATGATATGTTGGCACATGTATGTTAGTGTTTACTAGTGACTCTAAAATAAATAATTGTTGCCACCATGTACATGTATGTATATATATAATTCGATAAAATGTTTTAACAGGTACCGATTCCGTCTGATTTTTTTGGGATGCCGGTACCTTCTTCTTCTTTAGGAGATATACCTTCTACTTCATTGGGAGATGTACAAGTATGGACAATTTTTCACAAGTTCAAAATTTATGTTACCTCAGAAAGTTCCATTAAAAATTGAGATATATAGACAGAGATCTATATTTTGAGTTATTTAATTTTTTTTGAATTTAGGTTCGTATAGAAGATTTTTTTAATCCGAGGACTTTAGCGACGGAGATAGGAACATTCACAGCATTTGAAGAAGTTGTCTTTAGTTCTTTTTTTTAATATTATTGTTCAAATAAGTTTATATATGTAGACGTGCATTTTCATTTGAAATTTTTTAATTTATATAAATTATTTATGTATATATATATATATTTATATATATATATATATATATATATATATTTATATATTTAAATATACATGTATATGTGGGGTTACCCCACAGAATGTTTCTATAGCGGATCACATTGTCAAATGGAGAGCAACCTTACGAAAATTGTGCGTAGATTTTTGTTATATTTTGTTTTTCACATGAAGTTCTAGATATATATATTCTCATTCATTTTTAAAACTTCAAATTTTAATGTTCAAGTACATGTGCATTGTGTATGTAGGTTTCCTATTTACAGGATAGGGAGCTAACCGAGACCCAGAGGCTAGATCCTCCATTTGATGGACAAGATATACAGTAGATTTGATTTGATTTCAAAATTTAGATGGTTTTAAAAAATTTTAAACTTGATACAGTTTGATACTTGAGTGAGATTTACAATTTTTGGACATATTTTATTACAATATGTTTTTTGGACATATTTTTGGACATATGTTAAATGTTTTTTTTGGATAGTTGAATTATAATTGGCATGGCATGTGATATTTAATGTTTTAAATGTTTTTGTTAGATAGTTGAATTATAATTGGCATGGCATGTGATATTTAATGTTAAATGTTTTTGTTAGATAGTTGAATTATAATTGGCATGGCATTTGAAGTTTTTTAAACTACATGAATGATGGAATGTGAACCTACATTTGCACATGTGGTAAATTGAAATGTTACTTGTAACAAGACAATCCCCATTGATTTCATTACATTATATGTTGATTTCTGATTTGATATAATTGCATACATATGATGGTACATTACTTATAAAGTCATTGGATTAATAACTTGTTCATTGATTTCAGTGTTCTTTGGATGGTTTTAGTACTTTTGGCATGTGAATGTGAAGTAATGTTGTCATTGAATTACATTTGACATGTGATATTTAATGTTAAATATTTTTGTTGGATAGTTGAATTATAATTGGCATGGCATGTGATATTTAATGTTAAATTTTTTTGTTGGATAGTTGAATTATAATTCTAATGGTATCTGAAGTTTTTAAAACTACATGAATGATAGAATGTGAACCTACATTTGCATGTGGTAAATTGAAATGTTACTTGTAACAAAACAATCCGCATTGATTTCATTATGTAGTATATGTTGATTTCTGATTTGATATAATTGCATGTATGGTGGTACATTACTTGTAAAGTCATTGGATTAATAGTGTTCATTGATTTCAGTGTAAGCGCAAAAAATTATTGACAATGTAGAACGATTTTTGTGTTATAATAATTAAACCTAATAATATTGGAGAGCAAGAGAGACTTGAGGTATGGTGTTTACTACAAAAGTTTGAGCTAAATATTTAAATGGTTTATCTATCTTTCATAAAATATTTTAAGATTGATCACAAGAATTAAGAGAATGTCTCGGTCCATCATTGGTATGGTCCATCATAGAATGATCATCCATGTCAATGACTCTTAAGTCTATCTTTCCAAACCATGACCCTACTCTCACATGTGTGCCTTTCATGACACTAGTCGTGCTTCTTTTATCCTCGAGTTGACTGCCTTGAAAGCACTCAACTCTTTCTCGATGCTAGCCTTCCTCTTTCTAAGAGATGAAGCTGCCTTTCGACTTCTATCAAAGCAGAGAACTTTTTCCCATGTACGGTTGTAGACATGAATCTCAAGTCCAAGGAACTTTCATCATCATTCCTCCTCCTTGTCTTGCGCCTTACTTTCGCAATCTTCTTCAACATTTCCTCTTCCAATATGTTTTTCGAACTAGCTCTTGGCTTAACAGTGCTTTTCACATATCTCTTCTCATGAAGCTCCATAGAACAATTTGATCCTGGGCCTGCTTGAATTGGTTCAAGCTCTTTCCTTTTCGAATTCTGTCTAATTGCTCCAATACGACATATATTGACTCCTTCCAAACGAAGTGCACCAATCCTCTTAGTGTGGTTGTCTTATTTTGCAAGTGTGCCAACACATGCATTTTCTTTCTTCAAACCAATAGGTTTCGGATCAAGAAAGTCCCTCTTGATCTTATCTTCCATGTTCTTGACGTTAGCCTGCAACGTGGGGCTTCTTTCCTTCAAGTGAGCCCTTTCCATAAAGAGTTCCTGAAGTCTTTGTTCTGTGTAATATCTCCCATGTCAGAAAACATTTAAATGGGTTGTCTGAAAGTCCATCCTTGGAATTTCTTGGGTGAAAAACCAAGTAGGTTGAACCAACTTTGGTCTAGTGCATTGGAATTCATTAAAGAATTGGTCATTGGCGCTGCTTCAAGCTAGGAGTGAGCATCATCACCAACCTACATTGAATATTTTACACTCCCTAGGGTGAATGATACTTTAAATTGATTGACAGTCTAAGACTTTCGAATTTTTCCGAATGCCAAATGATCTTACAAAGTTAGTATTTATAATATTCTAGTAGGTCATTCGGTGACAACTTTTACCGAAAACTTGAAACGACTTTGGCATGTGATATTTAATTTGTTAAATGTTTTTGTTGCATTGTTGAATTCTAATTGGCATGGCTTAACAGTGCTTTTCACATATCTCTTCTCATGAAGCTCCATAGAACAATTCGATCCTGGGTCTGCTTGAATTGGTTCAAGCTCTTTCCTTTTCAAATTCTGTCTAATCGCTCCAATACAACATATATTGACTCCTTCCAAACGAAGTGCACCAATCCTCTTAGTGTGGTCGTCTTTTTTTCCAAGTGTGCCAACACGTGCATTTTCTTTCTTCAAACCAATAGGTTTCGGATCAAGAAAGTCCCTCTTGATCTTATCTTCCATGTTCTTGACTTTAGCCTGCAACGTGGTGCTTCTTTCCTTCAAGTGAGCCCTTTCCATAAAGAGTTCCTAAAGTCTTTGTTCACCTTGTCGTATCTCCATGTCAAGCTTTTCAATTTCAGCAGTTTGTCTAGAAAGTCCATCCTTGGAATTTCTTGGGTGAGAAACCAAGTAGGTTGAACCAACTTTGGTCTAGTGCATTGGAATTCATTAAAGAATTGGTCATTGATGCTGCTTCAAGCTACGAGTGAGCATCGTCACCAACCTACATTGAATATTTTACACTCCCTAGGGTGAATGATACTTTAAATTGATTGATAGTCTAAGACTTTCGAATTTTTCCGAATGCCAAATGATCTTACAAAGTATTTATAATATCCTAGTAGGTCATTCGGTGACAACTTTTACCGAAAACTTGAAACGACTTTGGCGTGTAATATTTAATTTGTTAAATGTTTTTGTTGGATTGTTGAATTATAATTGGCATGGCATGTGAAGTTTTTAAAACTCCAGTTTTGGATGGTTTCAATCTACATTTTGCATGTGATATTTAATGAACTTTAAATGTTAAATGTTTTAATGATGCACAATATATAATCGAAAGGGTTTTAAGACCTAAAGTTTTGGATGGTTTCAATTTACAACTTAAAGTTTTGGATGGTTTCAACCTACATTTGCACATATGGTAAATTGAAATTATGAACTACTTGCAACAAGACAATCCCCATTGATTTCATTGTATATGTTGATTTCTAATTTGATATAATTGCATGTATGATGGTACATCACTTGTAAAGACATTGGATTAATAGTGTTCATTGATTTTACTTTAAGCGCAAAAAATTATTGACAATGTAGAATGATTTTTGTGTTATAATAATTAAACCTAATAATATTGGAGAGCAAGAGAGATGAGGTATGGTGTTTACTACAAGAGTTCGAGCAGGTCATTCGGTGACAACTTTTACTGGAAACTTGAAACAAAGAGAATCTATCTTTGGCTAGGACATCATGTAAGATGCTCGACATAAATAGTAAAATTGTACTTAAAAGCCGAGATTCGGGCAAGTGGGGACAACCACTTGTTATCTCGTCCCTTGGAGGCTAGGCCATATGGGGACCGAATCTGACTTTACAAAATAAAGTGAAATAATTTGTACCATATGGTCGGAGAACATATACAAGAACAATTAATATACAAGAATAATTAATTTCATTTTAGAATATATATATATATATATATATATCCAATACATATTTAACATTTTTAATCAATGCACATGTATAGAAAAACTACTTTCAGTTGATACTAGAGCACGTGCTTGTACCCAAACAATTTGTAACATCTGCAAACCACAAATAACATAAGCAGTTCAATTTTTAGTTGAGTACTGAAAGGTCTAAAAGATAATAAATTGTTGGACACTTCACTCAAAAAAATTCTAATGGAATTCCATCCTTAATAATCCGTTCATGATCGGATTTTGACATTTTCCATTTCTTAATTTTTGATTTTTTCTTTGATTGAACTTCTATCAACTTTATGCGTGCTGCACACACCAAGTGACTATATTGACAACTTATGGAATCAGGTTCATAGTCTTCAAAGTAAGCAAAGTCTCCACTTTGACGAGTTTGTTTGAAAAAATAACCTTTCAGTATAATAGACCCTTTGTCATACTGAAATCCGTGATCATTATAGTCTTGTAATAATTTCATTTTTTGTTGAGTGCAACGCATCAAATAATACTTCACATTTTCATCGTTGTCAATAGGTGCAATTACAGCAAAAACATCTCCTGCACAATAAAATAAATTTAACATTTAATTATGCATATTTAAATTTATTTGTAAATCTTTAAATCATTAAAAAGTAATTCAAATGTTACCTTCTCTAACAAGATCAGAAACTCGATCACCATCGGATGATATTGTAGTTTCATCTGATTCCATTTCTTCAAACATTGCAATAGACATTTTTCCCTTTGTATTTAGCTCTGTATGTTTCCAATCGTTCACATACATTTTGTTTTCACAGGCGTCATTGGATTTTGTGTTGTCTATGCAAACATCACAAAAACAAGAATATTTTCTTTTATCCAATGCAAACACATTTGTGGACAATTTTGTTTGAATTGAATGCAATTTTCGAGTCCCCTTTATTCTTCCAACGTCATTTCCAATTGATCTATTTACGTCTCCGATTCCAATATGCCAGAAAAACCTTTATATGGATAATTAGAAAAAGAATTTGTAAATATGATATCAAAATACAATTAAAAATAATCATTGCATGATAAACGTACAATGTTTAAAATTAGATTACCAATATAAATTAAATTAAATGTACCTTCGCACTTCTCTTGATGGGTTAATCTCATGGCGTAGAGCAGTTTTGCACCATTGAACAACTTCTTCAGCATTCACAAGTCGGCGTGCAAAGTGGTTCATTTGATATCTTCGAAGTACTCGTTTTATGCATGCCCCTGCGCCGTCATGTTCTCCTTTTCCATGGCCAGTCTCAAAGAAATTCCAACAATGTTTAATGCAGGGTTTCTTATGAAGACGACACAACCAAAAAAATGATCATGCAGATTTGTATTGACCTGCGCATCCGTCTGACCATATCCAATGTTCATTGAATGTTATTCCACGATTTTTCAATGAATCATAAATTCTTCCAAAACAATGTTGTACAAAACATGTATCATGTGTACGATTATCACTGATATAAAAATGATATTCTTTAATGATATGTCGATTTTCACTCGTGCTTTCTATATGATCGACATTTTTTTCAGCATGTCTATATAGAATATGGACGAGGATGGAGACTTGGTCAGAGTGATAGTATTCACTCTGAATTTCTTTTTGTGGAACAAATGTGTAGTTTTCTGCAAAATCAATCAGTGACAAAATGGTCCCTGGTGGAAAAAATTCACGAGATTTTTTGAATTGCAAGTCTTGACATTGAGCTCTATGGGAATGCATGGTGTATTTGTAAATTTCTTCTTCAAACTTTCTCAAAAAGTCTATTAGAAAAATTTCGTCTTCTCGTAATTCGATTCTTTTAACACTATCTGCACCTTGAATCGATGTACTGATATATTCATATCTCTTCCATTTCACTTTCATGTTGGACAATGATTGATCATTTATATCAATACGATATTTGTTTTGAAATTTAGTCAAATTTCCACAATCATCGCATTTTTACCACCAACACATTTCTTTTTGTAAAATAGTTCATCGCTTTCTCTTTCACATAGAATTTGAGATATGAATTCACGGATAGTGGAAGGAGGAGGTGAATCCTTCCATAATGTTCTACCGAAATCAAAGAATGTGTCATAATATAACTCAAATTCCACATGATAACGGCAACAACAAGTGTCGCGTACGGTGATAGGTTTTACATACCATGGTTTTTGTTGAACAAAAGCACTGAGTGAAACTTGAATTTGACGATTCTCTTCTTTGAACTTGTTGAATAACTCTATTTGAGTGGTTTCCAAGAGATGTTTTCATGTTCTTCGTATTGATTTCGTGTTATTCTTCTTCGCATCACATGTCTTGCAGTCGGTGAAACACGCGAATTGTTCTTCCAATATTCATATATTATTTTTTTAACATCTTCTCCAAGTCTATCTTTGTATGGTTGCCTACAAATAGCTCTCCAACAAGCAAGTTCATCATTTACGTCTATTTGCAGTCGAAATTTTCGATGTTTGTGCAGAGTTTTTCGCGAGGTTCCCAGTGCTCGTGCCATAGATGTTAGATTCAAACGATTCTCTTGAGTACTTGGTGAAACCATTGCCATTTGTATTCCTCTACGTATATTTGAAACCTCTTTATCTCTAGATCTCTTAATTGTCTCTATAGCACTACTCATATTTTTTATCACCTCTTCTTTCATTTTTTTATCTTTGGTTGATTTTCGAATACCCAATAGTGTCGTCGCTTCTTTTAATTTCCTTGATGATAGGAGACCTTTCAACATTTGAGCTTGAACTGTCACTTGCTCAGTTTTGAAAAACGTTTCCAAAATTTTATCGACACGATATCGTATAATATAGTCAGGTTTTTTATCTCCATATGTGTGAGTGTCGACATTTTCTAACATCTCATTATCGATAGTGATTTCATCTGTACATATTCGAAAAAATATTACATATTCAATAAATCACTAAATTAATAAATATGTCAATAAATATTAGGAAAATTTTAAATATATCAATAGATCATAATATTTACATTTACATACCCGATTCAATTTCCGCTTGAGGTTGATTTTCTTCTTCAATATTTTGAGGAGTATCTCTGTCTGTTTACATTAAACAAAATATTTTTCAAACTAGTTCATC
Organism: Pinus albicaulis; assembly: GCA_034641835.2. NCBI lineage: Eukaryota > Viridiplantae > Streptophyta > Pinopsida > Pinales > Pinaceae > Pinus > Pinus albicaulis. The sequence continues at coordinate 498,686,103 of CM076582.1, read as the reverse complement.
AAATAAAAATTAAGCTTCACATTCTACATTGGGAAAACTTTAAAAATATGTCAATAGATCATAATATTTACATTTACATACCTGCTTCAATTTCTGCTTGAGGTTGATTTTCTTCTTCAATATTTTGAGGAATATCTCTGTCTGTTTACATCAAACAAAATATTTTTCAAACTAGTTCATTAAATAAAAATTAAGCTTCATATTTTACATTAGGAAAATTTTAAATATATATCAATAGATCATGTAATATTTACATTTACATACCTGCTTCAATTTCTGCTTGAGGTTGATTTTTCTCTTCAATATTTGAGAGAGCTTCTAACTTTGTTTTGCGATATTGTCTCGTCTCTTCTCTACATTCTTCAGGCTTTCTTTTTCGATCATATTTTCTCACACAAGTTCTTCGATTTCCCATGATAATAGGGTATGAGGTTCAAAAAATTTCCTTTAAAAAATTAGACAATAACTCAATTACAAACAATATCACAAAATATTTAATTTAAAAAAATCTTTTCTAAAAAATACGTAATCCTTGATCCAAAACACGTACATACCTCTAAGAAAAATCACACCGCCTCTAAAATGTGAAGAAAATTTTTTGAACAAAGAAGCTCAAAAGATTTATTTCAACACAAAACACTTACATACCTCCAAGAAAAATCACGTCGCCTCCAAAAAAATGTCTTCCCAAAAATTTCTTTAAACTCAAACTTTGAACCTCCAAGAAAAATCACGCCGCCTCCAGAAAATGTCTTCCAAAAAAATTTTTTAAACCCAAACTTTGAAGAAAAATTTTTGAATTCAAACCAAGTTGTAAGATGAAATGAAGTGCGAAATGTGCGAAAATTGTGAATCATTTCGCGGCAATTTATATTGACCGCGAAATATGTGTTTTGTAGGGGGCTCCACAAAAATTTCCGGCCGAACTTTTGATAATAAGTTCGGTCGAACTATTGTGACATTAGTTTTAACTGCTCGTAAGCGGAAAACATAGTTCGGCCGAACTAACGCGTCACCAATTACGCAGACCCAGGCTCTGAAAACGGTTCTGCAACTTTGGACTGATTAAACTCCATGAAAACTTGTTAATTAACTGTCGGAACCAAGACAAGCATTTTCAGAATTGAATCTACTTTCAAGAAATATAAATTTTATGGAATTTCGTAAACGTTTATTAATTTTAATTATTTTTCTAATAAAATGAGTGCAAACAATTTTTGAGGGTCATCGTGATTCAGTGAAATCAAAATTTTGTGTCTCCCAAAATACATTGTAAAAAAATTGAAAAAATTATGGGGCATTACATTGGTCCGTTGACTCTAATGGGTAGCTTTTATATTTTTATTTTATAACTTATATGTTAAGAAATTTGTTGCCACGCGAAACATATCAAAAATACGCAGTTTTTCGTATTGGACCAGTTCAAAAAATTCTAGTAATTATGATATGCATCCATTGGCTTTGTAAATATGACAAAACCAAAGTAGACTCTGTCTAGATTGTTCTAACACATTTTGTTTTTTCAAAAACACAAATTTTCAATGAATAAAACGTTGCCACATAACATGACTCTTATGAATTCTTTGATTGTTAAGAAACACACACTCAAAGAAATGCTAAGTTGACATATCAAATCTGCATAAAAAAATTTCAAAAAATAAGTAATAGAAAGCTAACAAAATTTCTCACAACTTTTATTCTTATCGCAAAATGAAATTCTACACAAAAAAATTGTTATAGTTTGCAGAAAGTTGAAGAACCAAAAAAAATGAAATTTTTTTCTCAAAAAAGGGCAAAAAGTGTAACCCAGCTTCACATTTTCACCTTATATATATATATATATATATATATATGTCGAATTTTTGCAGTGTGTGAATCATATAAAATCCCAAAATATGCATGTTTGTTTTAATTACATCCAGAGACAACATGTCTCTCAAAAATATGAAAATGAAAAGCCTAGGTGACTAATCAGCATGGTGCTCATGGTAGCATGTTACTGCCTGCACCAATCGCCTCAGTAAGCAATGGAGGCGAATAGGCGCCCCTACGTTGTGCCTCTAATAAGCCATAGGGACATCAGCTAGGAGAGCATAATCAGGAATCCCACAGGCGATTCCCTCTAAGTTTTGAACTAGCTCCTTCCCCTCGCCCCCCTCACCTTGAGGGTCATAGGGGAGAGGGGTCCTTCGCGTGATCGATGACATCCTAGCAGGCCTCTCTGGGCTAACATCTACATACATATAGGATTAGCTATTAGGACATGCATGTATAACAAAAAAAAACGTAAAATTCATAAATTCAAAAAGAATCTTACCCAGCTCCTCATCCCAGTCCTATCCTTCTGGGAGTGGAAGGTCTGGGCCTCCTGTGAAATCAGTACTGGCATAGGGCCAGTCCTCTATGATGTTCAACTATCGCTTGAGCCATCTGAAGAACTCGGGTCGCCATGACATTTGCTGGCCCCCTCCTGCTCTGGGCATCAATGCTGCCCATCGAGCCATCTGTGGCTCTCTCAAAGGTGGATCTATGAATAGCACCCCCTGGCCCTCGAAGATAGGTAGCCATTCTAAGATGAACGATACCAAGATTGACCTGTACCCAAACTGCTTCAGTTTTTCCTTTTTACATTTAGTCAATTTCCATTTGATATTCATGGTTACGGCTGTGGCCCAATCAAATACTGTTGGGTTCATACATTCTGACGCCAGGAGGAGCTGTGTTCTGGTAGCCTCATGCGGCACCTGGGACCCCGCAACCTGTGTAATGGTATGTAGCACCACTCTGAGTGCTAGATCGGGAACAGTGTGAATGTCAACTTTGCCACTACCTGATCCTGTTTGTGCCCCTGGGCACACTCTTTCCATAACCATTGACATATTTTCGCCAGAAGACCTAGTGCCTATCATGATTGGAACTGGACCTCTGCGAGACAATCCAGTGATGAAGTAGACATCTAGCACTTTGAGTTCAAGTACTTGATCTCGAAGCCTAAACTTCTCTTTATTCTCATCCCAGATACTTATCAAATATTGTAACAATTCAGGTTGTGCCCTAAGACATGATGTTAAGACGAATTTCTTTAATCCGCAATGCTGAAGAGCATTCATGCATTTCTCATTCCTCATTGTCATTTCTTCCTCTTCACTGTGCTCCATTTCTTTCCATTCAATCACCATTGTGGCTTTATACCTGCATCAAATTGGTCATAAGCACATCATAAGATCCCTTGGGCATTCAAAAATTCAATTGTTTGGTTCAATTTTTGTGAAATTTGAGTGGAATATGAGGTTGGGTGGTTGGCGTGACTGTTTTGATGACAGTCGCGCTAGCTGGCGTGACCCCTTTACAAAAAAAACTCGATTGGCGTGGGTCCGTGCCTCATACCTGCGCCAACCATGGAAGCCCTAAATTTTCAAATCCTCCCCTCAGGGATGCCAAATAACAATGGAAAGCTATTAAATATGGATTAAGACATAGCTAATGGAAGCGGCTCTTACCTGGAAAAGATAGGATCTAGAATGGTGCACTGGATCGTCCACAATCGTCACCGCAAGATTGCAAGGAAATAACTCACTATCGCTCTGCACAAGAGGTAAAAAGTAAAAAGTAAATATGTTTTTACCATTTGGTCATATTTATAACTTTTAGAAATCAAAATTAGGTTTTGGGGCTTAATTTTCTGATATTTCATCATATTTTTGTCGAAAAATGGGTTTTACACTTGATTTTTTTGCAGCGACAAGTTTTCACGCGACTAGGATGACGACACGAGTTGTTTTTATACTTTTTCGGACTCGATAAAAACACGAAAAAGTCACTACTGGAGTCATCTTTCAGCTCTTTTTTGACTCTCTAAAATTGAAAATATTGCCAAGTCGCTTATTGTTTTGAGCTCGTTAAATTAGCTGTGAAACGACATCTACCCAGTATACGTTTACCCCTTTTTCAGTTGGGATAGATTATTTATGAAAAAGGAATACCCTAGCCTATTGCGACTAGGAGGTTCTCTCAGACATAGTTTTCTACCTTTTCGGATCTATGGGACTATCTACGAAAAGGAACTGTTGGAGTTTTCTTTTCCGCTGCCTTTTCAAACTCTCTAAACATGAAAAGACACTGAGTTCTTCCTTTGTCAGACTCGTTAAAAACTGATGAAATTGGACTTCGTCGTAATGACGTTACTCGAGTTCCTCCTTCCTAGGGCTTGTTAAATATACTAGGTTGGATTTTTCCAGAAGGAAAAACTTATATCGCAAGAATATGCTATCCCCTTCAAGCTTGTTTTCAAAACTAATTGGGGTACTTGCTAGAAATGGCAGGGAAAAATGGAACCAGTATCACCGTCGTGTCGGTAGTATGTCGCTCTTGAACACGACACTTGTCTACATTCGTGTCGGGTTGGGGACATCTCATCTCATTATCTGCTTGCCTCCATGGGTTTGGGTAATCTCTTTTGACTACTCATCTGCTCTTTTCCATGTCATCATGACCTCAGATCCTTTGATGTCAAATACTTCCAAATCTAGTGTCGTGCTGCCGATATGTTCAAGAGAAGTTGGCCTCTACAGTTTTCAACCTCCCTCTGATTCTCTACTGATCTTGATTCGCAAACATCATGTTCCTCTATCTCGTGTCGATGATGTGGGAAACACTATAGCCCACCTTTGATCAAGGTCACTTCTTGTCGACTTCAGCTCATTATCCAGGAAGCTGATCTAGAGACTCCCTTTAGGTACCTTGGAGCCTGCATGCCTCAATGGCAAGTTCTTCACATTCGATGCAAGGTTTTCATTATGGACCTTCGATCAGATGATTTTGCAGGTGTTCGATGCTAGCTCACTGATCACATTCCATGGATTGTACCTATAGTACATTGAGGGCTATCCTCATTATTGGTGGTTCCTCTTGTGTCTATTAACGAATTTCATTATTGGCTAGTAATCAGATGATGTTCTTGCATGTTCGACTTCAGCTCACTTATTCACATGCTCGAACTTGTAGTCTATTCGGGTCAAGATGGAGCACAAGACCTTGGATTTTGTCTGATGAAATCCAGACTGCAAATTCTTTGTGGATTATCATGATTAGTTACGTGACTCATTTGACTGGATGGCTACGACCATACCTGAGTCTACTTGTTGATCCTTCCTTACTAGATGGTTGCATCCATACCTTGGATCCCAGTTATTGTACACTCTATTATGGATGGCTACGTCCATACCACATATCATGTATCTGAGATATCAGTTGTAATTGTATGCAGGTATTCCGATAGCAATTTTTTCAATTGGGCGCATTCTCATAAAGCATTTCACCCCTCCCTCTCTCTCGGGCCTCATGCTTTAGGGGGCATCTGTTACACAGGATTTTGTCACCGTCCCTGCAATCCCTCATTCTGTACATTGGAGGACTATTCCCGTGACCTATGAACAGTAAAATGACCTGAAACCACCTTCATGGCATCCTCTTGCATAAGGACAAACATTCCCCTGAAGAATATTTCCTCTGAAAAACCATAAAAACAGATGTTTTAGCCTTAGCGTGACTAGCCAGTTCATCCCTCACGCCAATGGGGGAAATCCACACCAGAAGGCGCGCCAACTAGCACTCTATCCCTGCGTTTCACTTGTGCCAAGCTTATTAAGGGATGTTTTTAAAAAATAAATGGCATAAGTTTGATTCTAACCAACTCCTGAATGAATCATCAAAAGGAGTTGAGTGGTTTGGCTCCGGATCTCCATGTATAGGAAATGGTTTTCCACCTATCATGGAACCTTCCTTAGGGATAGGGCCTATCCCATGATTATAGGGATCCCAACTTCCTCTCCTCCATCTATAAAATCTTTCCCTCTCCATTAGCAAGCTAGTTGAACTTGTAGGAAGGAAACTATAGATGGGTAACTATTGAGAGCCAAGCCGAAGAGAGAGAGCTTCATCCATTTTCCTGATAAGCTTTGTTGAGACACGCTCCGCTGCAAGCCTCGCCGAAGGAAGATCATAGCATCAGATCATTTGGTTGTAATCTCCCTTTTGTCATTTATAATATAAGCGACTCTGATTTTGGTTCCATTCATGTGTTCATTTCTTTATGTAATGCATGAATTATATCCTCTCTAACTGGTATATAGTTACATGCTTTAGATTTTATGTTGTATGTCATTGTTTCCTTGCATTTGTATAGGTGTTCAGACGTGTCGAACGGAAGGATTGTGATCTGTCGAGGGAGGGACGGGAAACGTCATATTTTCTTCAACGACAACTGCATGGGATTTGAGGTAGGCTACTCATCACGAGCTTTGTCATTTTGTAATTAGGAACCAACGTCATTGCGTGACTTGATTGTTTCTAGACCTAATTTGGGCTAGTGGGATCGCCTCTATACATAGAGGGGATTTACCTCTTCAACACATACATTATGCTTTTGATGATCCTATAGAAAATTATATAGAGACCATTTTTAGCTCAAGTCTGCAAACATGTTTTCTCTATGAGGATCAAATATTTCAGCAATTGCCATTACACATCATATCTTTGATTATGAAGACACATTATCAAGTTATGCTTCCATGTTTGATGACAAGTAGTCAAATTATCCATTCATTTCGACAACTACTTGACTGGCTACATTGGAATTTTTGTATTACCTGATTCAACAATATTATCAATATATTAGAGTAGGTAGATGAGTGCAAATAAGCTCATAATTCTAAGCATCTTTTTATTTTTCAGTTTTCAGATAGTTTTGAAATAATTCATTAAGATCTGAAACCAAGAAAAAGGCCCTAAGATATTGATGATTTAGTATTTTGGTTTGAAGATTGCAGCACCTTTTAGTCTCATATCAGATTTCAATTTGCAGAAAAAGGTGTAAATTTAGATCAAAAGTTTTTTGATCACAACATATGCATGTTTGGGATTGGCCCAATGGGTCAAGCTACTAGTCAACGGTGTTCTTGACATCTCACAAGGAGATGTTATCCCCATGTGGAGCCACTATTAGGGTCCTATAATAATAGGGTTCTTAATTTTTTAATTGACTTTGATAGTCTTGTAAATATGTACAGACCTTGCTTTCTGCAAGTTGTTTTCCCATATTTGAAAATAATAAAAAATGAAAATAGGGTAAAAGTCCTAAAAGAAAGATACCAGAGATCTACTATGATACCAGGGTAAAAGTCGTAAAATGAAAATTGCTTCCAGAGATCTGAAAAGATACCAAATACCAGTCCAAATGCCTCAGAACATATTTCCAAAGACCCATACCTGCGTAAACAAGTATTTTTTGAGAAAAACAAGCCTGTATCATTCTGAAAAGGAATTTACTAAAGAAATTGAATACACTAAAAGCCTAATTTCTCCAATAAAGCTTCCAGTTACCAAAAAAGGCCGAAAAAGAGTCAAAACCCTATCAAAATTTTGATAAAACCCTGTTTTATATTGCGTTCAGTTTTAGAAGAAGAACATTGATTTTATTTAACTTTTGCAGACTTAAAAGAATCCTAAAATTTCCCAGAAACCCTCTGTAGGTAACCTAACCCTCAGTGCCCAATTTGAAGCAATTTTTAGTCCAATATCCATTGAAAAAAGACCTAAGAAACCCTTGTTTCTTATTTCATAATTAGTGAGAGTCTGAAATATAGTCAAAATCCAAAATTGAAGGTTGAAACTCAATAAAGGAACTAGTTGTACCCATTTTTATCTAAGAACCTCTGTCAAAGTCAAGAATACTTCTATAAAACCATTTAATATTACAGAAGAAACCAAAAAGTCTAAAAAGATAGAGTTTCAGTAATCTTAAAAGCCTAAAAATGCCAAAATCCACTCCAGTTATATCCTCCAAGACTGCCATGATTATGAATCCTCTACAAACTCCTGTTGTAGACATTGAGCACATCCCTTTAGCAGGTGTAGACTACAAAATAGCAGTTCCAGTAGTTGAATTTAATCTATTAGACTTCCACTACTCGAGCTATGAAAAATCCTTAGATCAGGTTGAAGAAGTCCAAATTTGGGAATCAAACTTGCCCAAATATGTTGTTCTAGTCACTCACTGACTTACTATAAAAGTCAAAGAGTAGAGAGAAAGACAAAATAGTTTGCTGATTTTTCAGTCAAAATAGAATTTATTACAGCAGTAAGGTAGTTTTTACAGAGGATAAAGAGAATCTGAGTGAAAGAAGATAAAGAGATAATATTTCAAAAAACATATTTGAAATATCTTGGCTAGCAAAGAGGACACCAAGACATCCAGCTACACCTAATCCACAAACAGTTTTCTATTTTACTTGGATAAATAAGACAACTTGTTGATTTGTTAAGAAACTATCTCTATTTTGTGGTAAAGATATTTTATTTTCCCTTATATAATTCCTAGAAGCATTCTAGGATATTTTGTAAACATTTTTGTATAAATATTTCACTCTTTGAAGTAATATTGTGGAATAAATTCCTGAAGATTTCTATAGTCATTTTTGTTGGACTTGAAGGCTTTTTTGTTGCAAATTTTGAGTAGCAGACTGGATCAGATCAACTAGCATCATATTTCAGGATTCATGTTGAGCCATTGAAGTGAAGTATTTTCTACTTGTCATTGTTTATCTTCTTTGTTTCATGCATCCATATATGTGTTCCAAATTTGAATGATAATTCAGGAGTATTATTTTAGGATTTGTTAAAAGCACCATGTCTTTACTGTTTATAATTTCTATGTTTTCTGTTGATTTCCAGAGTAGGGAACCCTTAATTTCTCCCTCTTTCATTTGACCTCTGCCTACTACTTCCTTTTTCCGGATAAAAGAACCCTTCATTTCTCTTTATCCCGATCAAACCACTTCACCAAAACATCCTTCCAAGATCTTCAAAGACTTATCTATCTTGCCCTCAAAACATTTGAATTTTTGACCTTGATCCTAGTTCTGTCTGTTTGGATTTTGACTCCTTAGCCCAATGGAAAATCAGATTTCCCACTATCCATATCATTAAGTGATTTTTCCCACCAAACCAAATCAAATCAAAACCAAATTTCACAATCATAACTAGCCTAATATCTTATAAATCAAAACAAAGTTAAATCTTAAAGAGAGAGCCCTCTCTGAAGCCTAGGAAGGCTAGATCCTAGAGTTTAAAAGTTGGTTTGTGGTTACCTCTATGAGTTCTTTCTTTAACCTTGAGAAATTACTAAGTGATAACATGAGCGATGAACATATGAGACAAAATTATGGCAACAAAAAAGTGTGTTTTTTATTATACAGGTAGGAACATGCATGTGTTAAAAATGCACACACATTATTAACACATATGCATTCTTGCTAAAACATTTAAGTTCATGCAAAAAATGAGATAGAGATAGAGATAGAGAGAGAAATGATGGCAACAAAAAAGTGTGTTTTTTCTTATACAGGTAGGAACATGCATGCGTTAAAAATGCACACACATTATTAACACATATGCATTCTTGCTAAAACATTTAAGTTCATGCAAAAAATTAGAGAGAGAGAGAGAGAGAGAGAGAGAGAGAGGATGCATTCTTGCTAAAACATTTAAGTTCATGCAAAAAATGAGAGAGAGAGAGAGAGGGGGGGGAGAGAGGGGGGGGGAGAGAGAGGGGGTGAGAGAGAGAGAGACGGGGGGGGGGGGGAGGGGGAGAGAGAGAGAGTGTGTGGGGGGGGCAGGGGAGAGGGGAAGAGAGAGAGGGAGGGGGAGAGGGAGAGGGAGAGGATGCATTATTTCTAAAAAAATTAAGTTCATGCAAACAATGAGAGAGAGAGAGAGAGACAGAGGATTCATTCTTGCTAAAACATTTAAGTTCATGAAAAAAATGAGTGTGTGTATGTGTGTGATAGAGAGAGAGAGAGGGAGGGAGGGGTGGGGAGAGAGAGGGAGGGAGGGGTGGGAAGAGAGAGGGAGGGGTGGAGAGAGAGAGATTATCACAAATGAATTCTTGCTAAATCATTTAAGTTCATGCAAAAAATGAGAGAGGGTTGGGAAGAGAGAGAGAACATATGAGACAAAATGATGGCAACAAAAAAGTGTGTTTTTTTTTCTTATACAGGTAGGAACATGCATGCATTAAAAAAGCACACGCATTATTAACACATATGCATTCTTGCTAAAAAAATTTAAGCTCATGAAAAAAATGAGAGAGAGAGAGAGAGAGAGAGAGAGAGAGAGAGAGGGAAGGGAAGAGAGAGGGTGGGAGAGGGAGAGAGAGGGAGGGATGGAGGGAGGGGCAGGACGAGAGAGGTAGGGGTGGAGAGAAAGAGATTATTAACATAAATTCATTCTTTCTAAAACATTTAAGTTCATGCAAAAAATGAAATAGAGGTGGGAAGAGAGAGAGAGAGAGAGAGAGAGAGAGAGAGAGGAAGGGATGGGAAGAGAGAGGGATGGGTGGAGAGAGAGAGATTATTAACACAAATTCATTCTTGCTAAAACATTTAAGTTCATGAAAAAAATGACAGAGGGGTGGGAAGAGAGAGAGAGAGAGAGAGTATTAACAAAAATGCTTTCTTGCTAAAAATTTAGGTTCATGCAAAAAATAAGAGAGAGACAGGGGGGGGGGAGATATTATTAACATAAATGCATTCTTGCTAAAAAATTTAGGTTAATGCAAAAAATAAGAGATAGAGGGGGGGGGGGGATAGATAGAAATATGTAGAGAGAGGGGGGCTTGAAGGGTGGGGGGTTGACGAGAGAGCATTAGGGGAATTTTGAGGTCTAAAATGGGCCTCCTAAGAAAAATGTACAACAAAAATAAAATTTATAACAACCAATAGGATTCAAGATGATGATGTCAACCATGGGGGATGATTTACTATTTTTTAAATAAAAGGGTAAAAATATTAAAAAATAATAAAATAATAAAACTACTTTTTCAACTCGTATTTTCAACTTATCTCCCAAAATTTTTACTCAAATTTCGAGCGGGAGTACTCGTTGGATGCGAAATTTAATTCCTCATTAAAGGAGTACCCATATTGCATACTTTCGATGAACTCTACTACATGAAAAATGAGAAATACATAAAAAACATGATTGTAATCACGTTTTTTTATGTATTTCTCATTTTTCGTGTAGTAGGACCCATCGAAAGTATGCAACATGGGTACTCCTTGGATGGGGAATTAAATTCCGCATCCAACGAGTACTCCCGCTCGAAATTTGAGTAAACACTTTGGGAGATAAGTTGAAAATATGAATTGAAAAAGTAGTTTTTTCATTTTTCCCTCTAAAATTTGATGATGTCATCAAATCTTATTTGATTTTTTCCACTATTATTTTATAATTTCCTTAGGAGGCCCATTTTAGACCTCAAAATTCCACTAATGGGGAGACTGATGGTAAAAGGAAGAAAAATGTTATATAGGTGGAGAGATAGAAAAGGGTAGAGAGAGGGAAGGACTTGTGGGGGGGGAGGGGAGATATGAAGACAGATAAAGATAAATAAATATATGTATAAATGTGGAGAGAGAGGGGGAAGGGTTAGGGAAAAGAGAGAGAGTTGGGGGGGGGGGGGGGGGTGGTGGGGGGGTGGTTAGGTAGAGTTATAAATATGATGAGATATGGAAAAATGACATGCTCATGTTATAGAACATATGTGCATTATTTATTTAAAAAAATAATAGACATGAACACATTTTTCAATTATGTAGTGGATGAGATGTCGATTTTGGTTTTAGGTTTGGATTACCAAACCTCTTTTTTTGGTCTACATAAACGAAAACACGTCCATTTTTTACAACTTCTTGATTTTAAAACATGTTTTTATATATTCTCTTTGCATTCAACGCTAATGAAACTATACACTTACATAAAAAAAACATAGTTGTTTTTGCTATATAATTTGATTGGTTGACCTATTTTGAAAGGAAAATAAATGGAACTAATATAGATGAATAATTACACAATTGAAAAATAAAATAAAATTATAAATATGTTAAGGCCATCATAGCGGGGCCTAATGGTTGATCTTTCCATTTCAAGGTTTTACTATGTTTATTTATTTTAAAAACTGTAAAATCAACATTAAAAATTACGGAAAAATAACATTGTATAATAACCATTTTTTATCTACAAATGTATAATTTTTTTCCAAAAAATTTCGTCATTTACATACTAAAAATTGGGGCCTAACATGAAATTGTGCATTATTTCTTAGATAAAAATGACATACCAATATTTTAAAAAACACCATTTTTTTCATAAATGAAAGTTATAGGTTTAGGAAGAAAATTTAATTATCTACGTTTCATTCTTTTACAATATGTCCTATAATTTTGCATAAGTGCGTCTAATAATTCCTTTTAGTGCTCAAATTTATATTTCTCTAAATTTCCATTGCAAATAATGTGTCATAATCAGGTATCATTGTCTTACATCAGCCCTCCATCAAGCTCTAAAATAGTTAATGAGAATTGTGTAATGAGAGAATTGAAACAATGCCTAGGGTTGTGATGAAAAAAAATCCCTTGGTGTAAAAAGAATCTCGAATGAGAGATATCGATGGAAAGCCATAAAAAGTTGATGAACCTTACTAGGAACAAAAAAAGTGAAACAAAGATATGGCTAGCTTAAAACTAAATTGATGCATTAGAACAAACAAAAGTAGCCATACAACATAGGGAAATGCAATTAACATACAGGGAAAACATAAGAACATAGAGCCACATACCAATTTCCTTTTTCACTAGCTCCAAAGGGTTTTGAAACCTAAAACAAAGGATATGAGTAGAGCTACCAATTTGCACCCAGGAACAAGGCCAATTTGGAACCATTCTAATTGAACAAAATAATTATTTTCAAAATGAAAATGAAATAATTGAACTAATCATATATGACTAGGAAAATGAAGAGTTGTCACCGCAAACAAAGCTCCAATTTCCCTCAAAATTTTGGGCCTTAATTTCATTCTCTAACAAAGTATACTTAGTTTATTCAAAGGGAGAAAATAATTCAGATGCTTAAGTAGAAGTAGTAGGTTGATGTTAAGAAAAATGAAAGCCTAATTTTTAAAAAATCTTATGAGAAAACCGAAAAACAAGTCATGTGTTGAGATTCAACAAGAAAATTCAGCACCCACGCCTAGTGCATTACAAACATGGTTGCATTAAGCACCCAGACTAGGGTGGGGCCCATAGTGCTATTTTTGGGTGCATGTCTATTTTGGTTATCCCTTAATTAAGATGGACATTAAATTATAATCTATTCTCAATGTGGACTTGAATCAGTTAACTGAAAGTGATAAATTAAGTTATCTAGTGGATTTCAAGTTAGAGGTAGTTGGTGAGGCTTGTAGAGTAATTTTAGTTGTAACAGAGATCGAACTGTAGTGGTGCATGATTTGGTGCAAGTTGTAAATAGTTTAACTCAGTTAAGTGAGTTAAAATTAGTTGTGCTAGTTGTAACTGGAGATACACTAGCGAGAGATATAGTGAATTAAATATTAATTAATTCATAATCAGTGATCTCGCATGAAACTAAAAATTTACTATTATTAATTGCATGCGTGTCAAATCCAGTGGAGACCTAGTTGAGTTCTAGGTGAAAGCGAAGCTGACTATCAGTTGTAGGATTATTGGCTTGCACACTTGCAACCAAACACCCATTGGAGTGCCCATGATACTTGCGAAGTCAAGGTAGGAAGGAATTCATATCTTTTAGGGACATTTACCATAAGGGTTGCGTAAGCAAGGCAAGCTGTCTGGAGGCTAAGAATTGGCTATGTGTTGGTCAATTTTTCATATGAAAGTGTGAGACAATTAGCTGAGTACTGGAGGAATCATGTGAGAATAGTTTTGTATGCAATTGTTTCATGATCCATGCTTATTATACAATAGAATATAGTAGGTTTTTAGCTGTAATATTTCACTCAGAAATTATCTGTGTTGTGTGTGATTGATCTTTCTTCATGTTCATGTGATTAGCGATTGTGTTTTTAATTCCGTTAAAGAGTTGTAGAAGTGAATAAATATTTAAATTTATTACATTGTTATATTGGGTGAATCCAAGATATACATGCATGTTGTATAATTTCTACATGGTATCAGAGCACGAGAAATTGCAAAAGTGAAGCAAGAGCTGAGTTTGTGACTGGATAAAATTTGAATTGGCCGAAAGACTTTCTTGGTGCTACAACTGATTCAAGATAGAAATGGATTTCAATAGCTTGAGGTTAGAGTATGAACTCGAGGGCAGCTCAAACTATATTGCTTGGAAGAGTAGGATGGAGGTAGTACTCGAAGCCAATGGCTTGAAGGAATTCATTGACAAAGATGTTCCTAAACTCGATGCTACAGATGCTGCAAATCTTGATGCATGGAAAAAGAAAGTGGCAAAGGTGACGAGGATCCTGTTGGAGGGAGTACGAGACCACATTGTCTCAAGCCTCCATGGAAAAGCCACACCATATGCAATGTCGAAGGATTTGATGGATCTCTTCCAAAGCAACAATGACCATAGGAAATTGGTGCTCAAAGATAAACTAAGGAAGATCAAGATGGAAAAGGGCGACACCATTCCAAAATATCTAACAAAGTTTGTTCAATGTCAGGATGAACTAGGGAGCATTGGAATAATAGTTTCTAATGATGATTTGGCAAGATTTTCTCTCCTAGGACTTCCCAAGAGTTGGCACAGTTATCAAGACTGTCATTGGAAGGGAAAAATTTCCAGATTGGGAACGACTATGGTCAGATTTGGTGTAGGAGGAGTTCAGACGGAACACCAGAGATGGATATTCATCTAAGAATGAGGATGAAGAGGATTGTGCTTTGGCTGCTAAGGCAAGGAAGGGGAAAGGGAAGAAATTCCATTCAAAATCTGAGTCCAAGAATGGCAAGAAGCAGGACATGTCCAAGGTGAAGTGTTTTCAGTGTCACGAGCATGGGCATTTTGCTGCTAACTGTCCACAAAAGAAAAAGAACAAGAAGGCTGGAGGATTTGCAGCTGGTGAGGCCCTTGCCACGCAATTTGAGCTTGACTTCTCATTGATTGCATACATGGTGTCCAGTGCATTGGGATCTATGTGGTGTTTGGATAGTGGCGCTTCCTTTCACATGACGAGAGATAAGGAACTTTTTAGTGACTTGGAGGAGAAATATCTCGAGATGCATATTGAAATGGGCGACGATGAGCGATACATTGCTACCGGGATCGATACCATTACCTTTCGGAGGGAGACAAGTAAACCATTTCAATTAAAATATGTAATGCATGTACCAGGTCTAAAGAAAAATTTGGTCTCAGTCGCAATGTTGGAGGATAGAGGCTATGATGTTATTTTTAATGATGGAAAATATTTCCTGCGACATAAAACAATGGGACAAGCCAAGAGGATATGGATTGGAGTTAAGAATCTCTACAAGTTGGAGGTAGATGGCTGCACAACAATGATGTGCAAGGCAGATCAAGTGGTGAGCTGGGATGAGGTCTAATTATGGCATAGGCAATTGGGCCATCTTCACCATGGAGCCTTGAAAATATGTAAAGTACACCTTTCATGAGAAGGAAAACCGAGCTTCGAGGATCCTTAAGAGAGTTCACACAGACGTGTGTGGTCCTTCTCGATTGCTTCAACAACAAAACATAAGTAGTATGTAATATTTGTTGATGAATTTCTCGTAAGTGTTGGATCTTCTTCATGCAGAAGAAAGATCAAGCATTCTTTAAGTTCTGTGAGTTTAAGGCACTGGTGGAGAAAGTGTTAGGGAAGCAAGTGAAGGCTATTAGGAGCGATAATGGTGGAGAATACATCTCTAATGAATTCAAGAAATTTTGCAACAAAGAAGGAATTCACAGAGAACTCATAGCACCTCATAACCTACAACAAAATGGGGTCGTGGAGAGGAAGAACAGAACTATTGTGGGTGTAGCACGAGCGATGTTGCATGATCATGGCCTACCGATGCATCTGTGGGCGGAAGCATGCAATACAATGGTACATGTGAAAATGTTTTTCCCTCATAGAGTACTTGGCATGAGTACACCTGAAGAGGATTTCATTAGTAAGAAACCTAATGTTTCACACTTTAAGATTTTTGGCTCATATATTTATGTGCATGTGACCAAGGACGCCAGGAAGAAGCGGGAACCAACAACTGAGATTGGGATTTTTGTGGGATACACTGAAACACACCCATAATTATCGTGTGTATTTTCCAAACAACAGAATGACTATTGTGCGACGAGATATCAAATTTGACGAGGAGAAAGCCATGTCGTTGTCCCTTGAGAGGGGGATGGACTTCCATGCAGAGGAGGAATTTTTGGTTCCCAATGATGAGTCTCAAGGTGTGGATCAACCACATGAGGAGGTTCATGGAGTAGAGGAAAACACTAATGCAGAGCCATCCATCAGAAATGGCAAAAGGCGCACCACGTAAGATAATAAATTGAGACTTGATGATGTAGAGAATGTGGGAGCCCCTACTTCACATCGCAGACAGAGACGGTCTCCTGACCAATTTACTAGATACATGGCTCTTATGAGAAAGTGTATTGTGACTGAACCATCTTCCTTTCAGGAAGCAGTGCAGCATACAACTTGGGTTGATGCAATGGTGGAGGAGTATGACTCCATTGTTAAGAACAATGCATGGAAGATAGTCCTAAGACCAGTTGAAAAATCAGTGGTTGGATTGAGATGGATCTACAAGGTAAATCAAGCTACTGATGGGAGTGTGGAGAAATACAAAGCCAAATTTGTGGCCTGGGTATTCTCACAAATCGAGGGGATAGATTATGATGAGACTTTTGAACTTGTTGCAAGGTACTCTTCCATAAGATCCATCCTTGCACTCTCAGCGTAGATGGACTGGCACATTCATCATATGGATGTAAAAACTGTGTTTCTCAATGGGATCATTGAGGAAGAGGTGTACATAGAGAGCCTGAAGGTTTCTAGATCTTCAATAGTGAGTCGCAAGCACCTTGTGCTTAGTACACTTGAATAGACAACTATTTCACCTGACTGGGCTTCACCAAAAGTGAAGCAGATGTAAAATTGTACTAGATTGTGGTTGAGGGTAAGCTATTGATAATTGTTCTTTATGTTGATGATATAATTTTGACTGGTGATGAGAAGTTGATACTCTCATGCAAGGAGGATATTGCAAGGGAGTTCGAAATGAAGGACATGGGACTCCTTTATTATTTCCTTGGATTGGAAATATAGTAGCGGGATGGTGAAGTTTTTTTGTCTCAAGGAAAGTATGCAAAGGAGATATTAGGTAAGTTTAACATGGAGAGATGCAAACCCATGGATACTCCTTTTCCAGAAAATTGTAGGAAAGAGGATGCTACTTCTAGAGAGGTAGTGGATGCTGATATCTACAGGTAGTTAGTGGGTCCACTAATGTATTTGGTAAAAACAAGACCAGAAATTTTCTACGTAGTTAACTGGCTGAGTCAAGCTATGGTTAAGCCTACCAAGCTCTTTTGGAAGGTGGGGAAGCATGTCCTGAGATACTTGAGGGGCACATCAGAGTATGGTCTATGGTACATACGGAAAAAGGGAGTGAAACTACATGGATTCATAGATGCAAATTGGGCTGATAGTCCATCGGATAGAAAGAGCACATCAGGGAGGATCTTTAGCATTGGATCGACAACAGTTTCCTGGTACAACATGAAGCAACGATTCGTGGCACTCAGTTCAGTGAAATTGGAATACATGGTAGAAATTCAAGCTGCATGTGAGGCTATTTGGATGAGAAAGATCTTGGTTGGTTCTCATATGGATCCGACAATGATTCATTGTGATAATCAGAGTTGCATTAAACTCTCATTAATCCTGTGTTTCATGATAGGTCCAAGTATATAGATATCTGGTACCATCATCTCAGAGATTGTGTGCAGAGAAGGATAATGTTGCTTCAGTACATTCCCAGGGAATATCAAGATGGAGATGTTTTGACGAAGGCACTCGGCAGGAGAAAATTCGACTAACATAGAGACAGGATCAGGTTGAAGGATAATCCCTTTCTTTTTGAGAGGGAGTGTTGAGATTCAACAAGAAAATTCAGCACCCGCGTCTAGTGCATTAAGCACCTGGTTTCATTAAGCACCCAGACTAGGGTGGGGCCCACAATGTTATTTTTGGGTGCATATCTATTTTGTTTATCCCTTAATTAAGATGGACATTAAACTATAATTTATTCTCAATGTGGACTTGAATCAATTAACTGAAAGTGATAAATTCAATTATCTAGTGGATTTCAAGTTAGAGGTAGTTGGCGAGGCATGCAAAGTAAATATAGTTGTAACAGAGTTCGAAGTGCAGTGGTGCATGAGTTAGTGCAAGTTTTAAATAGTTTAACTCAGTTGTGCTAGTTGTAACTGAAGATACACTAGTGAAATATCTAGTGAATTAAATATTAATTAATTCACAATGAATGATCTCATAGGAAATTGAGGATTTACCATTGTTAGCTGCATGCATGTCAGATCCAATGGAGACCTAGTTGAGTTCTAGGTGAAAGGGAAGTTGACTATGAGTTGTAGGATTATTGGCTTGCACACTTGCAGCCAAACACCCATTGGAGTGCCAATGATACTTGTGCAGCCAAGGCACACAAGAATTCCTATATTTTAGGGATCTTTACAATCAGGGATTGCACAAGCAAGGCAGGTTGTCTAGAGGCTGAGAATTGGCTATGTGTTGGTCACTTTTGCATATGACAATGTGAGACAATTAGCTGAGTACTGGAGGGCTCTTGTGAGAAGAGTTTTGTATGTAATTGTTTCATGATCAATGCTTAATATACAATAGAAGATAGTGGGGTTTTAAGTTGTAATATTTCCCCTGGAAATTATTTGTGTTGTGTGTGATTGATCTTTCTCCATGTTCATGTGATTAGCAGTTGTGTTTTTAATTCCGCAAAATATTTGTAGAAGAGATTCAGTATTTAACTTTAGTACATTGTTAGATCGGGTGAATCCAAGATATACATGCATGTTGTATAATTTCTACATCATGCACATGATAGAATAGGACTTTAAAAAACTCCTTCTAATGGGAGGTCTCAAAGGGATGTACCTTATAATTTTGTAGTAAGATCAATGTTTGAAACATTAAACACGTCAAGTAGAGAGAGGCCTAATTTGCACACACCCTTCTTTGAAATTTTTTTTCCCGCTATATATAAAGATATGAATATGATCATTACCAGAAGAAAATTCGATGGCATTAAGCATTGACAAACCACGATATCTCCTAACATTCAAAGAATGAAAAATAACATAACTACTTCCTCCTATTGCAACACCAAAAAATAAGACACACACTTGAACTTGAACAATCATGAAACCATCCACATGGAAATAGAACTCTGACACCTTGCACACCCTATAAAACCACCCTCTAGGGTTTAGCACACAACGCAATTCCATCCCCAAAGACTAACCACATAGAGCCAAACAATAGGAAAACATTTTGGCATTTAGGCACAATAAAGATAAAAAAATTCTAAGAATCACTTGCGAGAAAAATAAGGTAAAGCCCATATGCCAACTTGAAGAGGAGAGAACAATACTACAACACCTAATAAGAGGGTGAAAACCCCAACATATAAAATGATGACATCCTTGACAATGAACATCATTGCTCTCAAGACTCAAAATATGCAATTTGATTCCAACCCAAAGCCAAACACCAAGAAAACTAAGGTGACAAATTTAATAGAAGAGACACCAAGAAGAAAGCACAATTGCAAAGTGAAAATTATCATGATTTCATTTAAGGTGGGAATTAACAAATCAAAAGTTTCAAATTGAGTAAAACTAAGATTAAAATAACACACTAAGAATGAACTACAAAAATGGAAAAGAACTAATGCTAACCCTAAAAAGAATGAACATGAAGGGTGGATGTAGGTGGGAGCATTCAACATGATGCCATGTAGATTGAATAAATCCAACCTACCTTTCATCTCTTGGAGAAAATTAGCAACCAATCCTTACATTTTTTGGAATCCTACCATATAAATGCAAATTAATTTAGATTTCGACTTTTATTATTATTATATAAATAAAATAATATTCATATTTCAAATAATTGATATATGTCACCATCTCATAAAATACTATTAATGTTTAAAACTTAAATCAACATAAATAGCCGCACTTGCAACTTAGATGGAAGATGTAAGACACTAATAAGAAGACTAATACTATAATAGGTTTTCCTCATCGTTTAAATGGATGAGCACGCAGTAATTTAATCTAATTCGGTCAAAACTTTTACACACTATCAAAAGTTTGCCATAATCCAAATTCTACTCATAGTCCAAAACTTTATCACAACACATCCAAATTCTACTCATATTCCATGTTGAAACTTTATCACAACACATTTGTCATTAATCAATCTATAAAAAGAAGAGAAATTGCTACAATAATTAACCTGCTCCATTACCTGATTTCTTTATATTACTTTAAAAGACCACAAACAAGTCACGTGCCATGTCTCCCTTCGAAGAATCAATTGGCAGGATTTTGCAGCTCGAGGCTGCGTTGAACCTACCCCTATTTTGATGAGCTACATGTGAGGAGGAGGGAGCGAAATTTCTGTTTCAATATAAATACAAAGTATCACTGTCTCTCTGAGTCCGTGTAACACGCTCAAACGGGGAAAGAAATTTAAAAAAATAACACGAGCACTGCTGCATACAAATTACAAACAGCATTTTCCCTCTGTATGGTCTGAAATTCAATGTCGCATTCTTCATTTTCGCCCCCTCTCACGCCTTAATTTCATCAAATTCTGCACCAAAATATTTTGACCGACTATTGCTTATTATCGCCTTCTATTACGCTTCATTAATTAAGGGTCGAATATCGTCTGAGCTTCTGCTCAACTTTTGACTTTAAAATACAAATTTAAGCGCACATAAGTGACAGCTCCCTACTTATTTGACGATCTTTCATTCTTCGCTATTTTAATTCATGTAGCCATCGCCTGTTGTTCCTCAAATATTAAAAAACATGGCCGGTGGCCCTTATCGGTTCTGACTGACTTTGAGAATGAATTCATTAATTTAAAGAGAAGAATTGAAAACCACAGAATAATTGACTGCTGATTCAGATTGAAAGGCATGCGCACAATCGCCAATTTTGAAAATGTGATTACGATACAGTCATGAGAAGTTGTACAATCATGGTTACTTGCTTCAGCACAAACTCATCACTAAGAAACACAGCTGGAAGGAAAAGTAAACTACCATGGTCCAATTAATCGCAACGTTCTACTATGTGCGTTTATTGTGCATTCGGGGCATCCAACGCAACAAAGTGAACTGTGGATTTTGCAGCGGGGCGGGATGCTCCCGGTGCACAATTCACATTATTGCGGTGGTAAAAGCCTATTTTTAACGGGTTTTAATTATGTATTTTTAACATGTTTTAATTATGCTAGATTTGAGATTTTGTGATTTATAAAATAGATAAACGTTGTGGATTAATCATATTATTAGGATAGAATTTGGTTGATATTTCGAACCAACTAATGTGGTTAATACTCATAAACAGGTGAAATAATAAAAAATATTTTTAATTAAAATTTTTATTGATTAATAAATGTTAAATTAATAAATATTGTAATAAAAATATAAAAGGTCTTATGTAATTTTTAATATAAAATTGTTAGGTTAGAGATTTAATTATTTAAATATGATATATAGGGATTATATAACATAAAGGATTATATATATATATATATATATATATATATATATATATATATATATATCAAGGGGAATAAAATATGAAAGACTAGACAAAAGGAAAAAAAGGATATGCAACGGGGGCAAAAAATTTGTTAGCTTTAACGTTGTTTTATTATATACCAAAATATCCACCAAGGAAGCCATTGATGTCGTTAAGTGGATCTCTGACTAGGACACTTCTATGTTAGTTGGCCTCTGCATCACCTCAACCTTTTTCAGTTTTCAAGGTGAGTTCTATGAACATAGTTGTGTTGTTGCTATGGGATCCCCTCTCTCACCTGTAGTCACTAACCTTTTTATGGAAGATTTTGAATCAAAGGCCTTAGCCTCGACTCATTTTCGCCATAGGAGGTGGAAGAGATTCATGGATGACACTTGTGTCATTTGGCCCCATGGTAGAGAGAAGTTAGATCTGTTTTTTGAGCACCCAAATTCCCAGTCAAATTCCATCAAATTCACAATATATGTTGAGGTTGATGGTTCGCTTCCTTTCTTGGATATCCTTCTCTCTAGAATGGATGATGCTTCTGTTTCCCACAAAGGTTTTCACAAGAAAACTCACACATAACAGTGTCTTGATGTTGGTTCTCATCATTTTCTTGCTCATAATTTTGGTGTTCTTTGCACTCTTTCTACCTGTGCTCTTAGAATCTCTGATGACAACCACTTAGAGTCGGATAAATCCCATCTTCTTGAGGTTTTTGAAAATAATAGGTATAGTAGATCTAAGGGCCATAGGGCCTTTCAAAAGGCCTATAAAGGATTAAGTGAAAAATCTACTCGTGTGGATCCTGTTTCCAAGGTTCATCTCCCATTTATCTAAGGAACCACGGACACGATTTCCCATGTTCTCAAAAGAAACAATGTCTCCTCTTCATTCAAACCCCTTTGTACTATTATAAATTCTCTCGGATTTGTCAAGGATATTGTCGACCCAAAAGACATGAAGGGTGTTTACATGATTTCTTGTTCATGTGGCATGCCCTATATTGGTGAAACTGGCAAATCCATTAGACAAAGAATCTAGGAGCATGCTGTGGACATTAGGCACAATCGATCTCACACATCCACTCTTGTAGAACATGTGGAGAAATCGTGTCACCATGTATGCATTGAAGACTCCAAATTCATTGCTAAGGTTGACCACTTTCATTATAGGAAGCTTAGGGAAGCCATTGAGATTGAGCATCATGCTAAAATCTCAATAGGGATGATGGTTGGAAGTTGAGTAAGAGCTGGACTGCAGCTCTCTCTAGATGAAATTTTTGCCCCCTTTGCATATTTTGACTGTTCTTGTTTTTTCATTTTTTCCCCTTTTTATTCTTTTGTCTAGTTTTTCATATTTTATTCCCCATGATATTTTTCTTATATATTATCCTTTATGTTTTTATTTATATAATGATGCATCCGAACAATTTATTCAATAAGACCGACAAGCTTCTTCACCTTGTCCTAAGGATGAACCACATTAGTTGGTTTGAAAGGTGGACCAAATCCTATTGATGTGATTAATTAGGTTTTAATTATTTCACAATTTCTTTTTCAAAAATTTGATTGTATTATTTTTGACCCAATTTTATTTCGCCATAAAATCTTAAATTAAGATAATTTAGGATAATCAAGATTATACCTTCCCACTAAACCATTGCACTATATATTCAAAATTAATTAATTTTTTTTTCTAAGTTAAGTTAATCTATTAACAGAAGAAATAATTTACATCAGGGCCGTAGCCTAGTCTTTGCCCAAACCTGTGGCAATCTTGACAAAAAATGCAGAGAAAAAGACTGCCTTCATAGAGGGAAACCAGCCTTGAACAATTTTCGAACTATTGCATTGCCCTCGCAGGGGAACCATCGGATGATGCTTCTGAAAGATACTTCGATTACAGTAATAAAAAACAGAACTATAATCCGACACAACAAAATAATAAAAACAAGCCCGATAGAATGGGCCAATAGTAAGCATGAAAACCAAACAGAGAAAGAGCAGCTACTCATCAGGTAGTTCTTCCACGACTCTACACCAGAGTGCATCCATGTCTCCTTCTTTCTTGAACAGGTCTGTGATGGAAGTGACAACCTGCCTGGAAGGTGCTGGATCTTCTTGCGCCATTTCCACATCACGAATCCTGCTCGCTTGCCTTGGATCTCCTTGCGCTTCCTTTCCCTGCGTGTGCATCGACCCCTCCTGATGGTCTGAGGTCTGGGCAACTACTTTGCACAGACCTGCTAGGCCAGAGCTTTGTTCATCCACCTGGGGCTCTTCGTGGAAGACCACAGTAATTGAGGCAGTGACTTGAGGGCGGTTTAGAGAGAAATTGAAAGAAAAATGCAACGCATGAGGCATGGGAAAAAGCAGAGCGGTGGGAATTGGAGGCGCAGGGGAGCCCAAGTGGTGGCCAGAGCTATGAACACGACCCCTCCTGCTTCTGGTGTTGGGATAGCAGCCCGAATGAGAAGACGAATCAGAGGTGGAGTTGGAGGGAGTGTGCCGGGGTTGGCTTCTGGTGCTACCCCTGCGGCACCTCATCCGTTGGCGAAGGCAAGGCATTGGCACAGACTCTGCAGAGTGCACAAGAAGAGGCGGAAGAGCAGAAGTGACGGAGGCTTGAGGAATGCGAGAATTCAAAGAGATCGAAGCAAACAGACAAAGACCAGAATGCGAGAAGTGGAGATTATCACCAAGGTCCAAGCAGCAGCTCAGCGGGCTTCTTTTGCCGGTCACAGTGCGCACACTGGGGAGCCCATGATCTGGGGTGCACCTGTAATTCATCGGCTGAGGAGCGTCTGAGAAACCAGAGCAATTCGCCATGTTATCAATCCAAATGAGTCTGCATCGAAGAACGCTCGGCATTAAACCCACATTGATGAAAGTCGAAGGCCGATGCATTGAGTCGCATGTGAAATCGCACAGCGAAATGGAGGTGGGATTATGAACAACGTCGAAAGTAAATGCCATCGATCCTTTGGCAGGTGTTCTTAAATGCCATTTATCAACTGTGTCTTGGGTGGGCAGGTGTCTCCATGCTATGCTGCACCCAAGTCCCATCGCTTTAAACGTTGCCCTCTTCACCCACATCCGGGAAAAATTAAATATTATTAATAAAAATATAATTTTTAATTAAAAGTATTTTTACACAATTTAAACTTTCAATTTTAACCATCATTAGTTGACTAAAAAGATTATTTAAAAAAAAAAATCAAAAATTTTGATTTTATTAAATTAAATTTTAATAAAAAGATATTATTTAATAATTTAAAATTATTCTTATTATTTAAAACAAAAAATCAAAACTCTCCTACTTTACTTTTAAATACATTCATTTATATTGAAATGATAATATTTTGATTTTATTAAATTAAATTGTAATAAAAAAAATACTATTTAATAATTTAAAATTATTTTTATTTATTAAAATTTAATTTTGTAGTAATAAATAAAATTGAGATAGCCCAATTTTGTGAACATAAACCAAACCAATAACCTTAAAAAAAAATTTAACCTGGACCGTAAGGATTTTTCATACTGTAAATTTTTTTTATGATTGTTCTTAAAGATGGTCCATGTTTCTCTATTACCAATAAACAACAGTAACGTCTTTTTGTCAGTCTCCCTAGATGGCAGTTATATAAATTTATTATACAATATTTACATGGAATTTATTTGAATTATATGAAATATCAATAAACAACAGTAATGTCTTTTTGTCAGCCTTCTTACATCGCAGTTATACAATACTTACATGGAATTTATTTGAATTATATGAAATATTGAGATGTTGTTTAACTATTTTATATTTTGAATTTGTCAAAATTTTGGTAAATTTCTAGGTTGTAGTGCTTTTTTAAATACATAAATAGATTTAAAGTATAGACAAATCTCAAAAGCACTTAGATTGTGAAAATTTCAAAACTCAACTTATTATTTAAATAAATCCTTTACAAAAAAAACTGTAAACATAAAGGAATAAACTCAGAGATCCATCACCCATCTAAGAAATAAGTCCATGAATAAATCAACTCAATTTTACAAATGAATAGTGTCATATTTTAAGCTTTGAGATTAGAATAGAGTAAACTACATTGTCGAAGCACTTGGATTATAGAAATTTCAAAACTCAAAATTATAATTCCAATAAATCCCTTACCCAAAAAAATCTCCAAAAGGTAAAAGAGTAAAAGACCATTTCCAAGGATGCTTTAATTACAATGACTCAACCAATTGCCCTAACTCTCAAGGCTATTATCGTAACGGGCCGAAACAAACGGGTTAATATTTCACATGCATTGAACTAATTCATATGGACGTTATAGAGTAAGATCACGGGCGAAGGATTCGGATAGTTTTTGGGATTTAATTTATCTTCATGCAAATTTTGCGATCTGATTTTAGTTGAACTTAATTATCAAATGGATTGAAATTGTAGATTTTTCAACGCATACTGATCCAAACTCAAGTACCTTAAGAAACTCCGACCAAGTCGAGATTATATAATCCATACATTTAATATTTACAAGTTTAATAAACATATTTTTTTCCTTTGATTCTGACTAGATTTTATTTTATTTAATCATAATGGCGTAGGTATACGTGAAGGTCCTGAATCTACATTAACAAAAATTAAACGAATAATAATTTGGCACTACTCATAATACAATAAATGAGCATTCACGTGTTTTCAGCCGATGGATCGACCGCATGCACCATGTGTGCCAGATCCAATGTATACTGTTTAGCGGTTTTACCAAGTATCACACACTTTGGCGCGATTCTTTTTTTTTCAAAATATTTTTGTTTTAAGGATTTTTTTAGGCGTTGCCTAAACATGTTAGGTTTTGGAATTTTGGTTTATATATATATATTTGTCAAATTTGTTGGTTAAAATGAAAATTTTAAACTCAAAAATATATAAAAAAAAATAGATTAATTAATTTATTAGTGTAATTTAAATATTTTAAATATTTAATTTTTAATACATATTTTTATAAATTTTAATTTAAAATTTAATTAAAAATGTTAAAAATAGTAAATTTCAGCTACTTAATTTATAAAAAATAAATATTTAAATTTTTAAGAATAAATATTTAAATTCTTAAAAGTTTGAAGTTATTTATTTAGTAGATAGATTTTTCAAGCTAAGCTAGGCAAGTAGGCTTACATAGGTTGAAATGTGTAAACACTTTAAAAAAATATATTATTCATTTTTTTTTTGTCCATCAAAATAGGCAGAATATATTCACAAACCTCAAATGTTTTAGCTTATTTATATACTTCAGCTCAAAAATTTATCTACAATATTATACATTCAAATGGCATTTTATATTTAACAATGTATTATTTTAAATAATATCATATAAAATTATTATAGGAGTAATTGTTAAGTGTCATTTTTTAGAGTTTTTTTTCTAAAAAAATTGTGCTATTTAGATGGTGAAGAGTTCAATTGTCAAACTTGTGATTTCAATAAATGTTAACTAGATTTTAGACAAATTAGGTCGAAAAATAAACCAATAAATCTTAACTAGATTTTAGACAAATTAGGTCAAAAAATAAACCATAAAACTTTCCAAAAGTAGCACTTAAAAACTACTCATAAAAGTGTATAATTAAATAAGAGATAGTCTAACTTATGGATGAAATAGACTTTTTCACCATAGCAAAACAATTTCAAAAAAAAATGAATTTTTGTTATTTTAAACACAATTTTAAATGCATAAATAAAATTTACATAATGAAAAATCCCCAAACACTTAAAACAACTTAAAATCAAAATCAAATTTTTAAAAATCTCTACTGAATTTTAATTAAAACTAACTTGCTAAAATATTATGAAAAAAAAAGAAGAAGTCATTTTTATCAATAAATTACACTACATTTAAAAAAATAAAAATAAACTTTGATAGTAAATTTAAAAAATTAACTAAAATTCCAAAATAACTGGAAGGTAACTGAATTTCCAAAAAGAGATTGTATCGACCATATCCTTTCCAAGATGACGTACGCCGCAGTTCTATGACTCCAAGATGACGGACGCCACAGTTTCGCAACGGTTTTTGCTTTTTAGACTGTGCCATCCCCACTTGTGTTATTCCTTTGAATTCCTATTGGCTCCTTAGCATGCGGAGGAATATCTGCATTTTATAGTCATTCTTTCACCTCAGGTCCATTCCAATAAATTCTCGTGACGACGGTTTGGAATTTCTCCTGCGCCCCCTTAAAATGCGGGACTGATATCTCGACTTTATCGTTATTCCTTGAGCCCGTGAGATTCATTGAAATTCCTATAAATTCCCCCTCGTCCGCCATGACTACAAGCCTGAAGCAAAGAAGCAACCAACTGAGTCGGTCTCAGTTACATAAAAATGCAGATGGGGCGGGAATTCTGCGTGGCCTTTTTGCGAACATCCGTTTTCGGCTTACTATGGATGGCCATGGCGAGCGTAGAAGCTTATCACTTTGATGACATTTATGCACATTATGGCGGACGCAAAGCCTCTGCGTCTCATAACTATAAAGATGCGCTCACCAAATCCATTATCTTTTACGATGGTCAGAGATCGGGTAAACTTCCGGCAAACCAGCGGTTGAGATGGCGGGGGAATTCTGGACTTTCTGATGGAACTGCAGAAGGAGTATGTCATATTCCATCCGATTCAGTCATACCATTATTGATATTATTACAGTACTACCCAGCTGGTTTTGAATTGTACTGATAGTTTTTCATATCATATGACATTGCATTTCAGGTGGATTTGACAGGAGGTTATTACGACGCAGGAGATAATGTGAAATTTGGTTTGCCAATGGCTTTCACTACAACTTTGTTGTCATGGAGCGTTTTGGAGTTCGGAGAGTTCATGGGAAATGACCTCAACAATGCAAAAGATGCCATCCGTTGGGGTACAGATTACCTCCTTAAAGCTGCTGCACATCCGGGTGTTCTGTATGTACAGGTAATATCATTATTTTCTTAATATACATACAATCAAATCATAGAGTCAAGCCTGGAATCTCAAATTAATCTTTGTGGAAATTTCATCACATGTTTCAAGTTTTAGATAAGTTCGTGAGCGTCAGTAGACTTGTACTTAGGTTTTTTTAAGTAAAAGAAAACGTAGACTCTTTATATTGATAATAAAAGATAGGGAATTGTCTAATGAGACGGAGGAATTGTTTAGGCGGTCAAAATTAGCTTAAAGAATTTAAGAAATTTTGTAATAACAATGTTTGAATAATGATTTCGATGGTGGAAATGAATTTAAGATCATAAAAAAATTTCTAGAGCACTCAAAATATTAAAGTTTGATAATTATAACATAGATTTACAAAAATCTCTCCCAAATTTTCTTTAAATTTTACCAAAATTTCCATGATTTTCAAGACCAAAAAACAATCTAAACTACAGACATCTAAAAAATTTCTTATATTGTTATGAAGTCTAAGTTAATGATGGCTTCATTATCATTTTATATGGTTGATTGAATATCACATGATTCTTATCAGAAAAAATAATAAGTTAATCATTAATTTATTATATAAAACTACACTTAACTAGATTACCGATTCCCAAAATTAATTATTTTGACTTCATTCATTTGTAAAATTCTAAAATATTTCCAAAATAGTAAAAAAATAATTATTTTAACTTCATTCTCAAAATCTCTACCATGAAGATAAAAATGACCATTACATAAAAATGACCATTACATAGTGCTTAGTATTTGCAACCTATGCTTTGATAATTTATCTATATTATGACTTGAACTGTATTTAATATCTATACAGGTAGGCGAGCCGAACCAGGATCACCAGTGCTGGGAGAGGCCCGAAGACATGGACACTCCTCGCAATGTCTATAAAGTAGACACACAGCATCCTGGATCAGACGTTGCCGCAGAAACCGCTGCAGCGCTTGCAGCCGCCTCCATAGTTTTCAGGACAACGGACGCTGCTTATTCGCAGCGCCTCCTTCAAACTGCAATACAGGTATATTATTTACAATTCCTGAACTTCAAACATAATATACTTATTCTTAGCAATATCTCAATTTTTTTTTTGCATTTGACCGACGACTTTGCTGTTTGGTGAGGAAGCTGTTTGATTTCGCGGATAAATACAGAGGCGCTTACAGTGACTCCCTTAGTTCGGCAGTTTGTCCATTCTACTGCTCTTACTCGGGATATCAAGTAAGAATTCTTTTCATTAGCATATGTATATTAAAGAAGCAATAGATGATGATATGATTATCATGGCATTGGCTTTTGCTTGCAGGATGAATTGCTGTGGGGAGCAGCATGGTTGCGAAAAGCCACGGGGAGCGCGTCGTATTTAAACTACATTCAGTCAAATGGGGCGTCGCTTGGCGCCGATGATAATGGTGATTTGTTCAGCTGGGATCAGAAGCATGCAGGAGCCAGAATTCTTTTGGCTAAGGTGAAATTATGCACCAACCTAAACACACAGCCGTAATTTTATTGGATTATGCAGGCATCATTCTTGCGCTCTGTAATGTTACTCCAGCGTCATTATTCACCCCACTTTTGCCTTTGTTGCGTAGGAAGTTCTGTCAAGAAATATACAGTCCCTTCAGGAATACAAGGGCCATGCGGACAACTTCATTTGCTATCTCGTACCTGGAACATCATCTTCGCAGGCGCAGTACACACCAGGTAAACTAAAATAGTATTCACGTTAGAAATTTCTTAGTGTTATTACATCGGTATAATTCATATCACTCATACATATCACTCGTACCGTTCAAAGCTAATTTATTTATTTGAGGTTTTGCAGGGGGACTGCTCTTTGAAATGAGTGATAATAATTTGCAATATGTGACGTCCACAACTTTCCTGCTTTTCGCTTATGCAAAATACTTGAGCAATGCTCGCCAAGTGGTGAACTGTGGGGGCGTCTCAGTCACTCCAGACCGAATACGCACCCTTGCCAAAAGACAGGTACAATAACCAAGTACTGTTTGTTATGGCTTTTGGGCGCAGAGAATACCGTTAGGCCTAATGGTGATGATCATCTTATGAAATATAATATATATTTTTTTAACAGGTGGACTACATACTGGGAGACAACCCACTGGGAATATCATACATGGTGGGCTACGGTGCCAAGTTTCCGGAGCACATACATCACAGGGGCTCGTCGTCGCCCTCCATTTACGTCCATCCCCAGAAAATTTCATGCAGCGATGGTTTCCAGTGGTTGCATAGCAACGGTCCCAACCCAAACACACTGGTTGGTGCTGTCGTCGGAGGCCCCGATAACAATGACCACTTCCCTGATGACCGTAACGACTATTCGCACTCTGAGCCCACCACTTACATCAACGCTCCACTGGTCGGCGCCCTCGCTTTTCTGACACAGTTATCTTCCTAGTTTTAGCCGCTGTAGTAGCAGTCAATAATCCCGTCAAATTCCTCTGTTTATATACAGGAATAAAGACTTCCTTTCGAGGTATTTGCTTCCATAGTTGGCAAATCGCCGGAAGTTTTTGTTACTTCTATGTCTTTGTTGGAAAAAAATTTTGTAACTTGTTTATCGGGTTTCTCTCAGGTGTTTTTGTGAATATTTCACTTATTTTGAGGGACACAAAGTTTAACTAATAGGATAGGAAGAGTGTTTGACGGGAAGTGGGAAAATAACGGTTAGAGGAAGTGAGATTAAAATAAACTTTGCATAAATGATAAATTTAATTATAATTATGGAAAAAAATTAAAATTATTTAATAATTTAATATAGTTATTGTTAGAATTATTAAAAAAAAATGATTAGTTATATTAAAATTATTAAAATGAAAATAAACAAATAAATATATAGAAATAAATTAATAAGATTAAAAATAATAAAATTAAGATATTTAAATATTTTTTATGGTGAAAGTTATTAATAAAATTAGAATTATTATTATTAAAAATTCTAAATTTTTTAAATTACACACATTTATTGAATGGTCATAATTAAAATTAACGTTAGAAGAAGAATTATTACAAAGGGAGGACGTGCTGTTAGCAGCAGAAAAACTATGGACAGCCGAGCTATTAGGGTTGGCCATATTGACGAGCAGAAACTTAATTTTTTTTTTTGTTGTTGGTTATTTGTGTAGTTATAAAGTCTCATATGAGAGGATACTTCTAAAATCTTATACAGCTGCTTTGTTGCGGGGGATGATCTTCTTGCCTTCTATTCATCCGCAACGGATGCACGTTAATCGACCATAACCTAACCATATTTGTATTGGATCCAATGTACGGACTTGTCAATTTCATGTCACCGACTCGGTTTCCATATCTTCAAATTTTCGATGATTTTTATGTATAAAATATATTCCCACGAAAAACATCACATACTATATATTTTAATATGCGTTTATTGCTTTTTCAAAAGCAGCGAGTAGCATAAGCATTATGCGCTAATGAGCATGATGTACTAAGCTAATTATGCACTAATGAGCATAGTTCATTTATTGTTTTTTAATCTTATTTATTGAATATCATATTATTTTCACAATAGATAAATGGAAAAGTAGTTAACAAATTAATATCATTTCATAATAGATAACCCAGAAAAATAATGAACAAATAATTAACATTGTGTATAGTTTTTAATGAAAATTTATTTTTAATTTATTTTTATTAAAAAAAAATTATAATTATAAATTTTTCATTTATTTTTTTTTAATAAAATTATTTAAAAATATTAAATATAATTTTAATCTAAAAATACAATTTAAAGTTAAAAACATATATTATAATGTGTTAAAAATTATATCAACTGAAAAACCAATTCATTAAATCATAACCTAGAATAGAGAGACAAATTGGGCAACACATATTTCTCGTTTATAGGTTTTTAAATACTGACAGTTTATGTTTATCTTTAGATTTAAATTTACTACCCACCAACATTTAATAACCTATAGCTTGAGAAATAAGATTTACCGACAAATTGAGTTTCCTTAGATTCAAACATTTCACTTTTAATTATTCTATACTTTGAAAAACTATATTGCAATGTTGAATATCCCAAATTTTAAACTCAAGTCATATTGATTTAGATTCAAACATTTCACTTTTAATTATTCTATTTTAATTATTCTATACTTTGAAAAACCATATTGCAATGATGAATATCCCAAATTAAATAGATATTATTTTAAATTTAGAAAATAAATCGTTTATTTTAAAGAGTATAGATTTATATTATTGTTGGACTATTTTAGTGAAAATACCATTCCTTCTCTCAGAAAATAAGGGTGTGTGGAGGAGGTGCAATCATCTTTCTAGGTAATATTTCTTACTATATATAACTGTAAATATTTCATTTAATTTATTTTTTTAATAAAGTTATTTAAAAATATTAAATATAATTTTAAACTAAAAATATAATTTAAACTTAAGAACATATATTATAATGTATTAAAAATTATATCAATTAGACAACCAATTCATTAAATTATGATACGGAAAGGAGAAACAAATTGGGCAACACATATTTCCCAGGTTATAGGTTAAATTTGTTTAAATCTAACCTATTGCCTGCGAAATAAGACTTGCCAAAAAATTGGGTTTCTATTTTAAACTCAAGTCGTATTGATTTAGATTCAAACATTTCACTTTTAATCTTTCTATAATTTGAAAAACCATATTGCAATGTTGAATATCCCAAATTTTAAACTCAAGTGGTATTGATTTAGATTCAAACATTTCACTTTTAATTATTCTATACTTTGAAAAACCATATTGCAATGATGGATATCCCAAATTAGATAGATATTATTTTAAATTTAGAAAATAAATCGTTTATTTTAAAGAGTATAGATTTATATTATGTTGGACTATTTTAGTGAAAATACCATTCCCACTCTCATCCAATAAGGGTGTGTGGAGGAGGTGCAACCATCTTATTTCTAGGTAATATTTCTTACTATATCTAATTAAATATTGGTGCAAGTTCAAATATATAAAGGTTGAAGTAACGATTGTTTGAGTCCTATTTTTTAGCTATTTTTTTGAGAATGTCTCTACTTCACATTCACAAGGAATTGATGGATTGGCTTTCAGGGAAGGGCCACTTAAGGGTTCTCTCCTTAAGCTACTGGTTGAACCATATCCAACACCTTAAAGGTCTCTTTCAATATTTGACTTTCCAACACATCTTAAGAGAATGGAACAACCAAGTTGACTTTCTATCCAAAAAAGCACTTCGGGAGGAGGAAGGAATGATATTTTTTGAAAAAGGAAAAGGCCTTTAGCTGCTAAGGAGAGGATCCTTCTAAATACCTAGCGATACACACTTGATTCAGTTGGATTATAGTTCTTAAATGCGTTATGTATTGTACAACAGACACATGATAGTATTTTTTTTACAATTTTAATTTTGTGTCCATATTTTGGAAATGATAGGCTCAATTTTATAGTTTTAAATCATATGTTTCCTCAGTTTCTCTTCGTATAATAGAAAATTTGATTGTTAGCTTTTTTGGTGTAAGACTGCTGAAGGATCTCCTTTGTGGATGCTTTTGTTGGTTCCAAAGGAAACTATAATTTTCGATTTTGTACTCCTTTCTTTTTTAATAGAATGGATGATAGGGGAGGGACACCAGTAGTTGGACACCCCCCATTAGAACCCTCCAAATTCCATGTAGAAAGCCTCGTCGGCGGTACGATAGCTCATGATTGCATACAACCACATGTTCGAAGGCTATGTTCTTAGGTTCACGCGGTTTTGGGTGGGTTAGGGTTTCGTTTGTTGTTGGTTTTGGAGGGTTATCAAACCACCGTTTTATTATACTCAGATCTAACATTGGAGTGTTTCAACCCCTAGGTACTTTTGCAACCATGTTGAATTGTTGGTCGCAACCATCACCATTCTCAACGTTGTAGAGACTGGGTTATGGGGTGTGATGGTTCCTTGTTCGTGTTGGTATTAAATAGTTATCTTGTGTTTTGTTTGGTTTATTGCGTTGATTGTTCATCCCCGTCACACATCAAAAATTGGGGTATTTGGCTGCATTCAACCATGTGGGGGATTTTTCTTGGCTCAATGTTAGGTATGGTTGTTTTGTGCTCTGGAGGGTTTATTTGCAGGTAAAGCGACATTTTTCAAGAAAATTTGGAGGATTCCATCTATTTTTTTATTAGTTGTTCACAAGTTTAACCCCACGATAGTTCACTTCTCTGTCTTGCAGGTCACCATGTGCAAGTTCGAGTTCAGTTAAGGGTATTTGAGCTCCTAGGGTTCCTATAACATCCAGGCATGGAGGAAGCACAACAGATGACTCAAAGGTAGGATTTTAATCTTACTAACTTCTTCATCTGTGTTTTTAAACACATTTAACTAGATTGATTTTGGTTGCTGTTGAATTTTTTGCTACTTGTGCCTTTGTGTTTATGCATCGATCAACTACGTTTGCCTATGTTTTTAAACACTTTCAACAAGATGGATTTTCGTTAACATTGAATTTTTATTGAGTTATGCTTAGTTGTTTATGCATTGATTCAGGAATTATAAATGGATTCTTGTGGGATTAAAATTTGTGGTTTGTGGTTTTGTTGGTTTAGGGTTTCAAATTTTGTAATGGTGGTTTAGGGTTTTGTTGTTTTAGGGTTTCAAATTTTGTAATGGTGGTTTAGGGTTTTGTTGGATTTGGGTTTCAAATTTGTAATGATAGTTTAGGGTTTTGAATTTTGAAATGGTTGGGTTAGGGTTTTGTTGGTTTAGGTTTCCAAATTGTAATGGTGGTTTAGGGTTTTTCTTGTTTATAGTTTCAATTTCGTAATTGCGGTTTATAGTTTTTCTATTTTAGGGTTTTTTTGGTTTAGGAAAGAAGATTTTTTTTATAGTTCTGGAGGAACCATTAAGAAAATTCATAAAGGTATTAGATATTACTCTCGAAAGAAACTTATCCACATATTCTAGAATGTATTAAAATGGACTTGAACAAACCCTTCTAAGACGAAGTTACTCTAATAAGCATTGCATTTCTACTAGTATCAAATAATTAATTTTTGGAATGTACTTTCCATGTTTTGAATTTTTCAGAAATATGAATATTTGGAAAGAGTGCTTTCCAAAAACACCAAATAGTGAAAAAATTGTTCTTTTATGATATGCCTAGTGTCTCAAAGGTTTGTGTTGCTAAGGAGTCATGGTAGGTGTTTGAAGACATTTTTGTAACATATGAGTCATTTTGAATAGCTCTTATAATGATCATCATTAGACCCATCTCTGATTTTGAAAAATCAACGTATTACCACATGTTCCCTTTGAGTAGTGGTTTGACCACTATTAAAATCCATAGACATGGACTCTAGTATATACCTAGTGAGAACCAACAAGGATAATATAGCCCAAGATTCATGTTCACACATTTTCTTTTGTTGAAATGTGAATACGTCTGGATGCTCCCACTTTTTCTACATGTCAAGCCAAAAGAATTATTGGTGTAACAATTTATTGCAACAAAAAAATGTCCTCAATAGGATGAATAATAGGTCTCCTTGATGAGAAGGCGAGTTAATCTTACTAAAACATAAAACATATTCATCTTGTAAAAAATACCATCCTATTGTAACACCCTCTTCCCACATCTACCCAAGTAACTGAGCAACTAGGGTAAACATGTGACGAGAAGCTATTGATATGAGATTCAACCTCCTATATGACCTTAAGGAAGTGGAACCAATGGAAACACAACAAACACACCTCACACAACATCAAAAACACCTCCAGGAGGTAGACCACCTTCCCAGACCCCTGAAACTTGAAGGGGGGGTGAACTTTGACTATCTTGAGCCTTAGCCACGAGCATGTAAGGCCAATGGAGTGGCTATAGACCCTTAGCCATGGGATTTCCTAGGAAAGGTAGTGGCTAGGGCCCCAAACAGTCAATTTTGTGTATGCAGTTCTGGGATTTGTGCCACATTTTTAGCCACTGAGCCCATGTCACTTCCTAGAACTTCTTGTAACTTCAGGAGGATAAATAACAATAAAAAAAATATATGGAAGCAATCACATCATCAAGAACCCATCTGGACCCCGCCCAACCATGACATGCATTTCGTCAAACACGTCGTAAACATTGCATATGCAAGTGTAAACAACAAAATTAAACATAGGGGTTTTGATCAGAATTTGGATAAGGGGAATATATTAGATCAAAATGAAAGTGCTAAAAAATGCACCAAACTAGATTCAAAGCGACCGACTGTCGCAAGGAATCCAACACAACTCGTTTCATTGAAAATCGAGTTCGGATGAGGAAGTTATGGTCTGTTGATTGCCATTTAGAACAGGAAAATTAAAAAATAATTGCAGAATAGGTACAACTGATGACAAAGTAGTCCACTCAGCATGCATAAAATATTCTTCAGTTTTTATCCCAATGGGATTGTGACAAGTGTCACTATTGGATTCGCCAGTTTGATTTGTGAAGATAAAAACTTACCAGTGTCCTCCAAGTTTGAATGTGGGTTCATGATATTTACGTGTAGGAAATTATTTTTTTATTATATATTAAAGTTGGATATATATATATGATATATTATATATATATATATATGATTTAATTATGATATATTATATTAAATTATTATAGATATTAATATTTAATATTAATTCAAAAACCTTATATATAAATATTTAGAATTCCACATTTAAATTTTAAAACCCAAAGTCATTTAAAAAACCCAAATTGCAAAATTTATATTAAAATGTCAAATGGTATTAATGTTTGGTGAAAATATGGGTTTGTTGGTGGCATATTAATATATGTCATAAAAGTTTAAAAAAATTATACTACAAACCTTGGAGCATTGGAGCATATGCGTTTTAATATGCAACAAGTTTATTAAACACAAAACTTGGAGCGTATGTGTTTTAATATGCAACGAGTTATTAAACTACCAAAAACAATGTAATGAAGGGGCGAGGTTCGGTTCGAAACAATGTAATGAAGGGACTAGGTCAGGGTTCGACCCTGTGACCTCGCCCTCACCAACGAAGCCTCTTACCAACACACCAAAGCTCCATTCCTTGAAATTGAATGTAGTAGAATGATAATTAAAGGTAGTTGGATTTTGAGGGTGGAGAAGGAGCGGGCTAGCCCTCCTCCACCTAAGTGCACTCATGAAACCAAGAGCCAACACCTTTCACCAAGCGGATTTTAAGCACACTTATCCAGTTAACTGCAGATTAGCCTTAATTAATCTAGTTCCTTAATTAGTAGAGTTAGAAATAATTAATTCTACTTGTCTCTTAGAGTTGTAATTCTCCATTTGAGAGTTTGTTCCTACATAATAGGGATTAGCTAGAGTATAGTTTCTCCTAGTTTAGTGTGCGGTTGAGAGAATCTCTCAACCACACTACTGTACGTCTAAGATAGAATTCCTATCTTGAGACTATTGCTTGTATAAATATGTGTGTAATTCCTTCATTCAATATATAGAAAATATATTGAGTGTGTGTGTGCAATTTTATCTTGGTATTAGAGCTTCAGAGCCCGTAAGGGCCTCTGGCCCTTCCTGGGCATAGGAAAATAAATACCTGTATTTATATAGTTTTTTATTTGTTTGTTTTTCCATCGAACTCGGTTTGAAGCTGTAGCAATTTGGTGATGGTTTGGAGGCTGCGTGCTTTGTGCACAGTGTGTTGAGTGGTTTGAAGTCCGATCTGGCAGATTGCTTTTGTGCACAGATCAGAGGACGCTGTCAGATCCTAACGCTGCAGCTTGATTGGAGGGCGCTGTTGCGTGAGTCGGTGTGTGTGTGGAGAGGAGCTCTGGCGTGAGCTCAACGGCTGCGTATTAAAACAAGTGCGTGAGCATGCATCTGTGTATGCGTGGACTACAACGCTGAAGTGTAGATTGGTGATACGATCCCCACGATGAGGAATTGCCGGTTCTGTATTGTATGATTTGTGGAGGTTTTGGTGGTTGTTTGCTTTCCTGTTTC
This sequence comes from Pinus albicaulis, assembly GCA_034641835.2. Classification (NCBI taxonomy): domain Eukaryota; kingdom Viridiplantae; phylum Streptophyta; class Pinopsida; order Pinales; family Pinaceae; genus Pinus; species Pinus albicaulis. The sequence continues at coordinate 498,647,417 of CM076582.1, read as the reverse complement.
GCCTGGTTAATTTTTTGTTTTCTTGTTATGTTGTGAGGCTGAGAAATGACAGTGATGCTGAGCTCTCACGGTATTGGGCTTATAACTGTCATAGCAGTCTCTGGCTGCAGTGTTATGTTGTTGGTGTTGGGTCGTCAGAAACTGTTGGAATTGAAGAAGGATTGTTCTTTCCTGAAAGATAAAGTGAACCAGGAGGGCGGTCTCGGATCTCATTCTTGTGAACATCAAGAACTGCTCGCAGAGGGAGGAGCATCAATCTCATAGAGGATGTGGGGATAGAATCGATGGGGGGGCTGCGGCCCGTGAAGGTGGTTGGCAAGGGCGCCATGGGGACTGTGTTTTTGGCCCAGGGTCAAGACTGCGACAAGCCTGCGCTGGCCATGAAGGTTATGAGCAAACCTGTCATGGAGAAAAAGAGCGATGGATCGAAGAGAGCGCGCACGGAAAGAGAAATACTGTCCAGGCTTCGGCATCCATTTTTTGCCTGAATTGGTGGGGCATGTGGAGACAGACAAGATTGTTGCCTGGGTTATGGATTATTGCCCCGGAGGAGATCTCAATGCGCTCAGGCATCGCCAGACCGAGAAGATGTTTTCAGAATCCACCATCAGATTTTTTTTTGGGATTAGACAGCCGGCCAGGGATGCGCGTTGCCGGCAAGGTTCGTTTTCTTGTTCTTGGTCGAGATTGTCGGCTGATAACGACCCCTGAGGCGGAAGCCTGGTCGAGAGGTCGAAATCCGTGAGCATTATATGACCATTGGACTAAATCAAAACGTTCTCAGGCTTCAGGTCTCTGATCACTGCAGAATTGAATCCGTCTTTGGATCGCAGCGCCAGAGGAGATCTCTGCGAATTTCATTGAAATTTCCATGAAATCAAAGTTGCTCGTGTGAAATTCGTGGAGGAGGCCAGGACTGTGTGGTAAGTTGCTGGTGCGTTGTAAGCCAAGGAGAAGACCGACGGAGGCTGCAGTCACGCAGTGATCTGCGTGTTGGACAGGCTGCATTGGCTCTTGTTTTTCACAAGAAGCATGGTAAGACTGCCAAGATCGCTTGCAGTCACGCTGGTCATACCGAGGTCACGGTGATGTTGATGTCGGGATCTTCACCCGCCCCGGCATTCTCTTCAGCAAATCTTATTACCACTATTGTTATTGTATTCCATATCGTGATCTGAGGTCCAGGAGGCCCTGTTTGGAGTGTTTATTTCATTAATGGCAATTTCATTTGCATGGATGTTTGGTGAAACAAAGCCCAGTGTAAAGGAATTGTTGCTAGCAGGCTGTCAGTGTTGTTGGATGTGTTATTATGCCTCATTCGAAGTGGTCGGTATGGCAGAGCCGCAGATGGTTGTGACCGTGATTAGTCTGCAAGTCCTATGTATCGTAGGCGTCCAATGAGGGACAGTCGTAGGTTGTTTAGAGAGATGGACCAGAGTTTCTTCCACATTTGACAAAATTTGCAGGAATAGGGATCGGAGACCCCTCACAGGTATCGTTGGTGAAAAATAGTTGCTGTTATGCTTGAAAAATAATCATCTATGGGCAGAGATAGAGAAACTTGATTTGAAGAATTTATGTTGTGTTGACTTGGAATCATGTTCTAATATTATTGAGCCTTATTGAGCTTAGCTAACTCAATGTAGGCAAAGTTATTTTGTTAGAATTTGCAACTCTAACGAATGACAGGTGAAACGTGGATTTACAAGAAGTTATTTGAACAGACAAGGATGCCCAAGATGTGAACAATGAACAAATGAGGTAAAGGAGCAGCGACATTTTTTATGGTGGACAGCAAAATAGATGTTTGTTTGAGTTTAGTGTGGTTTGTGGAATAAACTCCCTAGCATGTTATAAGCAAGTCCAGTTGTTGTAATGGTCATTGTATGTACCCAGAAACTCCAAATGTTGAAGTATGGAGTGTAAGCCTAGTAAAGGTATTTGAAAGTTCGTGGTGATCTTAAAACCACTTTGTAATGGTTTATGGTCAGCCTGAAACCATCTTTTGTCACTATAGAGTGATGGTTGGTGGTGATCCAGAAACCATCTGTAGAGCCTTTGTGGCTGGTTGCCTTCGTGGCTAAAAGTGCCTTTGTGGCCGCATGTACACGAGTGGACCGCGTGTGCATGAGAGCTGTGTGCTCAGCAGAGCTTTGTGCTCAATCGAGCAGGTGGACTGCAGTAACACCTGGCTCAGTCTCAGAGGATTGATCGATCTCTGAGGAGAAGGGGGTTGGCATGCTTTCTTAGCTGACAGTTGTGCTGAGAAGTACAATTGGCGCGACTGTTCAGTACATACTCGTGTCAATGCGCCAAATCACGGGAATGGCGCGGAAGTGCACGATTTTTTATTCAGGAAGACACAAACTCAACTTCATGGGGGTCCGCGGGAAGCCTCATCTTCGTTTGACAATTTGCAGAGAAGCAGATCGGAGAAGTTGCGGACCTATCCGGGAGAGGCAGATTGGAAGATCCGCGGGAAGCCTCAACTTCGTTTGACGATTTGCGGAGAAGCAGATCGGAGAAGTTGTGGATCTGTCCGAGAGAGGCAGAGTGTGTTTTGGAGGTTCTGCACATGCAATTCGCCTGATGGTGGTGGATTTGCAGGTACATATATGCAGTGATAACGGTCGACAGAATCATGTATGCGAAGGACATCCTACAGGACTAGCGGTTGCAGCGGTTGGTACCCATGCATTCTGGTGGATGGTTGCTCTTTTATATGGACGTCGACATATTCTTTGTTATGTTTGACCACAACGAGACTTTGTGAATCACTATCATGACAAGTAGTCATTAAGGGGGGGAGTTAGAAATAATTAATTCCTACTTGTCTATGGTTGTAATTCTCCATTTGAGGAGTTTGTTCCTACATAATAGGAATTAGCTAGAATATAGTTTCTCCTAGTTTAGTGTGTGGTTGAGAGAATCTCTCAACCACACTACTGTACGTCTAAGATAGAATTCCTATCTTGAGACTATTGCTTGTATAAATATGTGTGTAATTCCTTCATTCAATATATAGAAAATATATTGAGTGTGTGTGTGCAATTTTATCTAGTAGTGCTTTTGGAAGAGCGTCTACTTTCAAAGATTCCACCAAACTTGTCGGAGTTCCAGTTCTCCAGATTTGGAGGAGAGATTGGGGGAAAGTTTGTTTTTGCCATAACTGAGTCAATTTTCGACTAATTTTTGCTCAAGGATAGTCAATTTTAGTAGATTGGCATGCTGTGAATCCATTGGAACATATTATAGAGACAATTGAACTCATCTACATGTGTTTTTGGCATGTTGAATAATTTTGAAGCCTAGGGCCACCAGGAGGGAAGACCATGCCCAGATCAGCTGAAGGCCAATTTCAGTGAATGAATAGTCATTTTTTGATGTATTTGATGCTTTGAACACAATGGTATATTTTATAGAGACGTTGGAGCACATATGAAGGTTCTTTGTCACTTTGGAGATTAAACAAGTCCATGGCCACCAGGATTGGAGGTTAAGCCTAGAGGAGATGGTAACCAAATTCAGAGATTGGATAGTCATTTCTTGGTTTTTCATGCCTTCTGAAGCTAATGGAATAGTCATAAAATCCATTGGAGCATAATATATGCTTGTAATAAAAATTTTAACTAATAATTACCTCATCAAAGACACATAAAACTTGACAATTTAACCCCTTCACATATGGTTTATTGAGTCGATCCTTAAACACATTTTTAATATTTATGAGGGATATTTCATAGCTATAACAAGTTTTCACATTTTCAGATCAAGTTGGTACCATAGCAAAAGTTTATCTCATTTTAGTCAAGGTTAGCTATTGGTTCTATAACTATTGGTTGTTGAATTTGTGCAAGGAGAATTTAACAATTGCTAAGTTTATGTGTGAAGGATAAGGTCAAGATTGAGAATTAAATTCTCAAATCACAGAAAGGAATATTTGTTTTCATTGCATGTGTGATGGAAGCTTCATTAAGGAATGTTTCAAGTTAATCTTCCTTACAAAAAATCTTTGATAAAGAGTTTTTGCAAAAAATATACATCATGATTGATAGGATGCAAGAGAAGTATGAAGATAAGAGGGAGAGAAAAATACTTCAAGAGCAGTTGATTTCCATGAAGGAGGAGAAGCAAGAACTTCTTGATAAGATGCATGAGATGTAGAATCAGCTCCATATTGAAAATGAGAACCTTGAAAGGATGCATGAGATAGAGGCTCAAATCCATGATTCCAAGGAAGCCTTAGCCAAGCATGTACTTGAAAAAGAGGTATGAAATTCAAGTTATCTTCAATTTCCTCTAAATATGAATGTGTAGGTTCTTTTGAAAGACACACTAGAGGAATAGGGTCCAAATTATTGATGAAAATGGGATATGAAGGTAAAGGATTGGGAAAACGTGCACAAGGCATAGTTGAGCCAATTGTTGTTGAGGAAAGGCCTAAGTATTTAGGTCTTAGCTATGGACAACATGATGGAGAAAGCTGTAAAGCCAAGGAGGCACATGAAGGTGTTCCAAGAAGGACTTTCATTTCATGTTCATTACGTCAAGCTTGTGTTCATGAGGAATTCAAAGGTTTTACACCCACTTTGCAAGAATGTGTTCATAAGCATGCAACTAATGAGAATGGCGAACAATAGGATGTTGAAAGCTCTAAAGTATTTGAATGCATTGTTGGTATTCTGAAGAGCGACATTACCTCATCAAATTCAGGTGAATGTTCAAGGTATAAATCTACTTTTAATCAAGTTGCTTTTGATTATGATAAACATGGAAAATTCTCACATAATATTTGGAGAAAGTTTGCATGTTATTTTTGTGGTTTGGATAACCATAATGTTTCAAGGTGTTGGAAGAAGATAGCCATGCACAAGAAACTTTCAAATCAAAGGAGGCAGGAAGCCAAGGAAAAAGAAAACGATGGTGAAAAGAAGAGGCAATTTTTTTGCACTCATTGCCATAAGCAAGGTCATCTTGTAGATAAGTTTTGGAATTTGTATCTAGCAAGTCATCCACGTCATTTGAAGAAGGTGGAGAAAGAGAATGAAAAAAATGGAAAAGATGATTCCATAATTGATGTGGGTCAAGATGATTCACATGATGATGATGTGCAGCTGAGAGAAGCACCATTGAAATGGTTTGGTAAGAGATGGTTAGATTTATTATCCAATTAATACTTTGCATGTCTTTTGATGTTTATGCATTTCTTTGTCAATGGAATGAATGTTGCATGTTTATGCCAAGAAGGTGATTGAAAGTGGAGTATGTTGACTCACTTTATTGCAACAAAATTTCTTCATTTGAGCTTTAAGTACATGTGCATATGAATGATGTTCTCTTACTTATGATTTTATTTGTGAGAGAGTTGAAGAATTGTATACATGCATGAGAGTTTGTGTGTATGAATAATGGAATTCTGATGGTTTCATTGTGCTTGAACATGCATGAGTAATTGAATTGTGATTGGCCAATTACTTTGTTTAACATGTATGTTTTCAACTTGAGAGTGTTGATCATTTGCACATGCATGAGTGTCGACATGTGTTGGTCGATTGTGTGTTGCATGCATATCATATCAACTTGGAAGAGTTGATTTTGTCTCCAAATATGGAAAGGAGATGTTGACGAAGTGTTTCATGAGATGTGAAATTCATTTTGTTTACACATGCTTATGACTGACTTGAGAGTCAGTCTTTCGAGAGGCATGTTGTTGTGGACTTTTTTTTTGGTTGATGAATTTTGACACCAAGATGTGAGAGTACATGGCGATGTTCACATGATGTGAAAATTAGTTGCTTTGAAGGAGCAAGAGGATATGTCGTCAAGTTGTTTCTTGCATGATGTGTTTTTTGTGACAAGATGTCAAAACGTTTGCAGCCATTGTAGACCATGTAATGTTTTGACGCCATGAAGAGAAGGATATGGCGAATGCATTCTTCCAGATGTGGAATTTGGAACCGTGGAGGTAAAAGAATAATCATTTATTTTCTTGTTTTTACTGATGTTGGAAGCTATTTGTTGTAGTTCACTCATTGCAAAGGAGGAACATGATTCTCAGTGGGAAGGCATGAGAAATCGATTTGGTACAGTAAAAGTGTTACATCAACAAGCAGCTAGCAAGTGTTGGTATGGGTCAACAACAAAAGGAGAACAATGGTTGAAGAGGCAAGCCATTTGCAAGGCAAGGCAAGGCATATTAGTGATGAAGTGGTTTTCATAGAGATTTCTCCATGTAGAATCAAGATTATAGAACTTGGGAAAAAAAAGAGAGTTCATCTCTTATGAGATAACTGACTTTTGGAGGTCCAAAAGCATGTTAGTGGGAAGGAGTGATCAAAATCTAGATGAGGGGAAAAAATTAGCTCAAAAATGAAAGTGCTCAAAATTGCACCAAACCATATTCAAAGCAACCAACCCATCACAAGGAATCCAACGCAACTCGTTTTGTTGAAAATAGAGTTCGGATGAGGAAGCTATGGTCTGCTAATTTCCGTTAAGAACAAACAAATTTAAAAAAAAAAAATTGCAGAACATGTACAACTGATGACATGAAAATCCAGTTAGCATGTAGAAAAACTTCTTTAGTTTTTAGTCTAATGGGATTGTGACAAGTGTCACTGTTGGATTTTCCAGTTTGGTTTGTGAAGGTAAAAATTGCCCAATATCATCCAAGTTTGAATGTGGGTTCACGATATTTACGTGTGGGAAATTATTATTTTTATTATATATTAAAATTAGATTATATATATATATGTGGTGTTTTAAATATTTATATATAAGGTTTTTGAATTAATATTAAATATTAATATCTATAATAATTTAATATAATATATGATAATTAAATCATATAAAATATAGCTTTTATATATATATATATATATATATATATATATAAAAGCTATATTTTATATGATTTAATTATCATATATTATATTAAATTATTATAGATATTAATATTTAATATTAATTCAAAAACCTTATATATAAATATTTAAAACACCACATTTAGATTTTAAAACCCGAAGTCATTTTAAAAACCCAGATTACAAAGTTTAGTATGCGTTTTAATGTGCAACGAGTTTATTAAACACAAACCTTGGAGCATATGTGTTTTAATATGTAAAGAGTTTATTAAATTGCCAAAAACAATGTAACGAAGAGGCGAGGTTGGGGTTCGACCCCATAACCTCGCCCTCTCCAATGAGGTCTCTTATCAACACACCACAACTCAATTCCTTCAAATTAAATGTAGCGAAATTATAATTAAAGGCAATGTGGATTTCGAGGGCAGAGGAGGAGCGGGCCAACCCCCCTCCACGTGACCGCACTCATGAAACCAAGAGCCAACACCTTTCACCAAGCGGATTTTAAGTACACTTATCCAGTTAACTGTTAATTATCCTTAATTAATCTAGTTCCTTAATTAGCGACACTTTTGGTGGAGATGCTATTTTCAGAGATTCCACCAAACTTGTCAGAGTTAACTCTATTTTTCCAGATTTGGAGGAGAAATTGGGCGAAATTTTGTTTTTTCCATAACTAAGTCAATTTTCGACCAATTTTTGCTCAAGGATAGTCATTCTTAGTAGATTGACATGCTCTGAATCCATTGGAATAGATTGCAGAGGAAATGGAGCTCATATATAGGTGTTTTGGAACATTGAATAATTTTGAAGCCTAGGGCCACCAGGAGGGAAGGCCATGCCCAAGTCAGCTGAAGGCCAATTTCAGTGAATGAATAGTCAATTTTTGGGGTATTTGATGCTCTAAACATAGTGGTACAATTTATAGAGGCATTGGAGAAAATTTGAAGGTGATTTTGTAACTTTTTTTAGATGATCCAAATATCATAGTTTAAAGCTAAGATAAAATATTTATTAAATTAGAATATTTAAATTAATATTGGAGACACTTATAAATACAATATTGTTAAAAAAGATATGACTCTAGAAAAGTGTCGTATCTTAGGCTGTAATATAGGAACGAAGTTAGTAGTTTTGTTAGGAGGATATTTATTGTAAATGGACACTTGTTGTTTTATTAAGTAGTCCATAACTAAAATAAGTTAGGACATTTAGCTTATATATAGATCATTTTCCTAATTGCAAGAGTGTTGGAGTTTACCGGTGTAAACTCTTGAAAATTTCTCATGTAATTTATTTTCCTATTAATAAAATTAAGTGTTTGAGGACACTTCTGCCATTATTGTGGTATCAGAGCTCCAGTGTTGCATCTGATGTGAAGAGGAGATTCCAGCTTTCCAAGCTTTTAAAAAACTCCATCGATTTCTCAAAAATTAATTGGTATGAATTTTGTCCTGTATATTTTTAAGAGAAAATAAATTTATTTACTAATTTATTTTGAGATTTTGAATCTCCAAATCAATTTTTTTTTTAAGATCCAATTTTTTAATTTTTTTTTTGAGAAGTTCTGGATACGAAGGCAGTGTTTGGAAATTGTGTTGAATTGCGGGATCCTGCAATTGGAAATGTAAACTGAGTCCAAATCTAATTTTTCGCGAGTAGACAAACCGTCTCCATATGAATATTGCACCATCCGTTCACACCATTCTTGAACTTGGAACAGTGCAAGTGCTTCTTGATTCAAAAAGATCTTGAGCTTCTCATGATAATTGGGCAGTTTTTCTGGAGAACATGTGATTAAGTCCTTGTATGTATACCCTCTGTTCTCGCGAATATGCTGCAACTCTAGATCATTTTCATACTTATCAGCGTCCAGGTTCCAATATAATACCCCCAAATCTGCAAGCCTCTTCAGAGAAATGTATTGCTTCGACTCGCAATGATGAGCCAACTTTATCTCCACTAAGATTCCATTTTTGTGAACCATGTCCAGAATAATGAAACACTAATGAATCTCCAAGCTGACAACCTTGCACAAGCCAAAATAAAGCCATTCGCATATTGTTCTTTGTTGGTATTCTAAGAGGATCTCATTGCTCTTCAGTGAGATTAAGAACATTGGTGTCCAGGAATTTGAACTTATTGATTAAAAAGTACTTAATACAGTTGGCATCATTCATGCAACCCTTCAATTCGTGCTGGGAATATTTGTAAGAAATGCTGCAACCTTTAATCCTCATCATTTTAGTTCATAAACCACACTTCCATTGTTGACCAGGGGACCAGGGAACTGGTGAGATGAGACTGTAAGAAAGGGAATACAATAAATGAACTAATGTTTATTATGAACTCTTCTCCTTCATGGGTATGATCTAGAGATCAAAGTTAAGAGTGTCAAGAACACAATGCTCGCCCTTCAATACTAATTGTTGCCTCTACTACAAAAATTTGGGATATTTTATTTGTTTCGCAGTGGCTGAGTCTGCATTTTCACTGATGACTTCATAGGAAAGCACAATTAAACTTCAAATAATTTTCGTTGCCCCCCTGTGAGTTTGTTGGCGAGGAACAAACAACTTTTCGAATTGTAAGGAGCTACGTTGAAGGTCGAATTATTAAATGGTCTTGTTAAATGTATTTGTTCCAAGTCCAAATTCCAGATGTTAGGTCCCTATATTACCAGTGTAGTCCCTTATTGTTGTTAGTGTAGCCCCCTTATTGTTATTTTTGTACCCCTGTAACCCCAATATTGTTATAATTGTGCCTTTACATTATTATTGTTAGGTCGGCTAGGATTATATTGTGACCCCATGGACTCCTATATATAGAAGAAGTTTTTCATTTGTATCGTCCAATAATTTGTCATTTATGTAATGTAAAGGAGGTTCCCCCCTCGAAGTGGCTTATTTCTAAGGCATTAATCTTTCTTTTCTTCTATTTTTGGAGCTGGTTTCATAAAATTTGGTATCAGAGCTTTGGATTCTAGGGTTTCACTTCTCCAAACAGGTCATCGTGGAATTTTCACTATAAATTTGTTTCTATGAAGGTTCAGAAGATGAAATTTTTACAGAGCGGAGCTGCAATCTAGAGGAACGTCGTGTAAAACTTTTAGATCTTTGTTTGCAATATTTTCGGAGATATGATCTGTGGAAGTTAGGGTTTTCTTAGGCTCCCAAATTTGACCTAAATGGGTCATCATGGAATTTTCACTATAACATTATTTCTACGAAGGGTCAAAAGCTGCAATTTTTACAGTGCGAAGAAGAAATCCTGAGAAACGTCATGTAAAAATTGCAGATCTTGGTTCGCAATATTTTCGGAGATATGATCTGTGGAAGTTAGTGTTTTTTCAGGCTCCTGAATTTCATCTAAAAGAGGTGACCTTGGGAAAATCGTCATAACTCTCTCTCTAGGCATCATATTTGAATTTTATAAACATTGGCTGCAAGTAAATGGATTCTAGTTTTCTATGTATCAATTTCAGAGCCTAAGGATGAAACTGTGACACATGGTACACTGTAAAAGTTCGCTCTACTGAACCAGTGCATAATTAGGTCATTGTGGGAGGTTGGGCATAACTTTGTCTTGAAGAATCCAAATCAAGACAAACCCATGGCATTGGAAATAAGATTCATAGGGATACTAAAGGACTGAATTTCAGATATTGAAGATCCAAAATCACAAATATAATTCAGTTTCAATATCGACCTCCTCAAAAGCAAGAAAAAGGTGTGTATTTTTTTTCAAATTGCATAAGTCTTGTTTGAAAAATTAGTTTGAAGTGATTCCAAGAGCATATTCAAGCATAGATATCAGTATTGGGTTCTAAAATGCACCCTAAAAAGAATTCAAAACCCATTAAACCCTCAGAATACTCTATTATGACTTATGAATATGAAGATGTGGAACATGGTATATCAAAAATGCAAGAGCAAGCACACCAAATTTCACTCTAAAAAAGAGCAACAAAAAATGAAATGGATGTTTTGAAGAAAGGTGTGGAAGCTAAGATGGATGGTTTGAAGAAGGGCATGGACGCTAATATGGATGGTTTGAAGAAGGGCATGGAATATAATATGGATGGTTTGAAGAAAGGCATGGAAGCTAATATGGATGGTTTGAATAATGGCATGGAAGACATGGAAGAAAAAATGAAAAACGTGAAGAATGATATAAAAGAAGACATGGAATACTTGACAAAGTTGATACAAGAAATGATTCCTAATGACGAAAATATAGTAGAGGAAACTCATGATGAGAAAAAAAAAATGTTAATCATGATTTCATAAACTCTAATGTTGGATGGAAGACCCACTATATTCCAAAGATCGATATGAGGAAGTTTGATGGCAAGGATCCTATAACATGGATACTGTAGATGGAGCAACATTTTTATCTCAATAATGTGAAAATCACACAAAAGTTATGCATTACAACTTTATATTTAGAAAAAAATACATTTGTATGGTATCGATGTCTTTTCTCCTGTAAAAAAATTGTCACTTGGTCAATTTTTACAGAGGAAATGATAACACATTATGAGAATACAAAGAGAAACACCTTTTATAGCCAATTGATAAATTTCAAACAAAAGGGTTCAATGGTGGAGCACATTGAGGACTTCCAAAAATTGAATATAAGGTTAACTGATATTCCAGAGGAACGCAGGATTGATGTCTTCATAGGGACTTTAAAGGATAACATCCAACATGAGGTTCACGTTTGGGAACCTGATTCATTGGAGAAGTCATTCAGGTTGGAAAGAAAAATTGAATGTAAAATTATGGCGACAAGGAAGCCTACCACTCACATTTATAAATATGGAAGTGTTGTTACTCCTAGACTTCCAAAACCTACAAGGTTGACACCAAAACAATTGGAAGAAAAAAGAGAAAAAGTGCTTTGCTACAGTTGTGATAGAAAATACAATAAAGGTCATAAGTGTGCTTAGAAGAAATTATTTTACATAGATTGTGAAGAGGAGGAAGAAAATGAATAAGAAACTTCAAAATAAGAGGATATACATTAGGAACCAACCCTAGAAGAAGAATAAATGAGTCTAACCATATCATGTAATGCATTGGCATGAACTACCACTCCTCAAACTCTCAAGATAGAAGGACATATCAAGAAGAAAAAGGTAATAACGTTGATTGATTCAAGTAGTACCCATAATTTTATTCATTGTAAGGTAGCTAATGAATTGAATTGTTTCCTATACCCAACACCAAAATGTCAAGTTATGGTTGCAAATAGAGGAACTATAAATTTCTCTGAAAAATGCCATAATATCAAGCTAACCATGGGGTAATATGTATTGAATAGTCCAATGCTTTCTATTCCAATGGGAGGTGCTGATGTTGTACTAAGAGTACAATGGTTACAATATTTGAGGATGGTAGCTTTTAATTTTCAAGAACTTTTCTTGAAATTTTTTTCGGAAGGAAAGGAAGTCAAATTACGGGGTATGGCAAGGAAGCTGGGAGAGATAATAAGCTCTAATGTCATGAAAAATATTCTAAATAAAGAACAACGAGGCGTAATTGCACAATTATGCTCACTAGAAGTTCCAACATCAAAATCATCTATTTCTCCAGATCTCCAAAAATTATTGGACAACCATTCCAAGGTGTTTGAAACTCCCAAAGGAATCCCAGCTATTCCTGATCATGATCATGCTATTCATTTGATTCCAGGAAGTGTTCCTCAAAGCATCAGGCCTTATAGATATCCTTATGTCCAAAAGAGCGAAATTGAATGTATGATTGCAAAAATGTTAAAGGCTGGTATAATTGAACCTTGTCAAAGTTCTTTCTCTACTCCAGTAGTATTGGTGAATGATGGATCATGGCACATGTGTCCAGATTATAGGCATCTCAATAAGCTCAATATTAAAGATAAATTTCCCATTCTTGTGATCGATGAATTATTGGATGAATTTTTGGTCATGCCTTTTGGCCTTACCAATGCACCTTCTACATTTCAAGGGTTGATGAATTCCATTTTGAAACCATTCCTTAGAAAATTTGTGCTAGTATTTTTTGATGATATATTAATCTACAATAGGTCTTGGAAGGATCATGTTCAACATGTTGAAAAGGTGCTCAAACTATTGGAGGAGAAACAATTATATGCAAAAACATCCAAATGTTTCTTTGGAGTACAAGAGGTGGAATACCTGGGTCATATTGTATCTCATGAGGGTGTTAAGTTAGACCCTAAAAAAATTAAAGCCATTAAGGAATGGAAATTCCCCACAACCATAAGGAAATTATGAGGATTTCTCAGGTTAGCAGGGTATTATCACAAGTTTGTTAAGAATTATGGGATAATAGTAGCACCTATAACAACATTATTGAAGAAAGATGCATTTTCATGGACTCCTGAAGCAACTAAGGCCTTTGAATATCTTAAAGAGGTAATGTGCCCAACACTGGTCTTAGCTACACCAGACTTCACTAAAACCTTTATTGTGGAATGTGATGCCTCAGGAAATGGAATTGGTGCTATTTTAATGCAAGAAGGAAGACCCATTGCTTTTGAAAGTCACCCAATCAAAGAAAAGTATTTACAGAAAGATATTTATGAGAAGGAAATGTTACCAATACTACACGCACTAAAGAAATGGCGACCTTACCTAATGGGAAGACACTTCAAGGTAAAAAATGATCATGATAGTCTTAAACACTTTTTGGAACAAATACTATCTTCAGAAGCGCAACAAAAATGGGTCACAAAGATGTTGTGTTAAGACTTTGAAATCATCTACAAAAAAGCGAAGCTAAATGTTGTTGCATATACACTCTCAAGAAAGAATGAAGAGGTGGAAGCATTTCTTTGTGCCATTTATATTATCCAACCAGATTGGATAATCAAAGCAAGGGATGAATGGAAGAAGGACGAAGAAGTGTGGACAATCATTCAAAAGTTGCAGCAAGATCCTAGTACATCTTATACATTTAGTTGGAAAAATGATTCCTTATGGTACAAAGATCACTTATATCTTTGTAAGAATTCCCAACTTAAACAAAATATTATTTTGGAATTGCACACTTCTCCTTTAGGAGGACACTCAGGATTTTTAAAAACTTACCATAGGGTGAAAAAAATAATTTTTTGGGGATGGCCTTAAATCTGATATTCAAAATTTTGTGGCAAAATGTTTGGTTTGCCAAAAAAATAAAGTTGAGACAATTAAGACCCCGGGTCTTCTACAAACTTTATCCATTCCAAGTCAACGTTGGGAGGAGATATCAATGGATTTTATCACAAGTTTGCCTAAGTCCGACAGAAAGAGTGTCATCATGGTGGTAGTTGATAGACTTACCAAGTATGCACACTTTTGTGCATTATCTCATCCATTTAAAGAAAGTACAATTGCTACTGCATTTATGGAAACAATTCAAAAGATACATGGAAACCCAAAGATTATTGTAAGCTATAGAAATCCCATTTTTACTGGAAATTTTTGGATGAGATTATTTTCTTGTTTGGGTACTCAACTAGCTCATAGCTCATATTATCATCCTCAATCCGATGGTCAAACTGAGATAGTGAATAAATGTTTAGAAGGATATTGTCATTATTTTTTATATGAGAAAAAAACACAGTGGGTCAAGTGGTTACCTCTCGTTGAATGGTGGTATAACACTTCCTTCCATACTGCAGCAAAAATGACCCCATTTATGGCACTTTATGGATATCATCCACTATCCATCACATTGTATTTAAGAGGAAATGCTAAGGTTCAAGCAGTGGAAGATCACATCGAACATCAAAAAGAAGTTCTCCAACTCTTAAATCATAACCTAAATTTGGCACAAAATCAAATGAAACAACAGGCATATCAACATCGCAGCGAGAGAAGTTTTGATGTAGGAGACTGGATATTTTTACACCTACAACCATACAAACAAAGGCCCCTCAAGCAAGCTAAGAAGGATAATAAATTATCGCCAAAGTACTATGGTTCTTACAAGGTGTTGCAAAATATTCGTACTATCGCATACAAATTGGAGCTTCCTGCTTCTTCGCAAGTGCATCCAGTTTTCCATGTTTCATGCTTAAAGAAGGTTATAGGTGAAAAACTTTTAGTTCAAACAATATTTCCAAAACTTGATTAGGAAGGAAAAATCACATTGGAACGTGAAGCAGTCATGGAAACAAGAACTTGACAGCTACGAAATCGATCAATTTCAAAGTATCTCATAAAGTGGAAGAACTTTGAAGGGAAAATTTTAAGAATGGAAATTTATTTTAAAATTTAGAAACCTTGGCGAATCCCACTAGTGTCTAAGATGCAAACTTCAAAATGTTTGTTGATATATTTGTAAAAATATTAAAGGTTATAATGATTTTACATGAAGACTCTATAATTTTGGCGATTTTTAGGGTAAAATAATTTTATATTGTAAAATTTGGGCGAATCATTTTAAGAAAAAATGGAAATTGGCAAATATTTTTTTGGGAAAAACATGGAAAATTAGGCCACTTGCGAATATTAGCCCCTAAAATTTTCCATGGTTCAACCTACCCACTGAAGGTTCTACATGGGAGGATGAGAATTTTATACAGAAGCACCCAAATCTATTCAAGCATTGAGGACAACACTTTTTTTGAATGAGAGGGGCATGTTAGATTCCTATATTACTAGTGTAGTCCCTTATTGTTGTTAGTGTAGCCCCCTTATTGTTATTGTTGTACCCCTGTAACCCCAATATTGTTATTATTATGCCTTTACATTATTATTTTTAGGTCGGCTAGGATTATATTGTGACCCCATGGACTCCTATATATAGAAGGAGGTTTTGTCATTTGTACCATCCAATAATTGTTCATTTATGTAATGTAAAGGAGGTTTCCCCCTCGAAGTGGCTTATTTCTAAGGCGTTGATCTCTCTTTTCTTCTATTTTTGGAGTTGGTTTCATAACACCAGAGGTTTTGGTGCGCGACCTAGAAGCTCTAGATCATATACATGTTTTCATCCATTCAGTTTTTAAGTGCCATCATAATATTTTTGGAGTAATAAGTGGTTTTTAAATTTTAATGTTGGTAATAAGGAGATTTTTGGAGAGATAGTAGTAATTTTTTATTATGGAGAGATAGGTGTTATTTTAAAATTTTTGTAATATGAGACTTTGGGGTGATTATTTTATAAAATTTGTAATTTTTGGAGCAATAAGTAAATGTTATTTGTAATTTTTATTTTGGAGAAATAAGGGTCATTATTTGTAACTCAAAGTACTTTTTTACTTTGAGGGGGTATATTTTTTTAAGAGAAAATTTGTAAGGGCATTGTCAAGTGATCGAATTTTGAAAAGATTTCATTGTAAACTCTCAAAGAGAAATTGAGTAGAACTAAGTGCAAAGCTCAGTCATTTTTCTCCTTTTTCAAATGACTATACGAGGGTTAAGGCCAAGCCCCGATATTTCGTTTTTTGCGTGGAATGTTTCTTGTGACGAGTTGTTCATTTCTTTCTTGTGCTTGTTTCTTTTGGTGCACTGCTTCAACACTACAATGTCGAAGTTAAATAATCTGTTCTCTGATTCTGATAAGCTAGAGGGGTGAAATCTTATAACACATGGAAACATCAAATTGAAAGAAATCTCATATATAATTAATTGTGCCATGAAATATGTGAAGGCAACATTAAGCCTAATAAACCAATAGATGCGGCCTTACTTGCAAAATGGGAATTAAAAAATGCCAAGTCACTAGCTCTTAAAAAGTCTTCAGTTAACAATGAGATGTATATTCATATTGAAAATGCCTCATATGCATGGACTAATTTACGTACATTCAAAGATCTATTTGATACACAACCTAAATAAAAAAAGGTTGGTCTTAAATTAAAATTTCTCTAACAAAAATTAACTGAAGGTGGTGATGTTCTTGAATATATTTCACAGCTTAAAAACATCAAGCATGAAATAATAAATGTCGGTTTTCAAGTTGTTGATGAAAGTTTCCTAACTACAATTTTAATTGTTGGATTTCCATCATCTTACACAAATTTTTTGGAAACTTTGCAAGTCACCGAAATATTAGAGAAGATCAAGTTGGATGAGTTGAGTGATATGTTAGCCCAACATGACAAAATTTTTGGGAAGAAGAAACAGATTGGGGAAGATGTCTTCTTCAGAGAGGCTAGCACAAGTAAATCCTCAACTGACTGTTTGAGAAGCCAAGGATGGCGAAATTTCAATCAAAGTCAAGAAAAACACAATGTATAAGGTCATGGTTGCAACCAAAGTAGAGGAAACAATTTCAACAGAGGCTACAGTTTGGGTAGGAGCAATTTTCAAGGCAGGAGAAATTTTCAAAGCAGAGGAAACAATCAAGGCAAAGGCTATCATTAAGGAAGACGACAAAGTCCAAGCAAAGGAAAAACTTAGAACAAAGGCCAAAGTAGAGGCAGAGGACAGTATCAAGGTAGAGGTAGAGATTTCAGTCAAATTGTTTGCAGAAGATGTAACAAAGTTAAACATTATGCTGAGGATTGTATAAATTCCACTGATAAAATTCCTAAGTTTCATCCAAACATTGCACAATTTTCAAATGATCAATATGATCATGATGGTTCAGAATATGTCTTCAGAAACATAGAATCAACAGCTTTATAGGCTTCAACCTTTCTTCGAATTCTATATGAAGATGCATGGATTTTGGATACAGGAGCAACTCAACACATGAATTTTTGATGAGACTTCTTTTGGAACTTCCAACAATGTCTTCTTAATTCAATCTATATTGCTGATAAAACAAAACATACTCCTTATGGAAAAGGTGGAGTTAGAGTTTTTCTACCTGGCATTGGAGAAAAAATGATTTCAAATGTATGGTATGTACCAACATTTAAGAAAATTTTTCTACCTTTAGTCACTATTCGACAAGCATGACATCTCGTAATTATGGAGGATGGCTTAGTTAAAATTAACTGAGTCAAACAGAACATGAAAGCAATGATGACCTGTTATGAAGATGGAAAATTTGTAAGAATGAAAGGGACAGTTATTCCAAGGAATTCTGACTTTGCAAGAGCAGCAAGTACAAACATTTCACTGATTAGCTTGTGGCATGTCAGGTATGGCCATCTCAACTTTGAAAGTCTCTCTCAACTACAAAAATAGGGAATGGTTAAGGGACTTCCAACCTTCAAAAGGGAACATGCAAAATGTGAAGCTTGCATCTATGGAAAACAACATCAAGAGACTTTTCTGACAAGTTCATGGTGAGCAAACAGGCGTTTGTAATTGGTTCATAGTGATATTTATGGACCCTTACAAAATTCGCTAGGAGGATGAAAATATTTCTTACTCTTTGTTGATGATTTTAGCAGGATGACTTGGGTATATTTTTTGAAGCAAAAGTTAGAAGCATTTGAATAGTTTAAAAATTTTTGCCAACTTATTGAAAATGAAGTTAAGAAGAATATTGGCACTCTTAGAACAGACAATGGAGGAGAATTCACTTCTAATGAATTCAAAATGTATTTCATGTATAATGGCATAAAACAACATCTTACCAATGTATACACTCCACAAAAAAATGGAGTTGTAGAAATAATGAATCAGACCTTGTTAGGAATGGTGCGATGTATGTTAAATTTCAAAAAGTTAAGTCCTATATATTGGGTAGAAGCAATTCATACAACTGTATACTTAAGGAACAAATATCCAACAACATCTTTAGACGAAATCACACCTTATGAAACATGGTTTGGTTTCAAACCTCGAGTTAAACACCTTAGAGTTTTTGGATCAATATGTTATGCCTTAGTTCCAAAATCAAAACGAACTAAGATTGACTCATGAAGATTGAAGTGCACAATGATTGGGTACTCTGATGAGAAGAAAGGGTACCATATTTTGTCCAATGGGAAATTTATTGTGAGCAGGGATGTTATTTTTGATGAAAATGAGAGTAAGAGTGCTGAAGAAATTGAAAGTCTTCTTCAAAAGTTAGAAACAAAAGGTGATAAAAGAAAAGGAAATATACAAAGTCAACCAAATTCACAAAATTGGCATGAAATTGATTTTCCTTCATCTGAAGATAATTCATCCGGTCCATCTACTTCACCAGCACTGCTTGGGTCTTCTGGAAATTCATCCAAATCTCCTAGTAGCAACAGTTCTTCTGACAGTGACTCTTCACCCCCAGAATCTGCGGTTGATCAACGAACATCTATTTACACCAACCCTATTTACAATGATGGTGATTTTTCACAATCTCAAACCAGTGAAAATAAATTGCCAAAATGGGTAGTTCAACTTTTGAAATATGTAAGGCCTAATGAGCAGTATAAAACAAGAACAAGGGGATCACATAGAAGTGAAGGAAATTTTTCCTTGATAGCAAATGATTTTACTGATCCCTTTACATATAGAGAGGTAGTAAAACATAAAGAATGACAACATGATATAGTTGATGAATATCAGGCAGTTATCGACAACAACACTTGGAAACTTGTTGATTTTCCTCAAAATGTTAAATCCATTAGATGCAAATGGTTTTACTGAATTAAGTACAAGAAAAATGGTGATACCGACAAATACAAAGCAAGACTTGTTTCTAATGATTTTGTGCAGCAGGAAGAGATTGATTATGAGGAAAATTTTGCTCCTATGGCTAAATGGAACACCATCTGATTAACACTTGCATTGGCAGCCCATAAAGGATGGAAAGTTCATCAGATGGATGTAAAAAGTTCTTTCCTCAACAGAGATTTATACGAAGAAGTGTATATGACACAACCACTAGTTTTTGAAATTGAAGGATAGGAACATAAAGTCTGCAAACTGATAAAAGCTTTATATGGGTTAAAACAAGCCCCTGGAGCTTGTTATTCCAAAATAAACGAATACCTTCAGAAAGTTGGCTTTCAATGAAGTGAATTTGATGATACCTTGTATATATGCCAACAAGGTAAAAATATGGTGATTATGGTTGTGTATGTAGATGATTTGATTATCACTGGCAACATTGATGATCACATTGCATAGGTGAAAAAGGAGTTACATGTAGGTTTTAAGATCACAAATTTGGGACTACTTCACTACTATATTGGAGTTGAAGTATTCCAACGTCCACATCATATCTTCATTTCTCAGAGTAAGTATGCAGCATAAGTTCTTCAGTGATTTGGAATGTAGGATTGCAAGCCTGTTCTTAACCCCATGGAATAAAACTTGAAACTTTCAAAATTTGAAGGGGTGGAAATGGTGTATAGCACTACTTATCGACAGTTGATTGGTAGCCTAATTTATCTGACAACTACTCGACCAGATCTTTCTTATGCCATCAGTATTTTTTCCCACTTTATGCAGGAACCACGAGATAGCCATTGGAATGGAGCCAAAAAAGTTATTCGTTATATCCAAGGAACAAAATATTTTGGTCTTCTTTACAAAAAGACTAAAACATTTTCACTTGGTGGATTTTCAGATGCCAAATTTCCTGGCAGTATTGATGATAAGGCATCAACCTCGGGTTATTTAATGAACATGGGGTCAGCTGCAGTGTCTTGGAGTTGCAAGAAGAAATCTACAATGGCCACTTCTTCAGGAGAAGCATAGTACATTTCACCATGGGAAGCAACTTGTGAGATTGTTTGGTTGTGTAGAGTTTTACAGGACTTGAGAATTCCTCCAGCAAAAGCTACATCATTATTGATCTAAAACCAGTTAGCAATAAAGCTTTCCAAGAACTAAGTTTTTCATTCAAAGAAAAAGCATGTGGACACCAAGTATCATCATATCAAATCACTCATTCCAAAGGATGTCATCAAGCCAATTTATTTTCCTTCAAAAGATCAGATCTCCAATATCTTCACCAAACCTCTTGGCAGGATAAAGTTTAATAAGTTTAGGGATGAAATTGGTATAGGTTGTAATGTATATTTGGATCATAGGGGGGAATGTTAGATGATCCAAATATCATAGTTTAAATCTAGGATAAAATATTTATTAAATTAGAATATTTAAATTAATATTGGAGACACTTAGAAATAAAATATTGTTAAGAAAGATATGGCTCTAGAAAAGTGTCGTATCTGAGGCTCTAATATAGGAAAAAAGTTAGTAGTTTTGTTAGGAGGATATTTATTGTAAATGGACACTTCTTGTTTTATTAAGTGGTCCATAACTAGAATAATTTAGGACATGTATCTTATAAATAGGTCATTTTCCTAATTGCAAGAGTGTTGGAGTCTACGGGAATAAACTCTTTCATTTCTCATGTAATATTTTCCTATTAATAAAACTATGTATATGAGGAAAATTCTGCCATTAACTTTGGAGTTTAAACAAGACCATGGCCACTGGTATTGGAGGTCAAGCCTATAGGATCTGGTAAAGCCAATGGAACAGTAAGAAAATCCATTGGAGCATCACAAATGATTGTAAACAGACTTTTAACTCATAATTACCTTATCAAATACACATTAAACTTGACAATTTAACCCCTTCACAAATGGTTTATTGAGCTGATCCTTAAACACATTTCTAATACTGATGAGGGAGCTTGCATAGAAATAACAAGTTTTCCCATATTCATATCAGGTTTAATACTTATCAGAGAATCACTAAGAAGAATTTATCTCTTACATCATAAGCTGCAATACAATCTATTTGACCATAGATACATTGTATAGTCATTTATGGGAAAAACATAAGTAGAGCCATACATCATCACTGATAAAATAGAATTTGACAACCAACATAATAGAAACATAAATACCATGGATATATCATCAATGAAATCCATAAAATAACCAGTGCATTTTCATACCAAATACCAAAGGAATGAGATCTTTAATTTTGAATGTAAAAAACAACTAGAGATGGGACTTCCACATTCCACCTGACCATAGATTGGTTGAGCCAAGTCTCACTTCAGCCAATCACCACCGTTCCATATTCCAAGAATGAATGTGGGACTTAAACCGAAATAAAAAACTAGGGCATCCTGAGGCTAAGCCACCTCACCCTCATCAAATAAAAATCAGGATTTACAGTGATCTACATACGATCACTAGGCGAACACAAGCATGGATATCATCAGATTCTTTCTGTCTAAACCATGAGGAATTTTCCTATCTCCTAGTCTCTTAGGATTTACCACAACCCACAGTACGAATCAGGGGTCACTAGGCCCTAACCAAGACACACTCTCCATGATTTACCATAATCCCAAACTCAGGATTCCTAGGCCTGAAATGGAGTGTAAACCACCACTTCTCAGGCTTTACCGCAATCCAAACCTAGATTACTAGGCTGTAAACCAAGGAAAAAAGCGAACTGGTTCTATATTCATTTGATGATCCACCTCGCTCAGCTTTGAATCCATCTGGTAATCTAGTTAAACTGAAACATGAGAACACCAAAACACCATGGATATATGGAAATGGGAAAGCTAGGATGTGTTGGGAAAATGCGCACAGAGGGGGGGGATCGGTATTTAAAAACTCAGCAATGAAACTTTATTTTTCCTTCATAAAACCCATATGCTACTTTCCTGAAGCTAACCAGCGTATATACGCGGACATCCTTTACTGAACTCGCGTATGCTCAGATATCTAATTATGCATTCAATTCTTAACTCAGATCATTATTTTATTCATTCATCAGATATTTCAGAAAATAGTAAACAGGTGTAGAAAGAATAGAATAATCATCACACATAGGCAACACACATGAACACCAGGATTTTTAGGTGGAAACCCAATTTGGGAGAAAACCACCGCTGCCGTTGTCTCAGCCTTCAAAATTATATTATTAAGAAAACTTCTTACAACATGTACTGGTGCAAACTCATACCAGCACGCAGGCACCCACCTGTAGAAGGCTACTACCTTCTCTTGTTTACCAGGCTCACCTGGAAGGGAGCAACAACCCCCTGCACTCGTTTACCAGCCTCTCCTGGAAGGGAGCCACTACCCCCTGATATTCACACTAGCCTCTACTGGCAGAAAGCTTCTTCTTTCAGACTGAAGGCTTCAACCCTCAGATTCACTGCAGACCACGTTTCATCAATTTTCAAACTGGATCAAAACAGCTTCAACACAACCCTTTACTTCTCAACAAACATTCTTGCTCAATGCTTCATACAGAACAGTGAGACCACTGTAACCAGACATCAGAGACAACCCAGACTTCAGAATAGATATGCAGAAACACATTTACCCTTTAAGAAACCATTGGTTCAGATACCATATGCGCGTTTCATTAAGAGGATCCACGTATGTACGCGCTTTCAATGAAGCAAAACCGCGTATACATTTGTACACTTTTCAGAAAAAACCCTGACTGCCCATACGCGCTTTTCATTAAGCAGATTCACGTATACACGCGCTTTTCATTCACTGAACCTGCGTATATATTTGAGAAAGATAGGTTTTACAAAACAGATCAGATCTATGAACTTACCCAGATTTCTTCAACAGATTTGCGCCAAGTCTTCTTCACTTCTTTTCAGATCATTCTTGAGATTCTCATTTTTAGATCTAGAGATCTTGAACCTTCTTCATGAACATAGGTGCACCATAGACTTCAAATCTATCAAGAACAGAGTTCAACCATGCAGATATACTTCAGAGTTAAGTATTCAATGAAACCCAGACACCTTGCACCCCTTTTCACAATGATTTTCTTCTCCTTATATAGGGTTACCCTTCATCAATACCATGAGTCAAAACCACATAACTTCCAATGGTATTCCTAGACGGGATCACATAGGCAAACCATCATTCAATACAATGGGTCAATACCATGGTAGTTACCCCTGGTTTTACAAATTTAGAGCGCTTTTTCCCATACGTGACTTGGCACGTTATTTCCCGCGTGCATATGCTACTTCGTCTAGACAAATCCGCGTATGCCTTGAGACATACTCTTTTCATCATGTTCTGGCACATACTGACATTCCTTCCATCATTACCTTCTGTACTCATTGTAGATTCATCATATTTACATCATTTAACAAGTTCATCAAGACACAATCCATCAAGGACAACTTCATCAAGTAGGTTGCCATCATCTTCATCTAGTGGGTTGCCATCAAGGACAACACTCTGCATCATATTGCCAACAATCTCCCCCTTTGGACTTGATGGCAACCACGATGGTGTTTGATCACCACATTAGATAGGTACCTTAAGCATAATGATATTCTCCTCTTATTCAAACACCACTCTCCCCCTTTGACATCAAGGGCAAAGGGCGGACCAAAACCTTATGTAGAAAGAAGTGCTTTGCAGATGTGAAGTGTACTGAAGTTACCATGCTCCCCCTGAGTTCAAGCTGAATCTTCAAACATATTTTACAATGAAGTACACGACTCTATGACCTTCCTATCACCAAGGACTCATACTTACATCACAGATCCAACCAAGTGGATTTACATATGAGACTCAAGTACCCAACCAAGTGGGTTTACATATTTTGACTCAACTACCCAACCAAGTGGGTTTACAGACTTGAACAAATCCTTACATGACTGAATATTACAAATTTACATCATGGGTCTCAACATGCCCTTTTTCACAATTACAAAAATGACCTTTTGTAACAAAAACCAATAAGATCTCAAGAAAGAGATTATATTTCAGAATCATCATACTACCAACAATGCATTATACTTAGCAAGGCTAATGCTCCCCCTGAAACAGTGCATCCAAGTCTCCTTTCTATATGACCAAGGCTCCTCCTTAGCTTGTGCAACCTGAACACTTTCAATCAGCAAGTCATCAAGGCATATTTACCCAATAATAGAGAATGAAACATATATATAAGAACTGGAACACCATCAGAGACATCAAACAACATCAGAGATACCAAACAGCATTGAGAAATGCTGACCCTAATAAAAAATTGTCAGCAACCAACCATACGCGGCTTTCTGTGTATAAACTCGCGTATATACGCGACTCTCTTTACAGAAACCCGCGTATCCAATTTAATCTTCTGAATTTAATCAGATATGATCTTCTGAGAGGCAGTGACAACACCCAGCTTTTGTCTGAGATATTCGAACGCTTCCCTAGGCAGAGGTTTGGTAAAAATATCAGCAACTTGTTCTTTGGAGGGAACATACTCCAACTTCACCTTTTGTTCAAGCACTTGTTCACGTAAGAAGTGATACTTGATGGGGATGTGCTTGGTATTTGAATGCATAATAGGATTATTTGAGATACTGATGGCACTTGTATTATCACACATAATGGAGATAGGAGAAGTACATTTGATTTGAAAATCTTCCAAGGTTTGCATCATCCAAAGGAGTTGTGTGCAACAAGATGCGGCAGCCACATATTCTGCTTCAATAGTAGATAAGGCAATAGAACTTTGCTTCTTACTGAACCAAGATACCAACCGAGGCCCCATACAGAATGCACCACCACTTGTGCTTTTCCGATCATCAACATTTCCTGCCCAATCTGCATCAGTATAAGCATGTAGAGTAAGATCAGCATTCTTTGGATACCATAGTCCAAAGTCTTGAGTTACTTGTAGATATTTGAATATTCTCTTGACAACCTGAAGATGAGACTCTTTTGGATTAGCTTGAAATCTTCCAACAATCCCAACAGCATGCATAATATCCGGTCTGGTCCCTGTGAGATAAAGTAGGCTTCCTATCATTGATCTGTATTCTGGTTGATTCACCGTGGGAGAATCATCATGAGAACTGAGATTGCATCTGGTTATCATTGGTGTACTTACAGGTTTGTATTCTTCCATGCCATACTTCTTCAGAATTTTCTTAAGATATTTTTCTTGTGATAGGAATATACCATCTGTAGTTTGATGCACTTGTAAGCCAAGAAAGAATGTTAGTTCACCTAGTAGGGACATTTCAAATTCTTGCTGCATGACAGAAGAAAATTTCTGACTCATAGATTCTTCATTACTCCCAAAAATGATATCATCAACATAAACAACCACAATCAATAGTTTATTATTTTCAGTCTTTGTGTATAAGTTGCTATCAGCAGACCCCTTTGAAAATCCTTGTTGATGAAGATATCTGTCAAGACGATAATACCATGCCCTTGGAGCTTGTTTGAGACCATATAGAGCCTTTTTAAGTTTACAAACAAGATTCTTATCATTTCCCAAAATGAATCCCTCTGGTTGTTCTATATAAAATTCTTCTTCTAGATCACCATTGAGGAAAGCAGATTTGACATCCATTTGATAGACTTTGATTTGTTGAGAACTTGAAAAAGCAAGAAAAATTCTTATGGCTTCAAGTCTAGCTACAGGAGCAAAAGTTTCTTCAAAGTCTATACCTTCTTGTTGAGTATACCCCTTGCAAACCAGTCTAGCTTTGTTTCTTATAACATCCCCATTCTCATTTAACTTGTTCTTGAATATCCATTTAGTTCTAATGACATTTTTATCATGTGGTCTTGGTACCAAATCCCATGTTTGATTATTTTCAATTTGATCAAGCTCTTCATTCATGGCTTGAATCCAACATTCATCTTTTCTAGCTTGATTGAAATTGTGTGGTTCAATTGTGGATAGAAATGTCAGATAGCTAGAAGATCCCACAAGATTCCTCCTTGTTTGTACACCTGATTCCTTGTCTCCCAAAATTTGAGATTCAGGATGATTCTTTTGAACATATCTGGATGGAGCCTTTTCAGATAAATCATCTTCAGGTTCTTCATTGGATCCATTGTCTATATCATTTCTATTTGATGTAGAAGGACAAAAGTCACCATCATCTTCTTCTGTTGTTTGTTTTTCTTCTTTAGGAGCTGCAGGAGACTCATCAATAACAACATCAATACATTCAACAATCTTTCGAAGCCTTTTATTGTAACATTTGTATGCTCTGCTTGTAGATGAGTAACCAAGAAATATTCCTTCATCAGATCTGGGTTCAAACTTACCAAGCTTTTCATCATTATTTTTGATAAAGAATTTACTTCCAAAAACTCTAAAATGCTTCACAGAAGGAGGATTACCATACCATAGTTCATATGGAGTTTTGTCACTGTTTACCTGAACATGTGCCTTGTTAAGAATATTTGCTGTTGTGTGAGCTGCTTCTCCCCAATAAGTGTGAGGTGTTCCGGAATCATCAAGCATAGCTCTAGCCATTTGTTGAATTGTTCTATTCATTCTTTCTGCTATGCCATTTTGTTGTGGAGTGCTCGCTACAGAAAACTGTCTTTTTATGCCATGTTGTTCACAAAATTCAAAGAATTCATTTGATGTATATTCTCCTCCTCGATCAGATCTAAGACACTTGCTTTTTAGATCTAATTCATTTTCAACCAATGCTTTGAAGATCTGAAATTTCTCAAATGCTTCATCTTTGTGTTTAAGCAACCCAATCCAACACATTCTAGAGAAATCATCAATAAATAAGATATAGTATTCTTCTCCATGTGGTGAATTTTTCCTCATAGGTCCACATATGTTAGTATGAACGAGTTCAAGAGGCCTATTTGATGAACCTTCTTTGGCATTGAATTGTACTCTGGTCTGTTTACCGAATTGGCAAGATTTGCATATGATGCTCTCTGGTAGATTAATATTGGGAAGACCACAAACTGCTTTAAGTCTGCTTGATTTGTTGATTTGAGAGAAGCTTAGATGCCCCAGCCTTCTATGCCATAGCCAATTTTCTGAAGATTTACTTAAGTAACATTGATCTTTGCAGTTATTCAATACATACAGGTTGCTTGGAGTTCTCTTTCCTTTGATAATGGTTTTACCTGTATCAAGATCATGTACCACACATTCTTTTGAACTAAAGACAACTTCAGTTCCTTGATCACACATTTGACTTACACTTAACAGGTTATGTCTTAATCCATCCACATACATGAAATTATTAGCTTTCACCTTTTCTTTTAGAAAAACAGACCCTTTTCCCTTAATAACAACAGGTGTATCATTTCCAAAAGTAACATTCTTTTCCTTTTCTAAGGCATCATATGCATGAAGTTTTTTTTTGTCACCTGTCATATGTTTTGAGCATTCGCTGTCAATATACCATTGATTTTCTTCACCTTCTGCAAATAAAGTTATGCCACAATTTTCAACCTGTTTTTCCTTCTTTTTCCAAACTTTGAAACTTGAAGGAACATGTTCTTTTGGCTGTATTTTGCTCCTGCATTCAGATTCTTCATGGCCAAAGTTATTGCAATAAGCACATTCAAATTCATTTTGAAGAGGAGAAAAGTTGTTATAGTCATTCTTCCTTGGTTCAATATCCATCCTTTTCTTTCTTGCTTCTCTTGTCATGATAGTTTTATATGCAACACATTGAACAGCTTTATGACCAAAATTGTGACATGAGAAACATTGTCCATTGAAGTAGAAATTTCTGCGATCATAAACTCTTCTATTTGAATTTACCTGTTGGTTGTAGCCCTTTTGAATATTATCCCTGTTAGTCTTCCTTGTATCATGCTTTACCTGTAAAGTTTCTTTATTCCCTTGCTGAGTGGTTGAATGAAGTAAACCAATTGTAGCTGCTTTTAGGTAATTTGGAGCTTAGGCCTGAGAAGATTCTCCTGTATATCCAAGACCTGTCTTTATAAGAGGAGACCGTTGTACCTTGATAATTTCATCTAAGGTTTTTGAACCTTTAGCAAATCTAAGATTGAGAGTCTTCTCTTTCTCATGATCTTTTCTTATCTTTACTACTTCATACTCTAATTCTCTAATGCGTTTTTCCTTTTCTTTAAGCTGATTTTCAAGAGTCTCTATGATTATGTTCTTTTCTTCTAGGCTTATTTTAAGTTGATTGTTTTCTTCAAGAAAATCCTTGTCCTCTAGAGCATCCACAAAAGTATCATTAGATTCAAAAGCCATGAGAAGTCTAAGATCTTGTTCACATTCTTCCTCACTATCAGATAACCCATCACTGTCTTCATTAGTATAGTAACTTTTCTTAGTGCTAGATCTGTTCTTATTCCTTCTTGCTACTTCTTTCCGTTTAGTAGATGTTTCTTTATAAGGACACTTTGCGGCATAATGACCAACTCTTCCACATTCAAAACATTTGAAAGGAAGCTTACCTCTAAATCGTCCTGTGCCAAGTTGAAGTTTCTTTACAAAATTTGCCTCTTCCTCTTCTGAGATATATCCTGATCCTTCTGCCTTTTGAACTTCTTTCCCTTTTGTAGAAGCTTTAAAAACAACGTCTTTGACTTCAGATGGTCCTCCTCTCCTCATTTCATATGCAGTCAGTATGCCATGAAGTTGCACCACAGTAAGAGTTTGAAGATCCTGTTTTTCTTCAAGAGCAGAGACTTTTGATTCAAATTTTGCCGTTAGAGATCTTAAGATTTTCTCAATCAAGGTAGATTCGGTTATTGTTTCTCCCAGATTTCTCATATGATTTACAACATCATCAAGACGTAAAAAGAAACTGGCAACACTCTCATCACTATGCATTTTTAAATTTTCATACTCAATTGTGAGAGTTTGAAGTTTTGCACTTTTTACCTTTTCATCACCTTCATAACTTAGAATGATTTTGTCCCAAATTTCTTTTGTTGTATTCAGCTGCATGAATTTGACAAATTTAGCTTCACTCAGGCTTCCTGTTAGAGCATTCACCGCCTTTGCATTTGATTCATAATCCTTCCTTTCAGTTGGATCTGTAGGTATAGTAGCTGGATATTGATATCCTTGTACAACAATGGCCCATATCTTTGCTCCCATAGACTGAAGATAGGATATCATCCTTATTTTCCAGAAGATTAAATTGCTTCCATTGAAGAGTGGAGGCTTGATAGATGTTGTTCCCTCATGATTTGTCATCTTGCTTGATCTTCCTTCTAGCGGTTAAGCCTTTTCAGAAGGACCTGCTCTGATACCAATGGTTGGGAAAAATATTGAGAGGGGGGGAGGGTGAATCAATATTTAGGGCAGACAATGAAACTTTTATTTTTCCTTCATAAAACCCATAGGCTACTTTCCTGAAGGAAACCAGTGTATGTACGCGGATATCCTTTACTGAAATCGCGTATGCTCAGAGATCTAATTATGCATTCAATTCTTAACTCAGATCATTACTTTATTCATTCATCAGATATTTCAGAAAATAGTAAACAGGTGTAGAAAGAACAGAATAATCATCACACATAGGCAACACACATGAACACCGGGAATTTTAGGTGGAAACCCAATTCGGGAGAAAACCACCGCTGCCATCGTCTCAGCCTTCAAAATTATATTATTAAGAAAACTTCTTACAACATGTACTGGTGAAGACTCATACCAGCAGGCAGGCACCCACCTGTAGAAGGCTACAACCTTCTCTCGTTTACCAGCCTCACTTGGAAGGGAGCAACAACCCCCTGCACTCATTTATCAGCCTCTCCTGGAAGGGAGCCACTACCCCCTGATATTCACACCAGCCTCTACTGGCAGAAAGCTTCTTCTTTCAGACTGAAGGCTTCAACCCTCAGATTCACTGCAGACCACGTTTCATCAATTTTCAAACTGGATCAAAATAGCTTCAACACAACCCTTTACTTCTCAACAAACATTCTTGCTCAATGCTTCATACAGAACAGTGAGACCACTGTAACCAGACATCAGAGACAACCCAGACTTCAGAATAGATATGCAGAAACACATTTACCCTTTAAGCAACCATTGGTTCAGATACCATATGCACGTTTCATTAAGAGGATCCGCGTATGTACGCGCTTTCAATGAAGCAAAACCGCATATACATTTGTACACTTTTCAAAAAAAACCCTGACTGCCCATACGCGCTTTTCATTAAGCAGATTCACGTATACACGCGCTTTTCATTCACTGAACCTGCGTATATATTTGAGAAAGATAGGTTTTACAAAACAGATCAGATCTATGAACTTACCCAGATTTCTTCAACAGATTTGCGCCAAGTCTTCTTCACTTCTTTTTAGATCATTCTTGAGATTCTCATTTTTAGATCTAGAGATCTTGAACCTTCTTCATGAACATAGGTGCACCATAGACTTTAGATCTATCAAGAATAGAGTTCAAATATGCAGATATACTTCAGAGTTAAGTATTCAATGAAACCCAGACACCTTGCACCCCTTTGCACAATAATTTTCTTCTCCTTATATAGGGTTACCCTTCATCAATACCATGAGTCAAAACCACATAACTTCCAATGGTATTCCTGGACGGGATCACATAGGCGAACCATCATTCAATACCATGGGTCAATACCATGGTAGTTACCCCTGGTTTTACAAATTTAGAGCAATTTTTCCCATACCCGACTTGGCACGTTATTTCCCGTGTGCATACGCTACTTCGTCTAGAAAAATCCGCGTATGCCTTGAGACATACTCTTTTCATCATGTTCTGGCACATACTAACATTCCTTCTATCATTACATTTTGTACTCATTGTAGATTCATCAAATTTACATCATTTAACAAGTTCATCAGGACACAATCCATCAAGGACAACTTCATCAAGTAGGTTGCCATCATCTTCATCTAGTGGGTTGCCATCAAGGACAACACTCTGCATCATATTTCCAACAGGATGAATACAATGTCACACCTGGAAAAACCCGTGCCAAGACAACAAAGAACCACATGAAATACCATGCATTTCAAATCTAGCAAGGAAATCATACATGAAAATAAATACATGCAAAGAATCTTGTGTAGCTTTTTGATTCCTGCTCCTCCTTGCTTGCTTCCTCCTTTTTCTTGCTCTCTTTCCTTTTTTTCTCCAAATCCAAAGTGCTCCAAAACTCTAAGTGTTCAAGAGTGAGTGAGTGAGTGAGAGAGAGAGAAAATAATGAAAGAGTTCCAAAAATTCACTTACAAACGGTACCAACTGATCCTTAGAAGCATTTTTATAGAGGAGGCATATATTTTCTTCATTTCCATTATTTTCCTTAATTTTCCTCTTGACATGCAACCTATGACCTTTCATCTCCCTTTTCTCCTAATTTCCATTATTTTCATAAACAAATGTGCCAAAAATACCATTTTTCCTCTCCAAAGGCTTTGCATTTCCCTTTTCTAATTTCCTTAGCCATAATAAACCATGTCAACACCCCCTAGTATGTTTTACCCAACATTCAACTTGGAACAAGTGTCCCATCAACCATGGTTATTATTTTTAACTTTTATTACATGGAATTTTCACTAGGGCTGTTACAGAACCCTCCCCATCGGGGGACACCATCCTCGGTGTTAAACTAGACATATACCTAAAAAAAACCACTGAAAAGAAACCATACTTCCCATAGATATTTATAACATAGATCGTTGCAGTATTTACAGTGATCGCCCTGATGAAAAGAAAACCAAAATTCCATCATAACAACATGAGAACTCAAATGACATGACCCCATACCGCTTATTGGAGCTCTATAATATAGCTCATGGTGGTATTTACATACATATACATATGTACATACATCCAACCATCACACCAAAACATATATTAAAACATATACCCAACATATACCAACATCACACCAAATTGCTTTGCCTCAACAAAAAAACAAGGAAGGATACATGGCCCACATCTGATCCACCATATCCCATGTAGCTTCATTGAGCCCAAAGTGTTCTGTTGCAATTTAACTTTCTCTATTGCTCAGTTATGGGGCATCAACACCTTTTTCTGCAATATACACTAAAGCTACGAAAATAATTCTCCATCTGGTTCCACCTGCAATACATACCAGTCAATCACTTGATCAACATATTTAACATACTTCGTAAGAAAAGATATATGAAAAACATCATGGAATTTCACTGAGGAAGGTAGTGAAAGTCAATAGGTCACTAATATGATCCTCTCAATGATCCTGAAGGGTCCACAAAACCGTGGTGCTAACTTAGCACATGATCAAATCCACAAGGAGCTCTTCCTAGGGTTGATACACAAATACACCCGGATCCCCAACCTGAAACTCCTTGAACAACCTATTCCTATATGCATAACTCTTCTGGCTATCTTGTGCTACCTTCAAGTTCTTCTTGATCACCTGAATTTCTTGTTCCATTTATGCCAACATCTCTGGTCCAATCAGTACCCTGTTGCTGGATCAATCCAAATGATGGGAGTGTTACAACTCCGTCCATACATAACCTCAAATGGACTCATCCTCAATGAATCGTGGTACCTGTTCTTGTAGGCAAAATCTACCAATGGAAGATATTCTTCCCACTTGCGCTTATGATGCATCACATGCATCGTCAACATATCCTCTAGTATCCTGATGACCCTCTTCGTATGTCCATCTGTTTATGGATGATAAGTTGTGCTAAATTCCAACTAGGTGCCCAAACATACAAACAAATATTTACAAAACATGGACGTGAACTTTGCATCCCTATCAGACAAAATCTTTCTTGGAACACCATGCAATATGACTATGTCTCAGATAAACACCTATGCTACATCACTAGCTGAGTATGTAGTCTTCACAAGTCTGAAATGTTCAACCTTTGCTAACATGTCCACAAAAACCATAATGTAATCGTGCTGCCTAACTGTCTTAGGAAAACCTGTGATGAATTCCATGGAAATGACCTCCCATCTCCACTTTGGTATCACGATCAATTGTATCATTCCACTTGGATGTTTACACTCTACCTTAACCATCAAACAATCCAAACATCTCGCTACAATATCTACCACATCCCTCTTTAGATTAGCCAATAATAGAATCTCTTCACTGTAGTTAGAGTCTTATGGTAGCCTAGGTGACCTGAATATGGTTTTTCATAAAACTCCCTCAAGATCACCTTCTTGAGCTCACTACTTTCTAATACATATATCTTGCTTCTAAATCTAGCCAATCCATTAGTTGTGAGATCATAATCCAAAAACATGTACACGTGTACCTATACTTGTACCACCTATACCTATACCTACACCTATACCAACACATGTACCTATACCTGTACCTATACATGTACTTGTACTCTACTACAACCTGTTCACAATCTCCATATAGTTGTGATCCTGTTGACCTGCCTGAAAGATCCTATCTTATAATTTTTTCCTATAGGAGCTCATTGCTGCTAAGTGATTTACTTGTACTCGCCTGCTAAGAGCATTTGTGACCTTGTTTTCCTTTCCCTTGATGTACCTGATCTCAAAGTCAAACTCATTGATCATGCCCAACCATTGAGCCTTAGTGGCATTCAAATTTTTCTAGTCAAACAATTACTTCAACCTAATGTGATCACTTATCAATACAAACTTCCTTGCAAGAAGATAGTGCCTCCACATCTTCAATGCATGAATGGTTGCTACTAGCACAAGTTCGTGTATCGGGTAGTTCTACTCGTGCTCATTAGTTTTTCGAGAATCATAGCATACCACCTTTCGATCCTGCATAAGGGCCCCACCACCTCTCTTGCAAGCATCTGTACACATTACAAACTCCTCTTCCGGATATGCAATCTTTAACATTAGAGCATGTGTCAACAACTTCTTAAACTACTCAAAACTAGTCTCACACTCCTCTGTCCAATCAAACTGCTTTCCTTTCCTCTGCAATGATGTAATAGGATAAGAATCTATGAGAAGTTCTTGATGAACCTCCTGTAGTGACCTGCCAATCCCATAAATGATCTCACCTCATCTACATTCTTAGGAGCTACCCACTCCATGATGACCCTTATCTTCTTTGGATCTACTGCAATGACTTCCTTGGAGACAACATGTCCCAAGTAGTGTACCTCATTCTGGAAGAAACTACATTTACTGAGCTTAGCATACAAATGATGCTCTCTCAACAACCTCAACATTGTTTCCAAATGCTTAGCATGTTATTCCTCATTTTTATAATATACCATTATGTCATCAATAAACACAATAAAAAACATTTCCAAATAAGGACGCAACACACTATTGATCAAACACATAAATATAGCTAGGTCATTAGTCAAACCAAATGGAACTACAATAAAACCATAATGCTTGTACTTGGTCATGAATGCGGTCTTGTAGATTTCCTTCTCTTTGATGCATACCTAATGATAGCCCAATCTCAAATCAAGCTTAGAGAACACTCCTGCTCCCTTTAGTTGTTCAAACAAATCATCGATCCTCTATAGTGGGTACCTATTCTTGATGCTCACTTTGTTGAGCTTCCTATAGTCAATGCATAATCTGAGAGTGTCATCCTTATTCTTCACTAATAACATTGGTGCACCCCATGGTGATACACTTGGCTTATTTACCCTTTGTCCAAAATTTCCTTCAACTACAATTTTAACTCTACCAACTCTAGTGTACTCATCCTATAAGGTGATTTTGATGTTGGAGTTTCCCTTGGCACCAACTTGATAGAAATGTCTACTTCCTTGTGTGGTGGAAACTCTGAAATATCTCCTAGAAAAACATCATATAACTACTATAAAAATGGATACCTATTCAACACATCTGCATCTTCAACTTCTTTACCTTCGTCACTAGAGATATGAATTGAAAATATCACACATCCTTTCCTACGACTGCACTTGGCCTGCATGGTTGTCACCATCCTAACTGATGTGGATTTCTTCTTTCCTTAGAGGACTCTTGGTTACCCATTATCATCCAAGGATTGAATATTTGTATGATAGCAATATACCTTGGTCATGTGAAGATATAGGAAATCTATACCCAATAGCATATTGTAGGAACCCAATGGAAATATGTTCAAGTTCATTGTTGTAGGCATACCATTTAACTCAAATGAACAAGCTCTTACACAATGGTGAACTCTTTTGTTTGTACCTATAACCAACTATAATAACCAAGATTCTGCATGTATTTCCTTACTCAAACCACACTTATCCACCAGGTCAAGACTAAAATAATTATAATTAGATCTAGTATCAATCAAAATATAAATAACTCGATCACAATTCTTATCGTCCATCTCAATGATAGAAGCCTAGTGATCTACCTGTTTGCTGTCCACTATTGCATAAATGTGAGGAATGCTCTGTCCAACATCCCCAATAATTTGTGCCTCTTGAGCACTATATATCTTAGGCCTACCACCATTATTTTGTGGAAAATATCTCTTAAGATGTTCCTCATAGCATTTCCAGCACTCCAACCATCCCATACCATTACCACCATGTTGCTGCGGTGATATATGCTACTACTGTGGCCTATGTCCATATCGACACGCATTAAACTTCTTTTGCAGTGCCACAATTTCTTTCTAATATGAATTATAAGGCCTTGCTCTCTTAGGCTACCATTTTCCTTTACCTTTGACCTTCCCTTTCCATCCTTGTTGAGACTCATTCTTGCATTTTGACTATTCATAGGAATGCTTCAGCTTCCCAATGAATTCCTCAAGTGACCAAGGCTCATCATACTCAATCCAACCTCTAAATGGTGACAAAAAACCACTGAAATTTATTCTTCTCATCCTCAAGATATGGTACATACCTCAATAACTCCAAGAAATTTGTTGCGTACTCCTCATCTGTCATTGATACAATCTTTAGCTCATAAATTATTTGGCCTTGCTGTCGTTGTACCTTTCTAAAAAATATTTTTTCCTGAAAAGCCTCTTGAACTCATGCCAACTCAAGTCATCTATCCTGACATGTCTAACCTGATTCACATATTCCCACCATATTTATTCCTTACCTTTCAAACCAAAGATAAAAATCCTAACCTTCATGTTATCTGAGTACTCATGCAACTCAAAGAACTTCTTCATCCCAAGTATCCAAGTTTCTTCCTCTTCTGGTTTCCTTAAGTCTCCATCGAAAGTAGGTGGCTTTTCCTTCTTAAATTCATTTAGTATATATTGCCTATCACTCCTCTTATAAGGGTGATACTGATGACGATAATGATGTCTATCTGAACTAGAACGAGAATGGTACCTGTACTAATCACCCCTCTTATCCACAATGTCGAACAACCTGTCATATCTCACTATTTCAGACCTGTGCCTAATAAGAGATGTTGGCTCGAGGGGTCTTCACCTAGGTTCGGAGGTTAAGGTTTGCCAACAAACCCCTATACTACTAGCCCTTTCGGCAATGACTTGCTTGTGCTGGCCAAAGTCTCACCCGAAGCAGTATGGGAGGGTACTGGAACCAGGTTTCCACACCCTGAGAGAGAGTAGGTAAGTCAAGCATATCTACATTCCCATCTTATCGAGTTCGCACTAACAGATCTACTCGCAAGCTTATTGATAATATTATCCATGGTGTAAAAGAGCTATTTCTATGCACAAATCTAATAAATACCTCCACATCCATGTGTGCAATATCAATTATCAGCACAAAACATTATACGTGTAGAAATTAACAAATCATAGATACATATACTAGAAACATAGATACTTTCACAGTTCGTAGCAATTAAACAAATACTTCCACAACTTAATCATATAACCTAGGTTTGCATCAATCATAACCATAGAGATCCAAATAACATCAGATATCCAACAGTACTTCGCATATATATTAATACCAAAATCCACTTACAATCCCAAAATACCACCTGCGCACACAGCCAGCAGGGTCTGCACATAGCAGGACTGAGGATCTCTGTGCACACAGCCAACAAGAGTCCTTACACAACAACCCGACAACAGATCTAACAATTCGTGCTTAGCATCGATCTCAATTCTTTCTTACCTTAAGACTCAAAAAGGTTCATCTATTTATATATATTTATCCACTAGAAAATTTGGCCCAATTTCTGACGGCCACTTTGTCGCTATTCTGACACATAGTCGTCGCAAGAGCGACAGTTCGAGGACGGGCAAAATGTGGTTTGCCATTACGTCGCAATTCTGATGCCTTGACAAAGTGTCACACTACCGACACTTTTTCCATCGCTTCCAAACAAGCGTCGCTCTTCCGACGTTTGTAAACTATCGCAATTCTGACGAAATGTGGTCCGATGTTTTTAACGTCGCTCTTTCGACGTTTTGATACTGTCGCTCTTCTGAAATTTGTAAACTGTCGCAATTCTGACAAAATGTGGTTTGATGTTTTGAACGTCGCTCTTCCGACGTCTTTATACTATTGCTCTTCTGACACTTTTAAGCTGTTGCAATTCCGACGCCATACAAAAGTGTCACAAGACCGACACATTGCAAAAGCGTCACAATACCGATGCATTCCAAAATCATCGCAATACCGACCCTAGGAAGAACTGTCGCAATATCGACGAACGTCACAAGACCGATGAAAATGGAAATCATTCAAGACGTCGGAAGACCAACACTTACAAAGCGTCGGTATACCGAAAACGGGTTCAATTTAAAAAAAAAATGAAACTTTAAAACAGGACAGTACATCTCCAATATTTTTTTATGAATTATGGGCGTTCCAATTGTTATGAACATAATTCGACCGTGAAATATTAATATAATAAACCACCTCGCAGCGCTTCGACTATAAACAATCATATAAACATGGCTCTGTATTTCAAAAAACAGGTTTAAAATAGAAACAGGGCAACATTTTTTTTTTCCAATTGTTATGAACATAATTCGAGCGTGAAATATTAATATAATAAACCACCCCACAGCGCTTCGACTATAAACAATCATATAAACATGGCTCTGTATTTCAAAAAACAGGTTTAAAATAGAAACAAGGCAACATTTTTTTTTCCAATTGTTATGAAAATAATTCGACTGTGAAATATTAATATAATAAACCACCCCGCAGTGCTTCGAATATAAACAATCATATAAACATGGCTCTGTATTTCAAAAAAAAGGTTTAAAATAGAAACAGGGCAACATTTTTTTTTTCTAAGTAAAGTTAATATATTAGCAGTGGGAATAAAATTACAGCATGACTGAAGTCAAAAACATTTCCCAGACTTATGGCAAATTTGTCATCAAAAAATCAAAAAAGAAGACTGCCCTCATATGGGGAAACCAGTCTTGAACATTTTTCAGGTCGTTGCATTGCCTACGTGGGGGAACCATCGTTTGATATCTTTGACGATTACAGTGTTTACAGAATTCAAAAATAAAATAGAGGCCCAACATAGTAATATAAGCAAAAACATGCCCAATTAAGTGGGCCTCGAAGCAAGAAAACCAAACCAAAGAGAAGCAGCTACTCATTCGGTGGTTCTTCAGCAATTCGGCACCATCCTTTGGCAAACATAAAAATGAAACTTTAAAATAGGACAATAAATCTCCAATATTTGTTATGAATTGTGGGCGTTCCAATTGTTATGAACATAATTCGACCGTGAAATATTAATATAATAAACCACCCTGCAGCGCTTCGACTATAAACAATCATATAAACATGGCTTTGTATTTCAAAAAATAGGTTTAAAATAGAAAATGGGTAATTTTTTTTTTCCTAAGTAAGTTTAATCTATTAACAGTGGGAATAAAATTATAGCATGACCGAAGTCAAAAACATTGCCCAGACTTATGGCAAATTTGTCAAAAAATAAAAAAAGAAGACTGCCCTCATACGGGGAAACCAGTCTTGAACATATTGCCCATGCAGGGGAACCATTGTTTATAGAATTCAAAAATAAAATAGAGGTCCAGCATAGTAATATAAACAAAAACATGCCCAATTAAGTGGGCTGCAAAGCAAGAGAACCAAATCAAAGAGAACCAGCTACTCATCTAGTGGTTCTTCGACAATTCGGCACCATCCTTCGGTGGGAGCAGCTTCAGACACAGAAGGTCTAGGATCTTGAGGTGCTATCTCCACGTCACGAGCCCTATGAACTTGAGCATCCGGTTCCTGCACATTCACGCCACCGCTCCCCTCCTGAAGGCCCGACGGGTGCATTGTTCCTCCACTTAGGCCTCTTCACAGAAAACCACGGTGATTGAAGCTGTGATTCATGGGTGGTTTAGAGAGAAATTAAAGGAAAAAAGCGCAATGCACGTCATGGGAGAAGGTGAAGCGGTGGGGAAATGAGGAGAAGGGGAGCCCATATGGTGGCCAGATCCTAGAACCCAAGCCCGCCCACTTCTAGTGTTTGGATAGCGACCTGCATAATAATCACTTGATTGGGAAGACGACTTGGTTGAGGGGTTGGAGGGAGCACGCAGGGGTTCGCCTCTGGTGCTACCCTTGTGGCAATGCATCCTTTGACGCACGCGAGGCATGGGTGTAGTCTCAATAGTGGGCATAAGACAAGTCGGAGAAGCAGGATTCCAAGAAACCAAGGAATACAGACAAAGAACAGACCGAGAGAAATGCAGATTTGCGGCAAGGTCTAAGCAGTAGTTCAACTGGCCTCTCCTTCCTATCACAGTGAGCAGGCAGTGTAACCCAACAATCGAAGAGCATCTGCAATTCAAAGGTTGCGGCTCGTTTTAGAAACCATAACGAAACACCATTTTATCGACCCGATTGCAATGGCATCGAAGAACGCCCGTCATAAATCTCATTGATGAGAGCCGAAGGCCGGATCATATTGGAGCATGCAGAATTGCTAACAGGAGTGGAGGTCCGATCTTGAACAACGTTAAAACTTAATGCGATTAATTGAACACTGACGTTAAAACTTAATGCGATTGATATGACAAGCCAGAGGAGGACACGTGGCAGAAATTGATTGGAGCGGATCTTTGTTTGGGCCGCTCGCGCAGTGGAAATCCATACCCGAAAAAGATTAGGGCGAATTTGATAAGAAATTTGCGTCACAACTCTCTCTCCGTACGCCAGCCCAAATTTGGACCTGAAAGAGATTAGGGTGGAATTCATTTGGTTTTCGCGTCACAAAATTGGTCAACATCAGCAGGCTATTTTGGAACGCAAATTTGGTTTGAATTATGGTTTATCGCCGTTTGAAGTCCGGTGGGCTCCACAGCTAAAGGGTTCATTTGAAGTTTTGACAAAGGTTTTATTATATGTTTTATTTTATATAACGTGCGGCGGAATAGTTTTATTGTTTTTTAAGGTCCCACACTGGTTTTGGTAATATTTTGTTTTAAATGTGACGTATATATGTTTTATATATATATTAAAAAATTTATAGATTGTGGACCCCAGGAGCATTTTAATAGATTTGTTATTTGCATAGTTTTGTTATGTTTTTAATATATGCGTTGCATATAAAAGAAAAGGGTTGTGAGCTTGTTTCAGAATGTAGTTTTAAAGTTTATTATTACACACAATAGTAGTGTAAGTGTTTTGAAGAGCACAACAATGCGTAGTTTTAGAGATAGAGAAGAATTTTGAGTGCATTGCGTTTTGCAGCGATCACATTTTGTAATCCCTCTTAGTGAGGAATAATTTGCAATA